>CM054117.1:114571103-114971853 GCA_028673005.1 Tanypteryx hageni | reverse complement strand
TTCTGCAGTCAATCTCGCGAATCTTATCCTCACTGTCCTGCCTTCCGAAATACGTCGGGCTTCTGATAAGTCCTACTACCTCATTCGCTAGTCCCTCCGACATAAATTTTTCCAGTAGTTTAATTCTAGCCTGCAGCCTACGTTCCTCTAACGATGTCCATTTCAGATTTTCTATTAATGATGTTACGCTTTGTTTACTATCGTAATTCCTCTTTACAAATCTAGCTGCCCTGCGCTGAACCTTTTCTATCTCGTTAGTGAGTCCCTTTTCGTAAGGATCCCACACAGCTGAAGCATATTCGACCTGCGGTCGAACCAAGGATAAATAGCATAATTCTTTCACTTTTTCGGAGCTATTTCGAACTATTCTCCCTATAAAGGCCAGCTTTTTGTTAGCGGCACCTATAAATCGGCGAATGTGGGTGTCCCACGAGAGATCACGATGGATCGTGACTCCGAGGTATTTAATCGAGTCTGAAACTGGAATCTCTACTCCGTCCAACGAATAATTATTATTCAACGAGGTACTCTTGGTTCTCCAGAAGTTGATGACGCAGCTTTTCTTTTGGTTTATCTCTAACTGCCATTCCTTACACCATACAGAAATAGCTTCTAGGTCATTTTGGAGATACTGGTGGTCTTCCGGATTGCTTATTTCTCTATAGATGACGGTGTCGTCCGCGAAAAGCCTAATTTTACTTCTGACTACTGAGCTGATATCGTTTATATAAATTAGAAATAATAACGGACCAATTACACTACCCTGTGGAACGCCAGAGACAACCTCCACTAAGTTCGAAGATTTCCCATCTATAACAACCTTCTGCTTCCTATGATTTAAAAATTCACGGATCCAACTAACGATTTTAGAATTTACGCCTAAGGTTTCTAATTTCGTTATTAACTTCCTGTGAGGTACCTTATCAAAGGCTTTCCTAAAATCTAAGAAGATGGCATCGACCTGCGTATTCTTTTCTCCGCTTCTCAGTAAACAATTAACAAAAAGACCGAGCTGAGTATCACATGACCTACCTTTCCTGAAGCCGTGTTGACAATCATCTAACAATAAATTACTATCAAGAAATCGCATTATGTTGCTAACGAGTATATGTTCGAGAATCTTACACGATATCGAAGTTAAAGAAATCGGCCTGTAATTTTCTGGGTTCTCCTTGTCTCCGCCCTTATGAATTGGGGGTAACGTGCGCTAACCTCCAGTCGCTAGGGACCTCTGCGCGAGAAATGGATTTCTCGAAGATTATCCGAAGAAAAGGTGCTATTTCTTCCGCTAATTCTTTTAAAACGCGAGCAGGAATTTCTTCGGGGCCAGTGGCTTTGTTATGTCTGATGGAACTTAATTGCTTTGCTATTCCCACCTCAGAAAATACTATATCGTCCATCAGGTCCCCCCTTATTGCGGGTGCATAATGTACGCAATGGTCGCTGACGGCTGTGAACGCTTTTACAAAATGACCGTTTAACAGGTTGGATTTCTCTACGCTATCATGAATAACGTCACCCGAGTCATTACGCAGGGAAGGTATTGTAGGGCCTCTACCTTGGACCTCTCTCACATAGGACCAAAACGCTTTAGGGTCTTCCTTCAAATAATTATTTAATACCTTATTCCGGAAGTTAGTAAAAGCCTCGCGCATAGTAGTTCTCGCTTTAGCGCGGGATTCCTTATACGTCTTAACTTTAGTTGCTCTGTATTCATCGGATGTTGTAGACGGCATATTTTTTATTTTCGCGTGGCATATTCTCTGACGTCTAAGCGCACTCCTAACTTGCTTATTGTACCAACGTGGCTCTTTATTGTCGACCTTCGATTTAATTGGAATGTACTTATCGATACTCTCTAGCATTATATCCTTGAATAGTTTCCATGACGACTCAGCACCTGATCGTTCGGTCATATCACGGAAGCCAGGTAGTATTTCTCGTAGGCGCGACCTGAAGCTTGAAAAGTTTGCCCTAGCAAATATATAAAACTTTCTTTGAGGCTTGGGGTGCCTATCGATTTTCAACTTACACTCTGCATATACGGCCTGATGATCACTTATCCCATCTTCAATGGTGACTTTGTTTATTCTTTCTGGGACGTTAGTTGCTAATAAATCTAATATGTTTCCCAATCGCGTTGGCTTTCTGACTAATTGAAGGAGAGAGTGCTCGCAGAATGTTTCGATTAATGCCTCACAGGATTCGCGTTCTTTACCTCTAGATTCGAAACATAGATTTTCCCAATCAATTGAGTGTAGGTTAAAGTCACCACCGACTATAACGATACCATCTTGATTTATCAGTCTAAGCTTTGATAATTGTTTCTCGAGACTTAAAATACAATCTACACCAGCGTTAGGTGTCCTGTAAAACGAGCATATGAACACCTTTTTGGAGCCATCTTTACCTATGCGGCACCAAACACTCTCGATATCCTTGTCACTTATCGGAATCTCACTGCTATCGTACTTATCGCTAACCGCTATGAAAACTCCCCCGCCCGATCTATTAGCGCGATCTTTTCTATAGACACGATAGTCTCTAGGAAATATCTCCTGACTCTGAATTTCATCCGTTAACCAACTTTCTGTGCCTATCACGACGTCGGCATGCAGACTGCGAATAACATGCTCGAACTCAGCAATTTTCCTACGGATGCTGCGACAGTTCAGTACGACGACGTTTAATTTCTCACTATCACTTCGCATGCTAATCTCACCCTTGACTTGCTCTTCCACTCTAAAACTACATGCGCTCCCACCACAATCACTCCCACGACTGTATGGCGTCGCATCAAAATTGGAATTGCGACCCGTCGCGCCCTTAACGGAACATTCTATCAATGACCTATCGCGAAATTGGTGCTGCATGTCACGCTCGGTGTATATTCTATCATTAGATAATCTTGCGGGATTCTTATTTTCTACAAATGCATCGATTATCCCCTGACCCAAAACTGACTTACACCCTGCCCTACTCTCTAGCCTAAAAAATCCCTACTGTGCTCGAGAATCCTACTCGCTACTCTCTGAGCCGATTCGGGCGTGTAGTGAACACCAGAGTGATCCAGTGGTGCCCTGCACGATTCGATATTCGGTCGTAGGTCGACGAAGTCCACTCCCAAGTCCCGACAGAAATTCCACAGCCTTCGGTTCAGACCTTCAACTCTACTCCAAACCTCAGAACCGCGGTCAATCCTAGGGACTATACTGCAGACAGTAAGCCGCACATCGGAACCCGACTCCTCTCGGACACGAGCAACCTCAGAGGCCAAGTCCTTAAAAGAACTTAAAATCTCCTCGGACCCGCGCTTCGAGGCGTCGTTAGTCCCAACATGGGCCACCACCCGCAGCCGAGAGCAACCTGTCGCCACTACCGCTTCTCTCACCGTGTTGGTCACTTGCGGCACCGAGCCTCCTGATATACATCTGGAGAAGACCCGCTCTTCAACTCCCTCCCGGCGGGCACTGGATAACAGGGGTGCCATTACATTCTGCATCCCTGTTCCTGCACTCCCGGTGTTCCTGTTTCCTGACCGAAGAAAGAAGTTTCCCCCGTCGTGCTCCCTTCCCCCTCGCCTGTGTTAAAAGTCTGTGTCCCTTCACTTTGAGTGTACCCAAATAGCTCGCTTCTCACATAGTAGTAGTGCTCCCAATAGTGTTTTTTCTTTCCCTCTCTCGCCCATTTCCCTAAGCTCCCAAGTGCAGTGTGTGTGCTCCTTTCAGTGTAGTGCTTGCGTCATGCAAAGTGTAGTGCTTGTGTTTCCTTCAGTTTAGTGCTTGTGTCTCCTCAAAGTGTAGTTGTACTTGCTATCCTATAAATTGCCTTTTTCGCACATATTTTTATTAATTATCTGGCTTATACTCATCCTCCTGCTCTGCACCTTTGATTACTTCCTGATCATAAAAACTCTTTTAGTTCTTTTTTATCCTATCCTTTTTCCTTTTCCTCAACTTCCTACTATAACTGAGATGCCCTCTTCCCGAGAATTCTTGCCTATTAACCGAAGGCTTACACCTATTGTATCCTCACAGCACGACACATCCCAACCGCCCCCGCCTTTTTCCTTAAACCCAAAAGCATCTGAATTTTTCCCTTCACAAACTCCCCTCCCTTGCTCTCCCGCTAAGTGTCTCAACTTTCACGATTGTCCTTCTCTACCTGTTTCTCTCATTTCATCCTCTCCCTCCCCCAACTCTTCTCTATTGACCTCCCGAGGACACCTGCTTAACCCACATGCCCCCGAGTTCTGTCTCCCTCGCCACATTACTCTCTCCCCCCTTAACCCTGAAGCTTCTGAATTTGTCTCAACTACCTCACTTACCACCTGCCGCGACGCCTACAACTCAAATCCCATGAACCCAACACAGGTCCGACCCGTGACACGAATTTCCAGGTATCATATCGACACTCAATCTCTCCTTTCCAACGAACTTAAACCACATCCTCGCTCACTAAAAATTATCTATATCAACGCCCAAAGCATTCAGGCTCACTTGGACGAACTTCGTTTAATTTTATCTAAGACAAATATTCATATCATTGCCGTGGATGAGACTTGGCTTAAACCTGAAACTGACTCCTCGCACGTAGAAATTCCTGGCTTCAAGCTTTTTCGAAATGACCGCTTAGGCAAAGGTGGTGGTGGTGTAGGAATTTACGCCAGAAATGACATTCAATGTAATATCCTCGCTCATAGTGAACCTAAGTACTCTAAACGTCCCGAATTCCTTCTACTTGACGCGCGAGTTAACTCCGTAAATATCCTCATAGGAATCGTTTATCGACCACCTAAAATAGGACACCTCTCCGACATAGAAGAAACTCTATCCAAACACATTCAAGACTTTCAACATTTAATAATCACTGGTGATTTTAATGCTAATTTACTCGTACCCAACCATGAAAGTAACTTTCTGTTACAGTTTTTCGAGTCCCTAGGGCTAAACGTCTTGCCACTCCAGCCAACGAATCATACGGCAACCTCCGCCACTTGGATTGATCTTGCGATTACGGCAAATCCCGAGAAAATAATTAAATACGGACAATTAGCAGCTCCCGGTATCTCTTCGCACGATATGATTTACATTGCTTACTCCCTACGTTGTCAAAAACTTAAGCAGAAATTCATAAAGGTTCGCGACTATAAATCTATTAATAAATCACTATTAACATCAGAGGCGGCGCTCCTACCCTGGCATTTAATCGAGCACCTAGAAGACATAGACGATAAAGTTCAGACTTTTAATTTATATATGTCTCAGCTACTTGAAAAGTTTGCCCCTCCCAGAATCATTCGGGTCTCAAAGCCACATGCTGCATGGCTAACTCCAGAAATAAAATCGATTATGTCCCGCCGTGACAGCATTTATCGTGATTTTAAGAAATCTAAGGATCCTGATTTACTATCGCGGTATAAATCATTACGAAATAAAACAAAACAACTTATACGCAACGCTAAAATTAAATATGTACACGATTCAACCAACTCTGCACGAACACAGTCCTCGATATGGAAAAAATTACGGAACTTGGGTGTTGGTAAAAATAAAGATATGCAACTTCCACCAAACCTGTCCCTTGACGAGCTTAACGCTCATTTCACTAAACCTCCCACGACCATAGATGTAGGCCTAAAATCTGAAACTATTGAACGTATCCGTAGCCTCAAACCCAATCACACCTCAAATACAATCTTTGAATTTACACCACTCACACAACCACAGGTAGCTAAATCACTTCGTGCAATTAAGTCAACTGCAATAGGAGATGACGGCGTATCTATAATACTAATAAATAAATTAATTCCTATCATTCTCCCCATTATCACTCATATCTTTAACTGGTCTATTCTTCAATCTAAATACCCTACTTCATGGAAATCAGCTCTTGTCCGTCCTATCACCAAGAAAAACAATTCTCACGAAAACGCTGATTTCAGACCAATTAGTCTCTTGCCTGTTCTCTCCAAGGCGTTTGAAAGACTTGCACATGAGAAAATAACTCATTTCCTTTCAAAAAATAATCTCATTGACCCGTTCCAATCTGGTTTTCGTAAATCGCATAGAACAGCTACCGCACTATTGAAAGTAACGGACGACGTCCGCAAAGCAATGGATCAGAGAAAAATCACCATTCTAACACTATTGGATTTCAGTAAAGCCTTCGACTCCATCGACAAAGACATCCTACTATGCAAACTTGAACTTTTGCACTTCTCACTCGCTTCTCGAAACTGGTTTCGCTCATATCTAAATGGCCGCTCTCAAAATGTTATTACTCATGATTTATCATCTCGTCCCTTAAATGTAAATAGAGGCGTTCCGCAAGGTTCTATTCTTGGCCCCCTGCTATTCTCTCTGTACCTTAATGATATCTCAAATGCCCTCACTCACTGTAATTATCACCTATATGCCGACGATCTCCAAATCTACTATCACTCTCGCGTACCTGAATTTCCCGATGCTGTCGCTAAAATCAACTCTGATCTAGCTTCTCTCTCTCTTTGGAGCTCAAATAACTTTCTGAAGATCAACCCCGCAAAAAGTCAATCTATTATTATCGGTTACCCCAAACTATTGGCTTCCATAGATCATAGCGAATCTCCTCCTCTATCGCTTGAGGGGTCCACATTGCATTTTAAAAAATCAGTAGTCAACCTCGGTGTCATAGTACTCTATCTTGGGCTCCTAATACCAATAAAATCTGTAGTACCATCAACTCCTCCTTGCACTCTCTCAAAAAACTCAAAAACTTATTACCTAATTCCTTACGTAAACTCTTAGTGACCACACTCCTATTTCCTCACTTTGACTATTGTGATGTTGTTTATAATGATCTCTCCTGTGAATTGGCATTAAAACTTCAACGCACACAAAACTCCTGCATGAGATTCATCGGTGACCTTAAAAAGAGCGACCACATTAGCGAACATTACAATAATCTTTCATGGCTCAAACTTGACGCTCGAAGGAACTTACATACCCTGATGCAAATGTACAAAATCCTTACTTATAACAAACCTGACTACTTCTCTTCCCTCTTCAATGAAATCAACACAGTACACAAGCGGGATACTAGAGGCAAGAATAACCTCCTTATTCCTCATCACAGGACGAATATCTACAATAAATCCTTTCAAGTCTCCGGTTGCCGACTCTGGAATAACTTAGATGAGAATTTTAAAACATCTCCCTCTTTAAACTCATTCAAACGCACCTGTGTCACTCACTTTCTTAAACAACAAAGTAATCCTTAATCATCTCTTTACACTCCCCATAAATTATCCTTACTCATGTTTTTTTTTGTATTGTCTTATATTTTTTTCTATTTCTTAATATAATTTTGTATTGTTTTTATATATTTTGTGTATTGTTTTTATGTATACATATGTATGTATGTGTGTGTGTATATGTATGTATGTGTATATATATATATATATATGTATATGTATGTGTATATATATATTCTTTCTTCTATTGTTTGTATTTTTTTGTGTTGTTTTTATTTTTTTTGCTATTGTTTTATATTATTTTATATTGTATTATATTATTTATGTATTTTATATCTTTTCCTGCTTTCTTATAATATGCATGCCCCAACAACATTCTTTATATTCATTCATTGTATATATTTCATGTATATTTCATCTCATTCTGCATACTTGTATATTTCTTGTTTACATTACGCTATTACCTTTACGTGTACTTTTTTATGACGGTATATAATTACGCTGTATATACGAACTCTCCCACTGTACATACTCCTTCCTATTTAATGTTGTAGTTTTGTATTACCATATGCACACTATCTAGGGTTTTCGCAGGTTTTTCACACCCCCCTTCTTAGTGGGTGTTTTCCTGCGTGGGGTTTGCTAGGGAGGACATGTCTGTTTTTACCTAGATTTTCCCCACAAACACAAATCTGTATTAAATTTTATCTTTTTAATTAGTATGATTTAGGTACATAATGTTTATATAATGTATTTTGTTATACCTTATTTTATTCATTTTCTTGTGTTTATTATATTGACGAAGGGTTAAATGTAAGAATGGACCTTCTGGTCTAAATTTCGCCCGAATAAAGACGATTATCTATCTATCCCTCCCCCCTCCCTCCCCCTCCCTCCCCCTCCCCCTCTCCCTCTCTCTCTCGTCGGCGGTTGAGGAACGCGTGTTTAAATCGAGCTCCTCTACATTTGACGATAATCAGAGTTTTTCCGTCTTTTTTCTTTTAATTTTTTTGACAGTGTGAATCATCATGTGATCCTACGTCATATTACCGAGTTTTTTTTTAACTGTGCACCTTGGATTATTTTTTATTGATTGTTTTAGTGATTTGAGTGTTCAGTGTTTTTGAATTGGTTTTCCAACTCCCGGCTGCTATGCAGTCGCCGGGGGTTGGCTCGGAGTCCCCTCGGGCATCAACGTCTGCTTCGGGCGGTGTAGACCTACGCCCCTCGCCTTCTTTTACCAGGCGTTTGGATTTCCAGCCACCGCGGGATGGCTCGGAGTCTCCTCAGGCATCGACCTCCGTTTCGGGAGAAGTTTTCCCTCGTCCCTCGCCAGCCGCCTCCGTGGAGGCGGTTTCGGGTGGGAAGGTTTCGGAGCCTCCCCTCTCTTCGTCTAACTCTACCCTTGGCAAGTTTGCCGTTCCTGGAGGGGATGGAGTAATTTCTCCTCTAACCGCTCACCTCTTCAACCAACCAACCGTTCCTGAGAAGCCCGCTGTTAAAAAGGCTAGTGGTTCCTCCGAAATAATATCTACATGCACCTCTACCCATATCACCGATCAAATGTTCCTTCTGCCTTCCTCAACGCTGGACGCAGGCGCAAAGGGAGGTCCCTCCTTTAGTGGCTGAGCGGGTGTTCTCCAGGTGTATACCAGGAGGAACGGTCCCCCAAGTGACGAGGGCGGTACGGGAGTCGGTGGAGTCAACGGGTTGCTCTAGGCTGCGGATGGTGGTCCATGTTGGGACTAACGACGCCTCGAAGCGCGGGTCCGAGGAGATTCTAAGTTCTTTTGAGGACTTGGTCGCCGAGGTCACTCGTGTCCGAGAGGAGTCGGGTTCTGATGTGCGGCTCACCATTTGTAGTATTGTCCCGCGGATTGACTGTGGTTCGGAGGTTTGGAGCCGCGTGGCGGGGCTAAACCAAAGGCTATGGAATTTCTGTGTGGGCATGGGAGTCGACTTTGTTGATCTCCGGCCGGTTCTCGGATCGTGTAGGGTACCCCTAAACGGCTCTGGAGTTCATTACACGACCGAGGCTTCACAGAGTGTAGCGTGTAGGATCTTCGACCATGGTAGGTCTTTTTTAGATTAGAGAGTAGGGTAGGGTGTAGGCGTATTAGGAGATTTCATAGGGGCATCGAGTGTAATACAGTTTCTGGTCGCAAAGTGAGAGAGTCCACCTGCGAAAGCCGTAATAGAGCAGTTAATGCTTCGGGCGATAACGAGAAATTAAATATTATAGTTTTAAACTGCCGCAGCATTCGTAGGAAGTCTGCCGAACTCGAACACGTAATTCGCACGTTGCATGCGGATGTAGTTATAGGTACGGAAAGTTGGCTCACTGAAGATATCGCTAGCCAAGAAATTTTTCCGAAAAGCTATAGAGTATACAGAAAAGACCGCGCCAATAGAATAGGTGGCGGAGTATTTTTGGCAATAAGTGAAAAGTACGATAGTTGTCAGATCCCTATTATCGATGAAACGACCGAGAGCGTGTGGTGCCGCCTAGGTAAGGATAATTCGAAAAAGATATATTTATGCTCATTTTACAGACCACCTAATGCCAAAGTTGATTATATTTTAAGTTTAGAGAGGCAATTAGCCGAGCTTAGATCTATTATGAACGACGGTTACGTGATAATTGGAGGCGATTTTAACTTACCGTCAATCGATTGGGAAAACCTATGTTTCGTTACGGGAGGTAAAGAACGCGAATCGTGTGAAGCCTTAATTGACACGTTTCATGAATATTCCTTAATCCAGATGGTACAAAAAGCCACGCGTTCGGGCAATGTTCTCGACTTGCTTGCTTCTAACATCCCGCATAGGATAACTAAGGTATCCACAGAGGAGGGACTTAGCGACCATCGAGCTGTGTATGCGGAGTGCGAATTAAAGCTCAAAAGACATCCTAAGCCTCTTCGGAATGTATACGCTTTCGCCAAGGCCGACTTTAAAAGTTTCAGCTTACATCTCAAAAGTACCTTTGTCAGTTATCGTGAAAAGACAGAACGATTAGGTATGGAGCCATCATGGTTATTATTTAAGAATATACTAGGAAGAGGTATCAATAGATTTATCCCCAGTAAGTTAAAATCTGATAAGAAAGAACCTCGTTGGTTTAATAAGGAAGTCAGGATTGCCTTAAGACGACAGAAAAACATACGATGAAAAACATACCTACCACCGCTTCCGATGAGTATCGCACAGCTATAGTCCATGAGTATAACAGTGCCCGCGTACTAGCGAGAAAAACCATGCGTAACGCATTTAACACCTTCCGGAATGAGGTATTAAATACAAAATTGAAGGAGGATCCAAAAGCGTTCTGGTCCTATGTAAGAGAAGTCAAGGGAGTGGGTCCTTCAATACCCTCCCTGCGATGTGATTCCGGAGACATCCTTCACGATGGGGAGGATAAAGCTAATCTACTAAACGTTTACTTCGCGAAGGCGTTCACGGCAGGTGGAAATATACTTAAAGATAATCTTATTCCCGATGGATGTACTCGGATGGATAATATTAAAATCTCTGAGGCAGGAATAGCGAAGCAACTGAGTGCGATAAAGCCCAACAAAAATCCTGGACCAGAAGGAATTCCCGCGCGTGTATTAAAAGAACTAGCAGAAGATATAGCTCCCTTCCTTCGGATAGTTTTCGAGAAATCTCTTACCCTCTGTGAGGTTCCTGATGATTGGAAACTAGCACACGTCACACCCATTCATAAGGGAGGTGACAAAGAAAACCCCGAAAATTATAGGCCGATTTCTCTAACATCATTATCATGTAAGATTTTGGAGCACATTATTGTTAGCAACACAATGCGTTATCTTGAGAGTAGATCGCTCTTAGTCAGCTGTCAACATGGCTTCAGAAAAGGTAGATCCTGTGACACCCAACTCGGTCTGTTTGTGAATGATGTTTTATCATGCGGCGAAAATAATAAGCAGGTCGATGCAGTGTTCCTTGATTTTAGAAAAGCTTTTGACAAGGTTGCCCACCGTAAGTTGTTATTAAAATTGGGAAATCTTGGCGTTAATGTTAAAGTCATTAACTGGGTTCGCGCTTTCCTTTGGAATAGAAAACAAAAAGTAGTCATCGATGGTAAGTCCTCGAGTGTGGCAGATGTAGTCTCTGGAGTGCCGCAGGGTAGTGTGATCGGACCTATGCTTTTCTTGCTTTATATAAACGACATCAGCTCAGTTGTAAAAAGTAATATCAGGCTTTTTGCGGATGACACCGTAGTCTATAGAGAAATTAGTGGTCCTAGCGACCATCGTCAGCTTCAGGATGATCTGGATGCGTTATCTGTTTGGTGCAAGGAATGGCAGCTAGAAATCAATCAGAAAAAGAGTAACGTTCTAAACTTTTGGAAATCTAGAAGCCCATCGTCCGTGTTTACCTACTCGATAGATGGTGAGAGCATTCCTGTTTCGGAATCCGTGAAATACCTCGGGGTAACCTTGAATCGTGACCTGTCTTGGGACACCCACATAAGACGAGTGATAGGTGCGGCAAATAAGAAGTTGGCTTTTGTGCGTAGGATAGTCAGGAAAAGCACGGAAAAGGTGAGAGAATCCTGTTATTTATCGTTGGTTAGACCTCAAATGGAATACGCAGCAGCGGTTTGGGATCCATATCAGAGGGGACTCATAAAGGATTTAGAAAAAATACAGCGGCGAGCAGCTAGATTCGTGAAAAAGAATTACGATAAAAAACAGAGCGTTACGTTACTCATTGATGAGTTGAGTTGGCCATCGTTGAAAGATCGTAGATTACAGGCGAGACTTAAACTTCTAGATAAATATAGGTCGGAGATATTCGTAAATGAAATGAAGGATATTATTCGACAACCAACGTATATCGGACGGAGGGATAATGACGACAAGATTCGCGAAATAGATAGTAGGACGGAGAGGTATAAGGAGTCCTTTTTCCCTAGGACAATCCGTGACCACAATAGATAACAGTGAATAATAATTAGTTAGGAACTTGGTGCGCGGCACCCCCTGCCATCCACCGTCAAGGTGACTTGCAGGGTAATATGTAGATGTAGATGTAGATCTTCTGCAGGAGAATCATCGCCATATTTCTCCACTCACCGAGCCCGTGGCACGCTACCAGACGCCAGCCACGCTGCGAGTGAGACTGCTCCCCTCGTCCTTCAGGCCTCCACCTCTTACGCAATACGGAGTCAACCTGTGAGTGTAGAATATGACCACATACCACGAAACACTCAGGTAGTTAATCATCAGGAAAATACTATTAACGCAAATGTTTTAAACATGACTCCTTATAAGCCAGATAAACGATTAGCAGTTATTTGTGAATCCACAGATGGTTTGCCATTAGACGACTACCTCATTTCGATAGCGAGCATTGATGGTTTTTCTCATATAAAATTCGCATCGCGTATTAGCCTTGGTAGAATATGTATATATCTTGCAACAAAAGAGGACGTTGAAAAAATTACATCGAATCCAGGAATTGAGGTTCAGGGGAAATTTATACCGATAAGGAAATATGTAACAGAGGCTACGAAAGTGGTTCTCTCAAATGTGCTTCCGGACATACCGAATGAAGTGTTGGCACAACATTTGCGACAATACGGAAAAATCACCAGTCCTTTCCGAACCGTAAATATCGGTACGAGAATTCCTGAATTAAGACATATTAATTCCTTTAGACGAATTGTCTATATGATAATGAATAAACCGGAAGCAATGCCTGCGTCTATTCCGATCGTGTTCGACAGTATTACTTATAATATTTATATCTCTCTGGACGACGTTACATGTCTATCGTGTAAAAGAACGGGACATATCGCAAAGAATTGTCCCAATAATATACACAATTTATTTAGTAATTCGGACGGGAACATGACAGGCGCTGAGTTTCCGACGTTAGCAAGTTCTGTTTCGAACTCATTATCGAAAGCGAAGCCTAACTCACAAACACAAAATGCTGCCCCTCCTCCCATTCCTTCTACCCCTCCCCCCTATGCACCACCGGAACGAAGCCTTGACCCCGAACCTAATGACAAAATAAATGTTCCTTCTGCTCAATTCACCCCCGCATCTGCACCTAAAGTAACGAAGCCGGAGGAAGGCAATAATCAAATTTCCGAATACGAAGCCACGCCTACGGGAGAGTCCGGGACACAAAAAGCAGATAGAACTGATAAGGAAAAGGCAACCGTCACGACGGTGGGAGAAGAAACTGTTTCCTCTCCCCAAGGAGAAGTAAAATACGTTAAAAGGGTACTCGAGAATCCGCTTACTACAGAACCCGCGAAAAAGATGGCTTGTGCTATCGCTTCAGACAAAGAGCAGACGGTGTCCGACGAAGAGGACTCCGTTTCGCAATCGTCGGAAATGTCCACCGATATACCCTTACGGTTTAGAGCAGCAACTGAGCAGAACCTCCTCTCCAAGAGGAGACTAGAAGAATTTATACGAGAGGCATCGAAATCTAGACGCGTTCATTTCGTAGTGGAGAGGTATACAAAGGACGTTAAAGAGTTACGGGGATTGCTGGAGGAGTATCGCTTGTCCAGCAAATATAAATCCATGCGGCAAAAAGTCGCGAGAATCATAACTAAAATAGATGACCATTGGTCCTTTGACGAGATGCAGCCATAAGATTTCGAGTGATTAGTCATAAGTCATATATTCTTCTTTATTATATTTTTCTATATATATTTCATAAGGAGTTTTAGTGTTTGTCTTTCGAATTATTTTTTTTGTAGATAATGAGAATATGTTCTTTTAATGTACATTCGATCGTGAGTGAGAGGAAGATGGCCTTGTTTAAAGTGTTCATCGACAATCATAGACCAGACGTGATCCTCGCACAGGAGACTGGTGTGGTTTCCAGTTTCTTTTCCCCTTACTTGCAAGATTTTAAACTCCTATTTAACCCTCCCGTCAATAAATCTCCTGGTTGTGGAATTCTAATGTCGAACCGGGTTTATTCTCTAAATATAGAGCACAAGATAATAGTTCCTGGTTTCTTACAGGCAGTAGTTTTAAACTCCAATCTTTTTAGCACGCATATCATAAATATTTATATGCCGTTTGAAAATAAAAATGCTCGCCACATCATAGAGCAGTTGGCGAAATATTTGCGTAGCATCTCTTTCCGGGATAAAGTTGTATGTGGTGGGGAATGGAATATGACCTTGGAGAAGGAAGATAGGCATCCATTCCCCGAAAAGAGACAAAATATTGCCCGCGCCTTAAAAAGACTGTTCGAGGAGCTTGGCTATGTGGATGTGTGGAGGGAATTAAGAGGGAACGCTCCCTCCTTCACGTTTCATGGACCCGGGCCATACTTCGCCAAATCAAGGCTCGACAGATTTTATGTCCCGAGAGAGAGCGCAACAAATGTCGAAAATATTTTTACGGTTCATACCTTTTCGGACCATCACGCCGTGTTCATCATTCTAAAAGAAGAGCGGATAGGAAAGAAGAACCCTTTATGGAAACTCCCCCTTGCGTTATTAAGCAGGGTGGAATATGTGGAGGCAATAAACAACGTTATTTCTCACTTTATGGAACTACTCACTGACCATCGGAGTAACGCAAAAAAATTATGGGAGGATTTTAAACACGAGGTCAGAACCACAAGTTTTAGGTTTTTAGCAATTTTAAAAGATACCGATTCTCATATTTTAAAAATGCACGTGAATTCAAGGCAAACATTAAAGGACCATGGAATAGAACAGTACGACGGGGAAGAAATTGTGAAGCAAGCTGCAGAGGACATAAATAGGGCGTACATGTCAATGGCAAGGGGCATCCAGTCGCACATGAAGTATCTACAGTCTTTTGCTGACTCAGCGGCGGCGAATGACTTAAATAAATTGCAGCGGACTTTATCGAATAAAACAAATATTGACCAACTTATGATTGAAGGACAAATATGCTCGGACCAAAGTAAAATTAGAAACCATATTAGGGAATATTTCGCCGACCATTATGGAGCCGGCAACATCACGACCAATACCGCCTCATTTCTCGAGAAAATCGAAATGCCAAAGATCGCCGAGGAGACAAGGACGAAGCTCGAACTTCCGATATCAACAGCTGAAATAAAGGAAGCGGTGAGACAATGTAAAAACGGGAAATCTCCAGGGTTTGATGGCATTCCTGCCGAATTTTACAAGATGTTCTGGGATAGTTTGTCCACACTTTTCCACGCCATGGTCCTTCAAGTTTTTGAGGAGGGAACAATATCTACTTCGTCGAGTCTCGGAATAATGACATTGCTCCCAAAACCTGGAGATAAGCTCTTATTGGAAAATTGGCGCCCTATCACACTCCTCAACGTCGATTATAAAATAATTTCGCGTTGTCTGGGCAACCGAATCTCCAAGGCATTTGGAGAGATAATTCATACGGACCAGACGTACTGTGTTCCTGGAAGGAAAATGCAGGAAAATCTTCACATAATTAGGGATGCTGTACGATATGCGGACGAAGAAAATATTGCGCTTGCTATACTCACGCTTGATCAGGTCTCTGCCTTTGACAAAATAAGCCACGAATATATGCACGACGTCCTGTCGCACTTTGATTTCGGCCCGAAGTTCCGGCATTCCGTGCGAACATTATAGCATAAGGCAGCCACGGCAGTAAGAGTGAACGGAGTACTGTCACCTCCTTTCGTGATCCGACGTGGCGCGCGACAAGGTGATCCCTTATCCGGACCAGTGTTCACGGCGTGCATTGAACCTTTGTTAATTCTATGCAGACACTCTCTCTCGAGATACGGATTGAAGCTCCCAGGGCACGTGCCATACAGTTTAGTTCTATCCGCGTATGCTGATGACGTTACATATTTTATATGTGAGAACAAGGGGTTTCAAACGTTGAAGGATTCTTTCACGGAATATGCAAAGGCATCAGGGGCTGAACTTAACCTAAAAAAGTCCGGTGGCTTATTTTGCGGTCCATGGAAGGAGAGAAATGATTCCCCGCTCGGCGCCAAATGGTCGAACGTGGACGGAAAATTTTTAGGAATCCGCATTGGAAATAACAGTGCATCCGAAGATACACCGTGGAAAACACTCCTGGAAAATATGAAGAAATCCTTTACACAGTGGAACGCGATAAGGAATTTCACCACCTTTCGCAGCAGGACTAGGTTAGTTAACTCTATTGCTGGGGCTAGACTAAACCATTACTTGGCGGTCCTACAACCTCCACGGTGGTTCTTGCGTGAGGCAGCGAAAGAGATAGTTAAGTTTGTCTGGAGCGGTGCACATCTACTTCATCCTAATTTTATTTTCTCCCCTCGAGAGTATGGATGAATGGGTGCGACTCTCCCCGAAAACGTGGTGTGTGTATCACGGCTTCATCTAATAAGTAATATACTGGACAGAATCGAGGAAAAAACGCCTTTAATACGTTTGGCAAAATATAACATCTGTAAGCAAGCAGGGGTCCAAAATGGAAAGATAGAAACAGCATTATTAAAAGACAGGGTTGGAAACAAACAAGCAAAACCTACTGATTTCTATGATTCCCTAATTAGAGCCTGGCATCTCTTGTCTCCCACTCCGATCGAATTTCCGAAGAGTATTCAGGACCTCAAGACAATCCCACTCACCAGCTATCTTCATCCTAAGTTAAATGAATATGGACAGAAAATTGCGGAAATTGCAGGAACAGAAACAATAGGAGACCTGTTAGGGGCGAATGGACAAATAAGAACAGTGGAGGAGATGGTAACCAATGCGGAGACTACATCCTCTCGTCGCAGACTCAGTATTGCGTTACACCATTTACAACATGATATAGCGAAAATAGTCGTACCACTATCGCATGAGGGAAACACAAAACAAATCCGGTTTACGTATATAGATGATAGGCAGCACTGTAGCAACAACAACACAAACATTATACGAACATTTCCTGGTGACAAAAACGTGTTAAAACAAGTGTTAATAAGAAGAACTCTAGGACATCCGATCGTGACCGGTAAATCTCCAATATTCCCCAGTGCACGAATAGAGTGGACTAGTTTATTTTCCGCTCCGAATAATAGTCGCGACGCAGAGATTGTAAGGAGAATGTGGCATAACCGCCTCTTGACTCCACAAAAACAATATCAGTGGAAAAGGACTCAAAACGACAAGTGTTCATTTTGCGGTGGGGTTGGTGACGTAATGCATTTCATTTTTGAATGTGTTTCCGTGAAACAGGTTTGGTATAAAGTTAATTTATGGTTGAAAAAGATCTTAGGTTGTGAAGTAAGCGTCAAGGAAACAATTTTAGTACAGAATTTTATTGGGAATAGTCTTGCCAGCAAGCTGGCTAACTATATAAGGAATTGTGCAGTAGGAACAATTTATATGGTTAAAAATAACGTAATGAAAAACAATAGAGTGGACATAATACCGGATTTTTTAGAAGTGTTCTTTAAAAGAATAAAATCTCACTGTACCCAGGTTTATATTGTTAATGGACAGAACTCCAAATTGTTCAAGATTTTATCCTACAAAGAAATAATTGCGAACAATGGAGTAAACGGTCTAAAGTTTCCTTTTGATAACGGTTAAAATGATACATATAACCTGTATGTTTATTTAATGTTGAGGGATATATTTAAAGGGGCTATAATTTTCGAGATTTTATGTGAAATTGGTAATATTTAATGGAAAACATTTTGAGAGAATAGATTCTTTAGAAAATAACTCACCTAGGTTATCTTTTAGTTAAAAAAACTGATTACGACAGGTGGGTGGTTTGGGTAAAGGTACTGATTGATATGTCTATTATTCATAGCCATAAAGAAAAAAAACGATTATACATCTGTGGTACTGTGCAACATCTAAGTAACTATGTATATGTATGTGGTAATCTGTATATGGGTACATATCTGTATGTATGTATATGTATATATATGTAATGTATGTATGTATCTGCAACACATAAAGGAAAATAAATGGACGGTCTACAGCCCTAGATCGTCATAAAAAGTCAAAAAAGTCTCTCTCTCTCTCTTAGTGGGGGAAAAATGCTTGACACTTCAGTGTCTTCTCACGCACGAAGTTTACTGCTGTGAGGATGAGCCAAGATAGACGAAGAATTTAATAAAGCCACTCCATAAAAACACGTATCCACTCAACTTAAGCGAAAGAGGTGAATTCGTTAAGCATCTGCTGCCCGGCCAGTAAATCAAAGAGCAAAAACTAAACATCAAATACAGAGATCTTGGAAGAAAACCGTACTTCTCGCATGTTCTGATGCTGCACGTACTCTCACTCCACATAATTTCCACTCACTTTTCATCAACCATTCATTGCTAGTGGTCGAAGAAGGATCTCCTCGTTCTTGTACTTCGGACTCAACATCAACATTCATTGCCTTAAAGGTTTGTACTTTTACATATACATAACATATTTTCGCGAATGTACCGCTGTGTGAATTTTAATTATTAGAATGACATTTCCGGAAAGTTTTATTCCAAGTTAAAGCATCAGATGACAATATTTGCCGAGTTTTACAATCATGCTTTACAAGTTACTGAATTAGTTTTATTTCAATATTGACATGTCGCGCCGCGTATCATATCATCATCATAGGTAGTCTGTCCGTAGACAGGTCCGTGATTATTCTTGGTTAAACCTGGTTCTCCATATATTCCTATTTTCCGCTGTCCTCTTTATTTCTTGATAACTCTCTTTCCCTTTCAAATCGTCTATCAGCTGAAACCTTTTCCTACCTCTTTCCCTTTTCCCATCTAGTTTCCTTCTAACACGTCTTTAATCATACTCTCTCTCCTCAGGTAATGTCCAACCCAGTTAGCCTTCCTCTTTCTGATAGTCTGTATAATCATTCGCTTCTCTCCTATTCTTCGTAGCACTTCATCGTTTTTCGTCCTATCTGTCCATTTTATCTTCAGCATTCTCCTCCAAGTCCACATTTCAAAGCTTTCCAAGTATTTGATGTCATTTTTCCTTAGCGTCCATGTTTCTGCCCCATACAATGCTATACTCCATACGTAGCATTTTATCAACTTCTTGCGGATATCTTCCCTTATATTCCCTGTAAGTAGTTGTTTCTTTCTCCTGAAAGCCGCTTTTGCTTTTCCTATTCTAGTTTTGATCTCATCCGTACATTTTGCCTCTCGTGTTATGATACTTCCAAGGTATTTATATTCTGAAACTTGTTCTAATGGCTTTCCCCCAATAGTTATGTTCAGATTCTCTTCTTTGCCCGATATTCGAATGACCTTGGATTTTTCTGTATTTATTTCCATACCGTATTTTCTACCTGTTATCACTAGTCTATTTATCATTTTTTGTAGCTCCTCTTCCTTTCTTGCTAGAAGTACTTGATCATCTGCGTATTTTACTGTTCTTATAATCCTTCCTCCTATTTTGAAATCCCCTGTGCCTTCTAAAGCTTCTTGCATTAGACTTTCTCCATATATATTGAATAGGGTTGGCGATAGGCAGCAGCCTTGTCTTACTCCTCTACCGATATTTATTCCGCAGGTGTCCACATTATCAAACCTGACCTTTACAACTTGATTCTCATATAGATTCCTAATCAGTCTCCTGTCTTTCCAGTCTACACCTATATCCTTTAATATCTTCATCAACTTTACCCAATTTACTCTATCAAAGGCCTTCTGCCAGTCTACGAAACATGCGCAGATATCTTGACTGTATTCTATTGCCCTTTCTGATATTATTCTAACTACTCCTATAGCATCTCTAGTTCCTCGTCCTTTTCTGAAACCAAATTGATCTTCCCCTATTATTTCTTCTGCCTTTTTCTCCAGCCTTTTATTAAGAATCCTCGTGATGATCTTCGATGTGTGTGACAGAAGGCTTATAGTTCTGTAATCTTTACACTGCATTGCCTTTGGCTTCTTCTTTAGAGGGATCACTGTTACTTCTAGGAAATCCCGAGGCCACTCTCCCGTGTCGTAAATCTTATTAATTAATTTCGTGATCGCTTTTAGTCCTTCTGATCCTATGACTTTAAGTATCTCAGCCGGTATTCCATCGCTGCCCATGGCTTTCCCCTTCTTTAGTTCCACTATCGCCTTTTCTACTTCGCTCTCCATAATACTTGGTCCTAAGTTGTCTTCTTCAATGTTTTCCTCATTTTCCAGTTCTATTTTTGCCGCTCCTGCCTGTTTGCTGTATAATTCCTTAATGTATTCTTCCCATACCTGTGCTACATCCTTTGTTTCTGAGACTATCTTCCCATCCGTATTCATAATTCCTTTACCACAAATTCCATTAGACTTCTTATCCTCTAATTCCAGTGCACTAGCGTACATCATATCGTACCGTCCTAACTTCTCCATTTTTTCTATTTCATCACATTTTCCTTTTATCCAATTTTCTCTAGCTTTATCTGTTACCCTTCTCAACTCATTGTTTATACGCCTATAGTTGGCTCTACCTTCTTCACTGTTAACGTTTTTCCATTTTCGTCTCTCATCCATTTTCTCCAGCATTTCCTTCGTGATCCATGGTTTTCTGATTTTCTTCTCTAGTTTTCCAATCTCTTTATCCAAGGTATCCTTGATACTGGTTTTAATTTCATTCCATTCTATATCGACGGTCTTCGGTTTGTTTTCCAACTTTCTTAGGTTATCTTCCAACTTCATGCTGACTACATCCTGCCTTTCTTTCAGTTTTTCTAGGTCCCAGGTCTGTCTTTCTCTTCTCGTTTTTCTTATTTGTTTGAGCTTTGTACTCACGTCAAGTATTAGAAGGCTGTGATCTGAATCAATGTCCGCTCCTTGAAATGCCTTGGCATTCTTTATGCTGTTCCTGAATCTTTGTTTTACAAGGATGTAATCTATTTGGCATCTCATTCTAGCTCCTGGGCTTTTCCATGTGTATAACCTTCGTTTATGGTTTTTGAACCATGTATTAGTCACTACAAGGTCATTATTGATGCAGAATTCTACGAGTTTCTCCCCTCCTCATATATCTAAGCATTATTCTCAAATTAAATTGTTAAACATAGAATCGTTATTTTTGATCTACCTCAAATAGCGCGCTATATTCTGTACAGTGTCATGACCATTGACGTAACGCAAGAGTGGGGAGACAGCGCTACTTCGTGTCACGCAGCAGTGCAAAAGGCACCCGCCTGGTGGAGACGCGTGCCAAGAAAATCTTCTCTAGGATATAAAGGCAAGTTAAATTTCTTTGTTGCATACTTCCTACACCCGCAGGCAGCGGCTCCACAGTTCGCCTTTGTATTTATCTCAGCGACTTAGAGCGGTTGTCAGATACAGCCGTGCCATTATGGCCACCACGCATGTTTTGCATTACGATAAATCCGGCCCTGGGGTCACCAAATGTGAACGTTCTAACAACCATTTTTGTTGATATATCGTATTTTAATTGGATAGTTTCGAGCTCTATTTTCAAGTAAAAGTGTCTAAGAGAAAGACGAGTTCTATCTTAATTTTTTTTCGAAAAGATCAAAAACTGAGAATGAAGTAACTATTGGTAAAATTATGACGTGGGAAGTGTTACACAGATTCAGCCAATAAAAGAAGAAAAAGATGCGTTGCCATTGTGTACTTCTGGATCATCTTTAAGCTATCGCCCATACGATATTGGCTTGTATATAAACCGGAATATAACCGAAACGGAAAAAATGAAAGTGCTAAATAATGTATGAATTCCAGAAAACACATTTGTTTTTTTTTCATGTGGACCAAGAAATTTAAGGCTTCAGTTGAAATGATTGTATGAGTGGTGCTGGCTTAAATATTCCAACGTCCAAGAAGGCGTAATTGTAAATTCTGTTCTTTATTTCCTTCCGTTGGAGAATTTGATTAGCAGCCTCTTAGACAACTTTGCTCGGTTGAATTTACCAATTGGAAAGATGCAATAGAAAAATTTACCATGAATGAAAAATGACAATTTTATAAGAATTTCATTGATGTAGCAGAAAACTTTTCGAGAATCGCATCTCAAAAGCAAATGGCGATAATTTTACAATTAAGCTAAGCGTAAAGTGCTTGAAAATAGGAAAAAAATATTGTTCCTATTGCAGAAACGATTTTTCTTTGTGGAAGACAAGGTTTTGCGTTAAGAGGTCACAGAGAGATAAGGGACCTATTTCTACCGATGGAGAACCTGAGGAAAATGATGGCAATTTCCGCTCTCTTTTACGTTTTAGATACAAGTTTGATGACATTCTGAAACAGATATTGTCAATTTCTAGCAGAAATGCTCAGTATGTAAGTCTCGTAATTCAGAATGAAATTATCGAGATTTGTAACAAGCTTATTTTAAAAGAGCTCGTAAAAAGAGTCAACGAATCAATATGTTTCGCTGTCATTGCCGACGAGACGACGGATATTAATGGTGTGGAACAATTATCTTCGTGTGTTCGCTTCGTAGAAGTAGATAAGTTCATTGTTGACGAAGTTTACTTACAATTTGTTCCGTTAGTGGATGTTACTGGGAAAGGTATTGCTACGCCAATAATTGATAATTGACGTTCAATAAAATGCGAGGACAAGGAAGCGATGGCGCGGCGTCTATGAATGCAATGTACAATGGTGTCCAGGCACATATTAGAGAAATTGTTCCTACAGCGCTGTATGTACACTGTGCCTCCCATAGCTTGAATTTAGCTATTAGCAACGCTTGTGAGATCGCTCCCATATGTAATTGCATGGGAACTGTGGGTAAAGTGTATGATTTTTTCAATGCACCAAAACGGCAGGCTGCATTAAAATCAGCAATTGAGGATAATATTGAATCTTCTGCAAGTTGCGAAAATTTAAAACAGTTGTGCGCAACAAGATAGATAGAAGGGCATAATTCTGTGACAGCTTTTGTAGTCGGTTTTAAAATCCTTAAATACTTACTGCCTCTGAGTGGCGTAACAGGGACTCTTCGTCCAATGCTAAACATCAAATTTGTGCAATTAACCAAATTGAGTTTATCGTATCATTACTATACTAAAAAACGTTTCAGCTTATCATTGCCGCTCTGCTAAGTTTTGCAAGAAAAAATAGATCTAGTACAGGCTATTAACTTGGCAACTGATGTGACTGAGGAATTAAAAAGTTTGCGAAAATATTGTGAACAAGAATTTGATATCCTTCTTGAGGAAATTAATAAGTATGCAGAAAAACAGGACATTGCCATTATGTACCAAGGGTTTCAGTCAGGCAAACTAAACGTTTTAATGTAAATGCAGATTCACCAAAGAATTATTATCGTATAGGTATTTTTATACCTTTTTTGGATAATTTCATTTCCCAGATCAATACCAGGTACTTACAGAATAAATCCATTTTGGACGGATTTCACTGCCTGATCCCCAAAAATTATAAAATATTACCACAAAATGGAAAAAAAGAAATTAATAGAATTTTCTATAAGTGACACAGTTTCTACGCCAGAGGAAATATTCGCGGAATTATCACTTTGGTACCGCCGACTTTTTAAGGAAGAAAAACTACCTTTAAATGCTCTTGATGGGTTGAAAATTTGTAATCCTACGATTTCTCCAAATACTTTTAAGTTACTAACAATACTAGCAACTTTTCCGGTTTCTTCATGCACAAGTGCTCATTCTCTACTTTGCGGCGTTTAAAAACGTATTTGCGGAATACCACTGGAGAAAAAAGAATTAATGGCTTAGCTGTCTTAAATATTCACCGTGAACTTACACCAACAACCGATGAAGTTATTGATGAGTTAGCGAAAAAATCCCGTAGAAATCAAAGTTTATAATGAAGTCATTTTTCCTTTTCCTGATAGCTTATACTATTTTTAAACTAAAATGTAAAATTTGCACTTGCTTGGTTCTAATATTATTATTTTAAAACGTTAAATTGATTATTTTATAAATATCGATTTATTATAATTGACTTTATTTCTGCATTTGTGCAAAGGTAAACAAGGTGACATTTTTCTTACCTACTGCAATTGATACAAAAAATGCTGATTGTCAGATATTCTGTTCTTCTATTCATTTTTATGACCACAATTTTATAAGAATTGTAAATATATAATGTAATTTGGAACATATAAAACTGTAATGATCTTTAAAAACAACTGTTTAGTTTATTCTTACCTTTTACTTTCACTTTTTACTAATCCTTCATAAAAATTTCTTGCATGTTTTCACTTTGTCCGTACGTGTACAAGATATCTCAAGAATTTTCATATTTTCAGGATTAGGTTTCTTCAATCTTGTGCTCGGAATGGTAAAATTTTGATGGATCCATTAGGCAGAGTTCTAATGTCGAAAGGATTTTCTCAACTTGTGTAACATAGGAATGACTAACACGTAGGTACTTCCTTAAACTAAGATTAAAATATTTTTAAAATACAAAATCAAGACGACATAGGGTTGCATAAACGATTGGATTTACATTTTATTAACCGCTAAAATTATAATGTTATTCTTTAACTTACGTAAATCGACTAAGAACGCGAAAGTATATGGATTTTAATGTTATATCATATCTATTGGTTTATTATACGTACTTATGATCAACCTATCATGCCCTTATCTACTTAGGCAACGTATTTTGTTGAATCTCTAAAAAAAAGGTCAGTGGAGATATTAGCGATGAGGGTGATAAACCCCCTTGAAAAATTCCTGAATACGCCACTGGATATTTTAGGCACTTGTAAGAGCTCACGGCACGTAAATAACTTGACTTTTTCTAAACATTGTATTTTTGAGCGAAACTTCATGTTGTGCTTTGAGTACAATATGCGCACGATAATTCAAAATGGCCGATGATAACAGTATGTATGTGTGTGTGTATATATATATATATATATATCACACCAGCAATCTTTACATGCTTGCCGCAACAAATGACAAGCGTATTCAACATGAAAGTCAATGATGTACTGAACAATGTTGCGCAGCACATTAGTCACGGCGCACATTGAGACGCAGGCGACGTAGGTGAGGCAGCGCAGGACAGGGCAGGTTTTTGTGTTTCCTAGCTTTCAATAGGAAACCGCATATTGCAACGCAGCGCAGCACAGGCGCGGACCTGCTCTGCCCGGCGTGGGTTTGTACTCGAAGCACAGTTACCTGCATCTGCTCTGCACGTGGAGTCGTTGGCTTTCTATCTGCTGCGAGCGGCTATCTTCTGAAGTAGGTGAAGAACTGATCGAAAAGGTTCGATTTCATAGAGTTCTGTACGATACCTCACGCAAATATTATATGAAGACGGTGAAATTATGTATTTCATTAAACTTCTCTACTCAGTCGGAAATAATTTCAAAATCAATCATCCGAAAATTCCGATGTTAAGATGAATTCACCGTGTGAACAACGTTTCTCCATGTTCTCACTTCTCCAAAACGACTTCTTCCTTTTATCCGCGTTGTATACCATAATTAATTGTTCCTCTTCAAAATCAGAGTCAGATTCCCAACTGAGATCTAATAACGTGCTTTCCGCAAAAATTGAAGACATGACAAAAAGAGTTGCAGAACCACTCTCAAAGGAATCTGCTTTCTAACTAATAAAACCTGCGTCTCAATATGCGCTTCCTCTGCTTTTCCTGCCCTGCGTCACCTCTGTCTCGCAGCACTCCGCTGCCCTGCGTCTCACTGTGCGCCGAGACTTATTATCAAATTTTTATGCGAGGAAGGTGTAAAGGTGGCTGAGATTCATCGCAGACTTCAAGCGCAGTTTAAGGAAGAGTGTCTTTCATTTTCCTCTGTGTTTGAATGGTGCAAATCGTCTAGCTATTGTCGTGAGTTGGTGTCTAATTTGCCACACGCTGCGCATCCTGCCACGGCAGTAAACCCACACAACATTCAAAGAGTTGATGAGCTCATTCGCAAATATAGGCACATATTGGTATGTTATTTAGCTGAATTAGTAAACATCAGCGTCGGAAGTGTTGAAAACATTATCCACAATGAGCTTAAATTTAGGAAAGTGAGTTCCCGGCGGGTTCCGAAGCAACTTTTGGATGGGCAGCGAGAAAGGCGTGTTGAGCTTTTCAGAGAACTTCTTCAGCGCTGCGAAGGAGATGGCGAAGAGTTCCTGTCATTGATTGTGACCTCCGGCAAGATGTGGGATCACCATTACAACTCGGAAAGCAGGCTGGCCAGCATGGAATGGGGACATTCAACCTCGCCGCGACCAAAGAAGTTCAAGACTCAGCACTCTGCGGGGAAAGTAATGGCCATTGTCTTTTGGGATATGGAGGAACCTGTTTCCATAGATTTTTTGGTAGAGCAAAGAACAATGAATGAGGGTTATTACAGCAATCTGCTCACAAACAAAGTCAAGTCAGCCATCAAGTTCAAAATGCATGGTCAGCTGTCCAAAGCGGTCGTTCTCCTCCATGACAACGCACGTCCTCATTCCAGACAGGTGAAAACTGCTGCTCTTGCTGACATAGGCTGGGAAGTATTGCAGCCTCTTCCTCACAGTCCACACTTGGCCCCGTGCGACTTTCACCTGTTTGGACCACTCAAAGCAGAGCTGAGAAGCCAGCGGTTCAGTTCAAACGAGGAAGTGATGGAAGCGGTGCAAACCTGGTTGCGTAGGCAACGGAAAAACTTCTTCGCTGCAGGGATATGAAAGTTACCCGAATGATGGAAAAAATGTGTTGAGAAGCAAGAATATTATGTTGAAAATAAGTAAGGTTTGAGATTTGTGCAGTTTTTTGTAGTCATGTTAAAAAAATAAAGTCCAGGTCAAATTTGAACACCCCTTGTATATACAGCCACTCCCCGACTTACGACCATCCGAAGTTACGACCAAATTTTTTTTTTATTTCTTTTCAAACTACTGTAAACATTTTATAAAAATGTTTCATTTCGAACTACTCCTAATAGCGCGCGCGAAGTGTGGCAACGTTGTACTATCACAACTCCAGTTACCGTCTCATGCGCCATCTCTAATCTCCGTGTCTGAGATGATTCAGCTGATTTCGTTCAGTTTCCATTCGACCGTCGTTGCGATAGGTTGTTCTTACGTCAGCGCTGGTTCATATTGTTTTATTTGCGTTTGTATGGACTTGTTTTATTGTGTTCTGACACTAATCAAAATATTTAATAATAACCATATCCTCCAAACGAAAAAGTGATAGTGATGCCGGGAGTGATAAAATAAAAAGGAATGCTATCGATTTAGAACAAAAACTAGCCATTTTAAAGCAGTATCAAGCCGACCAAATGGTGACTTCATTAGCACACAGTTTTAACCTAACGAAGTCCACGGTTAGCACTATAATAAAAGACAGTGATCGTATTATGGATGCTGTTAAAGGTACTACGCCATTAAAGGCAACAATAGTAACCAAAAAAAGAAAAGGGCCGATCCACGAAATGGAGAAGTTACTTGTGATTTGGATGGAGGATCAAATTGAAATTGAAGTCTGCTAACGAACCAGGCAAACGCTCGTAGTTTGTTTGAGTATCTCATAAAAAAGGAAGGTGAGGATTATGACCAAATATTCAATGCTAGCCGTGGCTTGTTTAATCGGTTTAAAAAACGTGCACATTTTCATAACGTAAAAGTGAGTAGGGTGGCTGCCAGTTCCGATGAGGATGCTGCTGAGAGGTTTCGGGAGGAGTTGGATAAGCTAATAGTGAGGGATAATTTATTGCCTGGACAAATATTTAACGTTGATGAGACAGACCTCCTATGGAATAGAATGCCGAATCGTACCTACATCCATAAGGAGGTTAAATGTATACCTGGATTTAAAGCTTTCAAAGATAGGCTAACACTTTTGCTGGGGGAAATGTTGCAGGACATAAATTGAAACCTTTTTAATCTACCATAGCGAAAACCCAAGGGTTTTAAAGAATTTTAATAAAGTAACTCTGCCGGTTTATTTCCGGTCAAATAGCATATCATGGATGACGCTTTCCCTGTTCGAAGACTGGTCTATGAACTGTTTTCTCCCTGAAGTAAAGGTCTACTGTTTGTAGAAGGGTATTCCTTTTCAGATTTTATTAATTTTAGATAATGCGCCCGACCATCCACAGCATTTACATGATCTACACCCAAATGTTGAAGTTGTTTTTATTCCTCCCAATACTACATCTCTTATCCAACCAATGGATAAGGGGGCAATTGCAAAAGGCATGCTATATTCGAAACACCTTTGCAAAGGCTATAGCTGCAACAGACAATGATGAACAGACATTAAGAGACTTTTGGAAAGGGTATAATATACTGCATGCCATACGTAACATAGCTACAGGATGGGACGAATTGATTGAACAATGCATAAATGATACATGGAAAAAAGTGCTTAAAAGGTATGTAAACGATTTTAAAGGCTTTGAGAAAGAGAGTGTATTGGAAAACATTAGTTATGAAATTGTGTTTATGGCAAAAGAGTTGGACTTAGAAGTGGATAATGAAGACATACGAGTAGATCAACTCGTGAAAGCTGGTGATGAAGAATTAACCAATAAAGACTTGATGGATGGGCTGCCAAGGTAGCTGAGGAAGAAAAGCTGAAGGAAGAAGAAGAAGAATGTGGAATTGTATTCCCCAAACATTTTCTGTAAAAACTTTAGCCCTAGCCTTTAGCAAATTTAATAACGGCCTGCAGATGATTGAAAGTATGGATTAAAATGTGGCACGATTTACTAAAGTGAAGAGAATTATCCATGCACTTACATGTTATAAAGAAATTTATAACGAGAAAAAAGGCACTGTGCAGTCCAAATTAGACATTTTTTGAGAAAAGCCCCTACAAAGCCTGCCTCTCCAACCCAACCCATCCCCCATGAATCCCGCATCCCCGATACCTTCCACTAGTAAATCTGCTGAAATTGAGGATAAAGAAGTTGATGATGTTCTCCCAGTGTGTTCCCCCGACTCAAGTTCTTCCTCTAATTAAAGTTACTACCCAATCTTCGAAAGCGACCATCCACGTGGGCAAACTACTAAGAGGAAATAAGGCAAATAACATTTTAAACAATAACTTTTCCAAATTTATTATTAATGTGTACGTACAATATTTTTTGTTAAAATTTTAATAAAATTGGCCTTTAATGTTTTTGTTACTTGGTGAACAATATGGATACTTTGAGTGAGAAAATTCCATTGGAAAACATGTTTTTATTTTTTGTGCCATTTTAATTGCTAAATAATTCTGGAGATTGACTTATTAATTTTATTAATGCTACAGTATCTAAGGTGCTCAGATCCTTCCAATCTATATTGACTCCGACGATCGATTGTCACTTAATAGGGGCGGGTGCAATATTAAAAAATTATCAATTATTGTATGTTCTACCCTTTTTACTTTGATAATTTATAGTATTTAATTCTGATAATTTATCGTATTTGGTTTTCAACAGTGAATGCACCTAAATTTAACAGGAAATAAGTTATAACATCATTGCATTACTCGGTATCTTAGCGTTTAGGGGCGGAGTGCCTAGTCATGTTACACCTCATATCTCATTTCCGACTTACGACCAGGTGTTCAAAACGTATCCTGTTCGTAAGTCGGAGAGTGGCTGTCTACTGGACATCCTTCAATAACTTGTTGCCACCATTATTACTGTCTTTATATATAACAACTTACGGAAAAGGAAAGGTAAAATGGATATATGGATGTCAACAAGGTGTTGGGATGAGGAAACCCAGTGAGCACTCACCAATCAGACGACTTCAGGTTGGCGAGGCCCCGGGGATGTCGAAGCGACACACGTAAAATAACACAAAAACACAGAAACATCACAAACGTAGAAGCTTTCGGAACTACTCCTTCTTCAGCTACAGAGAGAGAACTGATGGCGGTGACACTGGGTGGAGGCATGGGGGTGGAAGGGTAGTGCAGAAAGGTCGAGGATTGGAGGAAACGGAGGGGGTTGGGGATGGGTAGGGTGTTGGGAGAAGACAGAAAGGGTGTGAAAAGCTATCGAAGGTTGAGGCCTGGGGGAGTGAAGGAGTTTAGGAGATGGATATGCGAAAGCTCCCACTGACGGAGTTGGGGAGCAGTTTAACAACTGCTTCACAGTGAGAGTCATTCGCGCTCTCCCCGACAATGCTTCGGCTCCCCTACTCCGTCAGTGGGAGCTTTCGCATATCCATCTCCTAAACTCCTTCACTCCCCCAGGCCTCAACCTTCGATAGCTTTTCACACCCTTTCTGTCTTCTCCCAACACCCTACCCATCCCCAACCCCCTCCGTTTCCTCCAATCCTACCTTTCTGCACTACCCTTCCACCCCCATGCCTCCACCCAGTGTCACCGCCATCAGTTCTCTCTCTGTAGCTGAAGAAGGAGTAGTTCCGAAAGCTTCTACGTTTGTGATGTTTCTGTGTTTTTGTGTTATTTTACGTGTGTCGCTTCGACATCCCCGGGGCCTCGCCAACCTGAAGTCGTCTGATTGGTGAGTGCTCACTGGGTTTCCTCATCCCAACACCTTGTTGACATCCATATGTCTTTATATATATATATATATATATATATATATATATATATATATATATATATATATATGTATAACTTTCACGCAACGACGGAAAATTGAATCTCTTTTTGCTGGATATTATGATCCACCATATTTTGTTGATTTTGTTTGTTGGGTTGAATACGTTTCACTTACATGACATATATGATTCATTCGCACTACGGCAGATACTCATTGCAATAGGTTTTACTTGTTACTATCTGATATGCATTTACAATGTGTAAATTCCCTAGAATTTACGTTTTCACTGTTTATATGGTTTATATGAATTTCCAAAAAATAAGTACACTTAGATCCTAGGCATTTCAATCATACGGAAACTAAAGTGATATACTCCGGTCGACTTGGGAAAAGCGGTGGCGAAACGCTCGGAGGACACCTGTCTTTATGGCAAAATGTCTGCAGAAAATTAACCTACATTCGTACACGGTAACTAAAACATATGAAGCAAAAATCGAGTGTGTTTCTTCTATACCTAAGCTATTTTTTATAAATTAGAACCACAACTCGCTCCTACAGAAAATTCAAAACACTCCAGAAACATAAGCCTGTTTATCACCGACTAAGCTTGGATAGTTTGAGAAATTTTTGTATGACCCATATAAAACAAGAGTAGTCACCAGCTGGAATTCTCCAATTGTATAAAGAGCTGAATTTTACAGACACTTTATATTCAAGGTCAACGATTTTTAATGCATGGAACGCAACTATGGTTGCAACGTCATAGTGTTTGACTCGTTTTAACTATTATGTTTCTTTGGTTATAAAATATATCGAAATGTTATATTCTGTGGAAAATCGAACATTACGAGGAATTGGCTAAAGATTGAAATCCTGAATATTTCACAAGAATTAGATAAAGACACAGTTCCCGGGTACTACAAAAAGAGGTTATTTTTAGAGATGCCCTCATTACATATATCATGCTCTATATCAGCGTTTTCCAACCGGTGGTTCGCATACCACTAGGGGTTCGCGAAATAAATCTGAGGGGCTCGCGAGAAAAATTTGGTAACGGTGTCTTTTTCACTTTCTTGGTTCTGCAATACTCACCAATATTTTAATTTATTCAAATGTTGCATGGTTTTATTTTCAATTTGTTCTTATGTTTCTAGAATTATATTTGAATTTTACAGGGTAATAACTAGAAACTGATGAAAATATCAGAGATTCTGATTTTATTGTAAACGTTTACATACTATGTGTTATATAAACTTTTTATTTTTCATGAATTAAACGCGCTCAAAAAGACTTTTTACAATATTTACTCTGCATTATAAGGGTTCGCCGCCAAAACTGTTACAACTCAAGGGGTTAACGAAGATAAAAGGATAATCCAAGGGGTTCGCGACGAAAAATAGGTTAGCTGAAGGGGTTCGCAAAGTGAATAAGGTTGGGAACCGCAGTTCTATATCATAATTTTTTAAGTTTCGCTACACTGTTCTCGTTTAAGCTTTTGCTCGTGTCGTAGTTTTACATTTCTCACTATCTTTACATCATCAATGCATTCGAAATCCATTCCATCACCATTTAAAAGTAAAAAATACTATCGATCATGGAAAAGTCGAAGTCTCCTTTACCGTTACTGAATCTCAGTCATTTCTACAATACAATGACTCCTAAAAAGGATTCCGATATCAACAGTTCTTCCCTTCCTTCGTCTGCTGCTTGCGACAGTTGAAGACCGCGAAGATTTCTTATCCCGTTGTGCTAGATGATTCTTCTCGAAACACCTCGTCCTCGACTTCGCTGTCACACTCTTTGACTTCGGTACCAACACATGAAGATGACGTCGAGTATAAACTTGATGAGGCGATTTCATCCGATTGGCTCACACCTCTGTCCACTGCATCACCCACTGAAGACTGAAGAGAGAGGTAAAATTAAAAAAAAAACAATAATTTCAATCCTGCATATGTTTTTAGGAGCATTTTTGAATGTCCCAAACGTGCGAATTAACACTCACACGCACACATAAAATAACATACATAATTATGTTTAACAGCTGTGTCGTTCGTCAATCTACAATGTAGCGTCAGTAAAAGTGTGATACCGGTGCCAAAAATGGTACCAGACTGTCTTAAATGGGCACCAACAAAGTTCATTGTGTATATTTCAAAACAAATTAATTAGATCAGTGTTTCTCAAATTGTGGGCCGCGGCCCCTTAAGGGAAAAAATGTGATAAAAATTATAAATAGTTACTTACATAAAATGAAGAAATTGGCAATAAAGTTTCTTATTTTTACTATTTTCAATTTAGAGGGCGCCGCATTATATTCAAGGGGGCCGCGACAATTAAAAGTTCGAGAACCACTTAATTAGATGAAAAAGAATTTAGGTACAAATAAAATAAAATTGAATTGTCCAAGGAGCACAGCCGTGCCAATGTGAGGCGCACGGCCTCGGGCGCCTCTCGAATGGGGCGACAAAATAATATACAATAAAATCTTTTGAGAAGAATCGTTAATTTTTAAATTCAGTTTATTCCTAGAAAAGCATTTTCCAATAGTGTTACAAATAACCGTATTTTAAGTGTTTACAATTAATTGATCTTTGGCTGCGCAGAAGCGTTAGTGTAGCAGAACTCCTCGGCGTGCACACGCAGAGCAGAAGAGCCCCTGCACTTATAATAACCATTTTCTTATATAGTCCAAGAACGTCGGCTTATTTATTTATTACCTTTAAATATATTATACTTGTTCTCTGAGTTTATTTATAATGAAAATTCAGGTAAATTTAATTATACTTCTACTTTTTATCATTAACAACCGCGGTGTATGCGTAAAAAATCACTGCACTAACTTTCTCATATACGTTATTGTAGGCAACCTCTATACCACTCCTGCCTATGGCCTATTTATTGTGCCTATAAGAAGGACTATCACTGCAGAAACAATAAAACCATGGAATTAATTTTCCGCAAGTATATCATAATCATACAATATCATCACCATCTCAATGCTATAATGGTGTAAGTGTGAATTTGTCTGTCCGTATTCTGATTGACTCTCCAGAAACTACAATCCTGCTTCTGGTGGCAAGGAATTTATCTACCTCGCAATACTAATTTAAAAATAAAAATTTGCTGTATTTTTTTCTGGACTGAACCTATTTTGTATGAATTTCTAAGTCAGATGACTCTCTTAGAATATATCTTTACGATCCATCGTCCTTATAGAGTTAAAGATAAAACGTACGTTTGGAGGGAACGAATCAAAATTACTGCTATGGAGGATTTCCACGTGCCATCTCACGACAAGCTAACATTAATTGACATACAATATAAAAAATTTGATGTACTTATGGTGAACATTGTCGCGTTAACACACTTATTCAGAATCAATCGCAATATAATTATTTTCCTACGATCATCTCAATACACACACACACACATATATTATATATATATATATATATATATATATATATATATATATATATATATATCAGTGAAACCTCCCTTAACGGACACCTCTCAATAGCGGACACAGTCCAGAAGAATGACTCGTCACGGAAATACCTCTGCTAAAGGACAGAAATGCCTCCCATAGATTTTCCCAGACTCCCCCGCATTTCTCTTCTGGCCATCCATAGCTAGGGAAGTCCCTTGCTTGGTCTCACATTGGAGATTTGTCGGAGGGGTAGGGGGTAAGATAATGCTAGAGTGAATATGAGACATTTGCTTTCTGTTTATTTGTTTATTGGTGTGTGTGACTTGTTAGTTGGTGAACTACAGCCCCGCAGGAGCATACTTTTTCAGATGTCCACTCGTAGCTTTGATTGGCTCCTTCTACCCCAACCCATCTCTCATTTCCATAGATTAAATAAGAGTATAGATGGAGCGCTAGGCTGATTTAGCATGAGAAAGAATGAAGCCAATCGGACCAGTAAATGTTGCGAATTCCGTCACATTGTACTGTCCTAATAAGATTACGTAAAGCATAGGAAAGTACGCGAATTTTACTTCATAACTGGGAATCATTAATCAAGTGATGCCAAATTGGTTAAACTGATATTGCGCCCGCTATGGTCATTATCACTCCGTTAATGACAATATGTTATAAAGCACAGGAATGACGTTATTTTGCAAAAGTATTAGAAAAATTAGTGCTTTGAATGTCTTTAATACTTAACCCATTATAATATCATTGTAGCTTCTTTAATTAATTTTCAATAACGTACATAAAGGCTTACTGTGATTTATAAAACATTTATTCGGACATTCTTATTTGAAAAATTTTCATTTAATAAATTATATTTATTCAATGAGTTAGATTTTATTTGCATGTTGTCAAATTTCAATATCTCAAAAAATAAAAATTCTGAAACAGATAAGAGCTTGAATAACATAATAAATGTACATATAAACACTGAAATATTGTCATTTCCTTATGCATGCATAGCATAAACAAATTTTTTTAATTATTAAAAAAGTCAAGTTTTATACTTAATATTCAATTATTCATCTTCTTACCATTACATACTGATGATTAATTATGTACAGCATACAAATAAAAAGTGATTATAATTTGGCAACAATAAAAATGTCATCAAATACCAATATAAACCAATTATCATTATACTTATGTGCAAATAATACATTTAATACCTGCTGAACAAAATACATTTGTTGAAAAGTTGTCTTTGGCTTTTTGACGTATTTTCTAAGCTAGCAATTCTTTTTATGCCTTTTCTTAGTTTGCTGAAGAACTTTTGTTTTTCTTTGATATTTTTCCTTTAATTTTGCCTATTTCACTTCATATGAAGACCCTGCTGCAACACTTGGGGATGAAATACATTTTTCTTGGCATGGTAATAGCTCAGTAACAATGCATTCCACAATTGATTCCTCAGGAGGATTACTGTCAATTGCAGAGATATCCTGTGAAGAATTAGCAGCATTGTCTCCATGTGTGATTCTCCTCTTAATCAGTGATCCTTTTTGGAACCTAAAAATAACCAATGAAATTCATACACAATTTAGTTTAAAATCATTTTATAAAATTAAGAGAACTAACTTAACCATACTGAAAGCAGGAAAACTAATTATGTTTAAGTATTTTGCAGTATATCATAATTTTTAAATATAAAGCAATATGAGACTAATTATGAGTTTCACAATATTAAAATTCAGAAATTAACATTGTAAAACTTCCAAAATATTACATATTCACGATATTTCGTAATGCATAAATAGAATGTTTATTGTCTATAAAACTAAAAACAGAAGGTAAACATAACATGCAGTGAATTTAAGTAATTACCTTCTGTAAATAGGAAGGAAATGAGAATATACTTGGAACTGCGTCTTCAACCAAGTGTAAGTAGCACAAAGATGACCGATCGAAACAATTTTCTGTTAAGTGTTAAGAACAAAGGACACTTTGAGGAGGTGTCCATCCTACTCTCCGTATTGCTTTGATCCACTCTTTAGCACGTTGCTTATCTTTCGGAAACCTAATGAAAACCATTAAATATAATGAGGAATATTTAACAACAATAAATATTGACATTTTAAAGTGCAAAGCATCGCTTTAAATTTATAAATTAACATAACAGTAATAAATAAATCAAACTTACTTGTGGAAGGTTATTTTCTTCTCTACTTCCGGCTGAATTTGCTTCCTTGTTTTACCGCCACTTCGGTTGTTGCATTCGTATGCTACACAAGTTGGAATTTTGGACTACATAAATTCTAAGTAAACACTAGTTTCACAAAGAAAAGCTTTTCGTGAAGAACCACTTGTTACAGCACGCAATTCCAAAACAGGGCTGCTCAATATGGCGGACGCGCGAAATAAATGGCTTCACTAAACACGGCTTAGACGCCATCTATACTCTTATTTAATCTTTGCTCATTTCCAATCATATAATCCCAACTCCACCCCTCCTAGTAGTATCACTGCTATGCCTCCTGATGTCTTTAGTTACAACTCAAGTTGAACTCGTTGGCAGCTGATGCTGGCTGAAAATTATTCTTTGCTTCGATTATGGCCGGTAAAAGAAAAAGATTGTGCTTAGGTGAAAAAGTGGAAATTTTACGTTTCGCGGAATAGGAAAACTTAAGTGCACTTGGTGCCAGGTACGGTGTACGTAAGACTCAAGTGAGTGAAATTCTAAAAAAATAAGGAGAGAGTGTTTCCCAAAACTATTGATAACGTGACTTTCGAATGGTTTTGTACAGCTCGTTCTTTCAACATTCCAATATCAGGGACATTACTTCAAGAAAAGGCTCTCAAAATAGCAAAAGAAATGGGATATGATGAGTTTAAAGCTTTTAATGGGTGGCTTGAAAAATTCAGAACTCCTCACAACATTCCCTATAAAAATGTGTGTGGAGAAGCTGCTTCAGTTGACCGTGATGTTGTGTTAGAGTGGACTCCCAGACTTCGATATTTGTGTAAGGACTACGGTGAAGAGTACATTAATAATTTTGATGAGACTGGGTTATTCTTTCGAACCCTTCCTGATAAAACAATGTGCTTGAAAAAAGAAAAATGTTCCGTTGGAAAGGTGTCAAAAGAGAGACTTACACTCCTACTATGTGAATGGTGAATTTGAAGTGCCTTTAGAGATCGGAAGAGCAAAAAAGACTAGCTGTTTCAAAAGTATTGATGTCAATCTCCTTGGGGTGGATTGGCGAGCAAATCAAAAAGCATGGATGACTCGAGATTGCATGACAGACTGAATGATGTCCTTTGACCGAAAAATAGAGAGAGAGTGTAGAAAGGTCATCTTATTTATGGATAATGCATCATCCCATACAAATTTGTGGCTGGAAAACATATAAATATTTTTCTTACCTGCACGCAACATGTGTTTGCTAGCCCTTGGACCAAGGCATAATTAAGAACTTGAAATATCACTACAGGAAGCATGTACTGCGGCATATTTTATCAATGCTATAAAACTCGAAAGATGGAAGTGATGTATCAAAATTGATGAACGTTCTCGACGCCATTTTATGGATTATGCAATCCATGAGGGACATAAAAAGACATATTGTAAGAAACTTTTATAAAAGCAGGATTCGCTGCAAAACAGAACGAAGATGAGTCAACTAGAGGTTTAGGTTCACGGCGATATTTTTTTCCGGGAAACGGGAATTAGATTTTCAAATATCCCGGGAATTCCAGGAACCCGGGAATAAGAATGATTTTGCATTTTTCATATTTAATACACCATTTTTCATTTAAACATGGTATTTATTATCGATACAATGTAAATACATAAGTCTTTAACGAATCCCAGTAACATGCGATACATTATTTGTGAGAAATTGCTAGCAGATTCAATATTCAGACGCACTTTTACTTGAGCAACCGATCTTTCTTCGATATTAACGATGTGGAGATAACACTAGACCAACTACTAATGAATCCTATATTGCAATTTCCTCAAAGTTAAAATTGAGGGTAGAAAATGTATGAAAGAAGTTTTTTAATAAATAAAATCTATAAGAGCCTTCTTCTGTCCCTTTGTGACTCCCTCTGTCACGTTATAAAAGTTCAAATAACTCGATAAAGGACAGAGTAATTTTTAAAATTTGGCAGGAATGCTCGATTGACGTATTTTAACGTGATGACGAAGGAAATTCGAAAAAAGTTGTGGGTTCTATCCCAAGGAAGACATAAAATAACACGTAAACATCGACGTGCAGGATTTTCTACATTTTGAAATGTAAATTAGAAAGAATTAACCTACGATCTTCGATTTAAACCATTTTAAAGAAAAATAATAAATATATTTCTTATTCTGTTCATCTTTTTTCATTTACAGTTCGAAATTCTTCATGGTAAACATTTTATTCACATATTTTGGAGAAATTTTGCCATTTTAACGGAATGTTGTCTTGCAAACCAATTACATTGTTAAACCTCAAAATCCCATTATCATTTCATTCCTTGTGGGTGAAAGCGTGCTTTGAATTCCTTTAATATGAGAGATAGAGAAGGAAGGAGAGGGAAATGACTTTCATAGCAACCAATGTAAACAACATTCATTGCGTTATATGCAAGAAGGAATAAATTTGAATGTAGAACATTAATATATTAAAATCACTTAGAATCATCGTAGGAGTTCGAGACTTGAAACAACAAACGCCTAAAAGAACGAATGTTTGTTTTCCTGCCAATAGGCGTCGAATTGATCACCGGATTAGTTTATAGGCTGGTTTCCAAAGTAAACATGGTTTCATGAAATGGTCCTGTCTGTGTGTGTGTGTGTGTGTGTCCCCTACTAAAAACTTTTGCATCGGTAGACCGATTTTCATGAAACTTGGTACGAGGCTCGTGCTGACAGGGCCCACCTCCGGGCTATATTTTATTTGGCGAAGATTGAAGTCCCGGGTTCGAATCCAGGAACGTTTCTTCACTATTTGTTTTACATAGGAAATCTCAAACTCATCGTGCAGAGATGCTTTCTTTAATACATTAAATATCTTAAAATTGTGATATCGGTGTGAGGTTTATACTGTTATAAGAGGAAGAGAATATAGATTCTAATTCTTATTACCGAATGTTGATTAACAATAGTATTTTCTTGAATTTCTAGAAAAACATAGCTTTTTTGCATTTTAATTCGCATTTTATTCTTGCCATAGAGACGATTATTACCAAACTCGGCTTGAACATAGACTAGTGAGCAAATGGGTTATTTTATTTTCCGCTCGATTGCTCTTTAGCAATGGACTGTTGATCCAGACATATTAGCATCTAAACAGTAACTTTTATTAAATTCGATTATTTAATAGAATGCATGCAAAATATAATGTCAGAAAGAGATTTTTACATCATTTTTAGTATTTTAAACCTGATAGTACTCTATTAATTTGTTATCCAATTTTTCTCTATTATTGATAAACTATGAAGTAGAAGTGGTATTTATGGTATGAAATTTCATTGGAATGACTAATGCGTATTGAAACATTTCCTGCCAATATAAGTAATCAATTTGGGGCGTCAACTTTGGTTTGGACTTCTTCTAATGCGAGAACTTTACGCATTATTTGTGATTTGCATTGTTGCCAGTTTCGTATAATTGGGTACCATTGATTTGGGTAATAGCATCTCTTCGCATCTATTCACGAAATTTCATAAAATAACTTTCCTGTTGAATTTCAAAGAGCATCTTTCTAGTTTTATATAGTTCACTTGGTCAGAGTAGCTAATTTGGTCGTTTAGGGGAGGAGGGAGGGGGAAAGGAAGAAGAATAAGAGGGGAAGGGGAAGGCAGTATATTTCAACGCTTAGTTTCAGATTCATGCAACCGTTACTTTTGGACCTTTTTTACTAATGATATTCACGGACGTGAGAAGAAGCCATTTGACATTGTATTAGCGCTCCATTAAAATTTAATTAATAGCGGGAAACGTAACCTGATCGTTAATCTCAAACTACTAATAACTCAGTTACTAAATAGCATTCACTGAAAAAATATTTAGTATTCATCAGAAATTCTATTGGTACAACATACATAAAATCAAGAAATCAAAACTAATTTTATAGCTTAACATTTGGGGCTGAAATTCGGAGGAATATCTAAAAAACAGCTATGAAGGCAATTTTGTAAAATCTTGACTCGGCACAAAATTGAAACGAATAATACCGGGAATCATTAAAAATTTTCCAGGAAATCGGAACGGAACGGAAATTCCCGGTCAACCACTAATCACTCTAATATGGACGACGAAGAACTACCAAATATACTGGAAAATGTTGGGGAAGAGGGCACGTTGCCCTATGCAGATATCGACGCGTCCCTTTGTGCAGAAGACCAGTCCCTGAATACGGAAGACCTGGTTGCAGTTGTGCAGACACCTGATTCTGGCCAAATCAAAAGCGACGAGGAGAATGAAGATGCATCACAGGGATGCGCTTTTGATGATACCTTAATAAACAATACTAATGATACCTCGAAGAGCGTAAAGGACCTAAAGGAATATTTTCTACAATGGGAAGATGCTGGTGCACTTAATTTAGCTGCAAAATTGCAGCAACATTTGGAAAAACAGATTGTCCAATCTGCAGGGAAGCAGAAAAAGATTTTTTTAACGACAGTAAGTATAATAACATCGTATAAAATGTAAAACTTTACATACATTTTTATCACATTAACCGTGTAATAATTTTCAACATCCACATGTTACCCTGCAATTTACCTAATTGGTGAGTGGCATGGGATGCAATGCACCAAAACTTACCTAGAGATTGTCTATCGCAGGTTGAAATTTTCTATTGTGATCTCGTATTGTCCTCGGAAAGAACGAGCCTAGATAACGCTACGTCCTACAATCGATCTCACGTATCTTATCGTCACGGTAGTTCCTACCTATATACGTTAGTGTTTTAATCATTCCTACAATATCGTCTTTTAGACATATTCTCCAGAAGCCGCAACCATAAGTTCAATCTACGATCCTCCAGTGGTACCCAGTTCAAATCCCTCAATAATGAGGTGACGCTTTCCTTATGTTCGTATTTTTGTTTTACGAATCTGGCTGCTCTGCGCTGCACTCTTTCTAATTGAATTATATGCCCCTTCTCGTACGGATCCCATACGAATGAGGCGTATTGCACTTGTGTTCTAACCAGTGATAGCAAACATGCTTGCGTGAGGGGGACCCTACTGTGTTTAAAAAATTCTTTATTTTAAATCCGATTTGTTTCATTTTTGGAAGATTTGTTAGTAACGCTAACAAAAAGGTTTATAAAAATTTTGGCATAATTTGGTTGCATAGTTTTTGATAATTGATTAATTTTAAGAAAAAAATTGCATTTATTTAAAAATTTACTACCTCTCCAATTTTTGAGCTATCACTTTCAAACTTCTATAGAATATACATAATATTCATATACCGTGCTAATTACAATTTATTTGAGCATTTATGGTATATTTTTCTAAATTTTCAAATTTTGAGATTTTTTGATTTTTATTATTTATCTTTTTTTACAGGTTGGTAAGCATTGATACTTAAAGTTTTCATCTTATCTTAAAATTAATATGAGAATTGATACACTACATAGAAATGAACTTATAGTAAAATTTGTAAGCAAATCAAACCAAAACTGATGCACAGGGAGTATTTTATTTGCTAAAAAGTTAAGTTTATAGAAAAAGCATTTTTTGTACACACAGTGCTATAAAATTATTTCTTCAACTCAGAATGCCCCTGCTTTATAAATTTCCCCTTCCCTCTGTATTTTTCTCTCTTCTGCTGCAGTTTTCATCATTTTTCTTCTCCTTGATTCCATGCATTTCAGTACACTCTTCCGTTTTCGCCTTCTGCCGCAATCCACGCCAATTTTATGAGCACTGGCAGTAAGTACTACCCCAAGAAGGTCCATTTTTATTTTCTGGCATGCAAGTGCTCCCATATTAAACTCTCCAACTGCATTTGCTACTGCAATATCCACTCCCTGTTTTGAAACAAACGTTTATTTTGAGCATTTCTGCCAAATAAGAGAATGCAAACTCTCATTGGGGTTCTGAGTCATTCCTCTAGCACACCTTTTCAGAATTTCTTCATTTGCCAATCTTTGATACAATGGCATAATCTTTTTTACTACCTCAGCTGTCAATTTAACGTGCATTTTGTCATGTGACTGAGGCTTTTCGCATTTAGCCACTGCACGTTTATAAAAGCACCAAGACATTGGCCCATCTGGGTATCGAAAATGCTGTAGGTTGTCATCTGTCCACATGCAATGGCTGAGGGTAGCATAGATATCATTTTTTATTTAGGTGACATCTGAATTGTTTGAAGTGATGAAAGTTCTGTATTAGAAAGTGAGTGAAATAATGGTACTTTCTTTCAGTACTCCAATTATGCGACCTCCAAGCCGCACTCCTTTTGCCTGCCATTCTTCCACTAAATTCCTCATTCCTGTGCTCATTCTCTTTGAAAGTGATTTACACTTTCTTCCTTCTCAATTCTGCTGTCTTCGTACACCTTTTCTTTGTTGATGTGCAGATATGTATTTGAGTCACCATCAGACAATATAGTAGTGAATCGCAGTCCACAGTCAGCAACAGATTGCTTCCAAATACAGTCTGCTGCTACAACCTCCATCACACCTGAGGTTCCATCAAATTTTCTGCTACAATCACCACTACTTTGATGTCCTTCCTGCCACACTGCCAACTCTGGTGTATCTGTTGGTGATGAGGGTGATGGTGGTGGTGAATTTATTTGTGCTGGTTGTGAGGGTGTGGTGGAGAACATTGAGTGGGTGAGCATAGTGGTGAGGGTGCTGGGAGTAGTGCTGAGGATTGTGGTGTTGGTGGTGATGGTAGTGGTGGTGGTTGTGAGGGATGTGGTGAGTAGGGTGGTGGTGATGGTGATGGTGGTGTAGGAGGTGAGGGGAGAGTTGCTGGTGAGGGTGGTGATTGTTATGTTGGTTGTGATGGTGAAGGTGATGGTGGTGAGCACGATGTTGGTGGTGGTGAAGGTGGTGGTGAGGGTGGTGGTTTGGGAGGTGATGAAGTTGGTGGTGAGGGTGGTGGTGAGGGTGGTGGTGAGGGTGGTGGTGAGGGTGGTGGTGAGGGTGGTGGTGAGGGTGGTGGTGAGGGTGGTGGTGAGGGTGATCGTATTGTTGGTTAGTGTGGTGGTAGTAGTGGTGAGGGTGGTGGTGGTGAGGTCGTGTTGCTGTTCATGAGTGAGATTGTGGAGGTGAGTGTAGTAGTGGTGAGGTTGTACGTGGTGGCAGTGAGGGAGGAGGTGGTGACAGTTAGTGTGGTGCTGGTATCTGTGAGGGTGGTGGTTGTGGCTGTTGATGGGGATGCTGGTGGTGGCGAGAGTGGTGGTTGAGGTGGTGGTGTAGTGTGGTGGTTATACATGCAATGGTGGTGGCAATGAGGGTGGAGGTGGTGTTGTTGAGGTTGGTGATGGTGGTGATGGTAGTGGTGTTGGCAGAGGTGGTGGTGAGGGTGGTGGTGGTGGCTGAGGTGGTGGTAAGTGTGGTGGTGGTGAAGGTGGTGGTGGTGAGGGTGGTTGGATTGAGGGTGGTGGTCAGTGTGGTTGTGGTGAGCGTGGAAGTGGTGAGGTGATTGATAGTTGTGGTGAGGATGGTGATGGTGGTGGTGTAGCTAGTGAGAGTGGTGATGTTGAGGGTAGTGGTGAGGGGGTAGTGGGGGTAGTGATGGTAGTGATGGTAGAGAGGCTGGTATTGGAGGTAGTGGGGTGGTGGTAGTGGAGGTCAGAGCGGTGGTTAGTGTGGTGTAGGTGGTGATAGAAGCGTTACTGGTGCGGGGTGTGTTGATGGTAAGGGTGATGGTGTTCATTATAAGGGCTGTGGTGGTGAAGTTGTTGGTGGTGAGGATGTTGGTGGTTGTTTTCAGGGTGATGGTGGCAGAGGTGGGAGTGGTGGCCTAAGTGGTGGTGGTGGTGAGGCTGGTGGTGTGCATGGTGGTGTTGATGGTGGTGAGGGTGGTGATGGGTGGTGGTGGTACTGAGGGTGGTGAGGGGTGGTGGTAAGAGTGGTTTTTGTGGTAGTGACAGTGGTGTAGGTGGTGAGGTTGGTGGAGGTGCTGGTGAAGGTGGAGATGAGAATTGTGGTGGTGGTGAGGTTGTTGGTCAGTGTGGTTGTGGTGAGGATGGTGGAGGTGGTGGTGGTTTGGTGGTGGTGAATAAGGGGAGGGTGGTGGTGAGGGTGGTTGTGAAGTTGGTGGGGGTGGTGATGGTGGTGGTGCGATTAGTGGTGGAGTTGGTGTAGGTGGTGATGGTGATGGTTAGAGTGGTGGTGGTTGTGGTGAGGGTGGAGGTAGTGGTGAGAGAGGTGGTGGTTGTTAGGATGGTGGTGGTGAGGTTGGTTGTGGTCGTGAGGGTTGTTTTGTTAGGGCTTGAGTTAGTGTCACTTGTGAGGGGGGTGGTGATGGTGAGGGTGATGATGGTGGTGATAGTGGTGGTGGTCATTTTGAAGACTGTGGTAGTGAAGGTGGTGGAGGTGAGCATGATGGTTGTTGTGGTGAGTTTGGTGGTATTGGTGGTGAGCTTGCAGTGATGATGGTGGTAGCCAGAGTGCAGGAGCTGGAAGTGAGGGTGGAGATGTTGGTGGTGAGGTGATGTTAGTGGTGGAGAGGGTGGTGGTGGTGGCAGCTAGTGTGGTGGTGGTTGTGAGGGTGATGTTGAAGGTGACAGTGGTGGTGGTGAGTTTGGTGGTGTTGGCAATAATGGTGGAGGTTGTGTTAGGGTGGTGTTGGTGTCAGTTGTGGTGGTGGTGGTTAGGTTGGTGGTGGTTTTGGTGGTGTTGCTAAGTGTGGTGGACAGAGTGGTTGAGGTGGTTAGTGTGGTGGGGTGGGGAGGGTGGTGGTGGTGTATGCGGTGAGAGTGATGGTGGTAAGGTTGGTGGTGAGGGTTGTGATGGTATTGAGGATAGAGTGGATGTTGGTGAGGTTGGTAGTGGTTGTTGTAGTGAGTGTGGTGATGGTGGTGAAAGTGATGGCTTTGATGGTGGTAATGGCGGCGTTGACAGTGGTGGTGGTGAGATTTGTGATGGCAGTGAGGCTGGAGTGTGTGGTGGTGAGGTTGGTAGTGGTGATTGTAATTAGGTTGGTGGTAGTGGATTGGTGATGGTGGTGAGTATGGTGGTTGTGAGGGGGTTGATGGTGGTTGTGAGGGTGGTGGACAGTGTGCTGGTGGTGAGGTGGCTGATGGTGGTGGTGAGGGTGGCAATGGTGGTGGTGGTGGAGCTGGTGATGGTTGTGCTGATAAGGATGGTGGTGGTGAGTATGGCAGTGGTGAGGGTGGTTGTGGTGGGAGTGGTGGTGGCGAGGGTGATATTGGAGGTGGTGAGGGTGATATTGGAGGTGGTGAGATTGGTGGTGGTGGTGGTTAGAATGGTGGTGGTTGTAAGGGTGGAGGTGCTCATGAGTGTTGTTGTGGTGGTTAGGGTGAGGTTGTAGTGATGGTGGTTAAAATGGTGTAGGTAGTGAGTGAGGTGTTACTGGTAAGTGTTGTGGTGGTGATGAGGGTGGTGGTGGTTGTAGTGAGCAAATATTTTTGTTCCTATTTAATTAATTTATCATGTTCCTTGTAATTTTAATTTAATTTTTCTACCCGTGCATGACCCTCGAGCATAAGAATCTCGATGTTCTTCCTATGATAAGGTATATTATTGACTAATTGTTGAAAGTGGCGTAAATTCGTGTTTTATAAATATGATGTATCCAACAGATGACATTATTCGTCTAAATAAAACGCAATCTGGTCCCTTACTAAAATATATGTATAAATAACCACGCTGAACACCACCACCACCCACACCACCACCACCCTCACCACCACCACCCTCACCCTCACCACCACCACCCTCACCGCCAGCACAACCCTCACCACCACCCTCAACACCACCACCACTCTCACTGCCACCACCACCACCCTCACCACCCCACCACACTCACCACCAACACCACCATCACCACAACCATCACCACCATCATCACCACCTCCACCACCCTCACCATTATCACAACTCTCACCCCCACCCTCACCACCATCTACCATAAGGCTCACCCACACCATGACCCTCACCACCACTACCATCACACACAACCACCATCACCACTACCGCCATCCTCACCACCACCACAAACATCACTGCCAACACCTCCACCTTGCAATGTTTAAACGAAAAAAGTCTGCTATGACCGGGAATCGAACCCGGGTCTTCCACTTGCCGGGCGGATATTCTACCACTGATCTATCGTAGCAGATCATTTTTCTCGTTTAAAAATTATTCCCTACATTACAACTTATGCCTGTCTGCATAGGATCTTTGGATCTCTTTATTTCATCAGTTTCCTGCTTGGCAATCTAACTATTTGAGAGGGAGGAGTTTTCTTCGGTGCATCTCTTCGAGGACATCCGTTGGGGCAGTTTGATAATTGCTTGGCTAGTTCCGTCCCAACCAAGAAAACATCCGCGTTCAGAAACGAGAAAATCGATCTGCCACGATAGTTCAGTGGTAGAATATCCACCCGGCAAGTGGGAAGACTTGGGTTCGATTCCCGGTCATAGCAGACTTTTTTTCGTTTAAAAATTTACCTATTTGTTAGACTTTATGAATTTTTAACAGCCAAACAAATTAAAGTATCAAAATTTGTATAATCCCTCTTTCGGTTTTTTACAAATTCTACCTAATAAAAAATGTCAGGTACGTGGAACATTCGGGAAAATTTGTTTGTATTTTCTAATTTTTAGCGTCGGCATTGTTGAACTTTTTCAAGATTTTCGTTTTTTCCTGTCGAATTTCACATAGTTCTACCAATAAAAAAATTCAAGGCTGTCGCTCTTTTGGAAGTGCATAAATATTAGTATTCTCTATATATATTATATGTTGAGTAACTCCTCCTCTGTAACTGGGGTTAAAAAAACTCCTAAAAATTAACAATTTTGATATTTTCGATTTTCCTAGTTGGTTATGAGCAAAATACTATAATTCTGCAAAATATCAGCATCCTAAACTTATTAGATTGGTCTACACACTGGGATAACTTTTTCCCATGCTAACTTATGGGAGATATTCCGCGGCATCTGGAGTCGAACCCAGGAAACTGTATGTAAAAGTAACAATAATTCCTAATAGATATTGCAACACTGAAAACTTAATTTTTCTAGCTTATGGGCAAGTGCCCGAAATTAATTTACAAAAATGGCGCAATGCTTTTCTTATGGAAAAAAACGAACATTTCGGATATTCTGGAGGCAAACCCATGTCATTTAGGTAAGAAATCTCATTTTATATGTAGGTTTCTCCATCATATCTACAAAAACTTAAACTTTCACCTCTCTAGCTCTTGTAGTTTGGGCTGGAAATTAGTATCCTCCTATATATACTCTATCATTATATATAGACGTTCTTTACACAGGAGGATATCATTATATATAAAAGTTTCTTACACAGGAGGGAGATATCATTATATATAAACGTTCCTTAAAGAGGAGTAACATCATTATATATAGACGTTCCTTACATAGGAGGAGTAACATAAATGAGGAGGATACTAATGTTTAGGCACTTCCAGAAGAGCGACAGAATCGAATTTTTTTTAATGGTAGAACTATGCGCAAAACCATCTAGAAAAAATGAAAATCTTGAAAATTTTCAACAATGCCGCCGCCAAAAATTCGAAATTTTTTATACAATTTTCAAGGTTTATGTATTTTCGAATGTGCTACGGAACTGTAATTTTTTAAAGGTAGAATTTGTAAAAAAAACGAAATAGGGCTTATACAAATTTTGATATTTAAATTTGTTTGGCAGTTAAAAATTCTTAAAATCTAAACAAATAGGTAAATGTTTAGACACTACACGGCGAGTTAGGGAACTGAAATTTGTAAGTTATTTAGAGTTTAGTCTATAGAAACGAATAAACATTTCAATGTATCCATGAAATCGTTATTTCGGCCGTTAAAAATTATTTAAATTTAAACAATTAGATAAATGTTATTTCACTTCTAATTGTGCTATAAATTTAAAATTTGTCAGAAATTTGTGGCATTACTAACCCAATGTGGAAATTTGAAAAACAATAATCGGTCCAGAGGAAAAATATTTCCCATGATGAAATAGCTCTCTGAAAAATTAATGTTTTTCAAGGTGAGATGAAATGCTTGCAGAATGCAAGCACCTTCTACTAGTATATATATATATATATATATATATATATATATATATATATATATATATATAGGAGAATACTAATGTCCAGCCCAAACTACAACAGCTAGAGGTCTGACAGTTTCAGCTTTTGTAGAGATCATGGAGAATACTTCAGAATGAATTGGTACTCTCACCTAAGTGACATGGGTTCTACTCTAGATTTTCCGAAATTTGTGTATTTCCCTTTAAAAAAAAGGATTGCGTAAGGAAGAACGAAAAACACTCACCAACTTACCCAACCCGTTCGGACCGAGTAAAACAATATTGTTTAAACTTGTAAAATTAATTCTACTTGGCTCCAACGGGTTGGGTAAGTTGGTGGAAGTGTTTTTCGTCCTCCCCACGTTATATGTGCCATAACGGCACGTGAGGAGGAACGAAAAACACCTTTTTGTTAAACACTTCCACCAACTTACCCTACCCGTTGGGGCCGAGTAAAATAAATGTTACACGTTTAAACGAAAAAGTGCCGGTTTATTGAGATTTCGGCTTTCCATACCTGTTTTCGTCCACAATAAGCTCTTCTGACTTGGAATTTTTCTCCATGAGGTTAGCTGTGATCATGTACAGATTCTTCCAAGTGAAGCTACCGATGGTGTTACTCACTGGATTTATGCTAATTTTGAGGGTGAGGTTATTCAGGTATATGATAGTGCTTCAAATGATAGAAGGTTATTTTTACAACAAGTAAGTTTTCTTATTCATTTATTCTCCGAGGGACCTAGAATTGTGTATGAAGATGTGCAGCAGCAGGATAATGCGTTTGATTGTGGCGTTTTCCGGATTGCTTTCACTGCTTCTGTTGCTCTAGGTCAGACTCCTTCCAATCTGAGGTTTACCACTGCTGCGATGCGAGCGCATTTAATGAATATATTCAGGACTAAATCATTAATGCTGTTTCCCTCAGAAAATTCACCTTGTAAAAATCCTAAAAGAGGAAGGACTGCAAAGCGAAAATTAGGACGACCTTAAACTCTAATATCCTCAAAAGAGGAACAGAAAGTAGAGGCAAGCAAGAGATACCGGTTAAAAAATTCCAAAAGGTCAATGAATCCCGAGATAAATACAAAGCTTCCCATCCGGAAAATGTTAACGAATATGTTGAAAAATGCCCGATTTCGCACCAAGAGGTCGTTCAAGAAACCATTAAAAAAATACCAGACTCCAAATAAAATGATATACAAGTACTTGGTGCTTGCATTCTGTACGCATTTCATCTCACCTCGAAAAATAAATCATTTTTAATAAAGATATTACATAATTAGAAATATTTTTTAGTTCCGAGGATTTCATCCCTGCGCTCATTTTTCTTCTTTCATTGTGGAACAGTATTTGATTTAAATAATACCTAACTTTGCATTTTTTTAAATATTATAATTTGACCGTTATGGTGCGCTAATGCCACACTTTTCCGCTAAATTTTAAAATTATAGCACATCTATAAATGAAATAATATTTTTCTAATTGTTTAAATTTTAAATATTTTTAACGGCCGCAATAACAACTTCATGGTGGTTATCAAATGTTAATTTGTGCATATAAACTAAGCTCTAAATAATATAAAAATTTAAGCTCCCTATCTTGCCCCGTAGTACCTAAACATTTACCTATCTTTAAAATATTAAGAATTTTTAACAGCCAAACAAATTAAATATCAAAATTTCTATGATTCCTATTTCGTTTATTTACAAATTCTACCTTTAAAAAATTTTCAGAATCGTAGCTAATTCGGAAATACATAAACCTTAAAAATAGGTTTAAAAATTGTGAATTTTTAGCGTTGCATTGTTGAACTATTTCAAGATTTTCGTTTTTTGTGCTTTTCGTCATTGCTTCGTGATGTCCGCCCGTATGCATATATCAGGGAAGAATTGGCTCAACCTATTTCTACCAAATTTAGTACATAAAATATATGCACAAAATAATCATCAAAACGGCATGTTTGGACCGGGTAGACTTAGCAGGGGTGCTACAATTGCAAAGTTTAACTTTTCGGTAATTGTGAATTTGGAAGGAATCGGCCAAACCTATCTCAACAAAATTTTGTAAGAAGGAGGTGGGCAAAATATAAAAACAAAATTATTATGTTAAATTTAGATATGAAACTCAGGGCTTTCACAATACAAATAAAATAATAATTGTTTTTACACGCATTTGTGCTGAATTGGCCAAATCAATTTTAACGAAATTATATATATGTAATTTACACATATATACAAAAGCATAATAGCATATTTGGACCGGATCAGCTAAACAGCGGTTCCACATTTACAAATTAAACTCTTTCAGTAATAATGGGCTTGGAGGGAACTGGCTGGACGAATTTCAACTAAATTTCGCATATAAGATTTCTACAACATACCATAAAGAAATCAAGATGTTTAAAGTGAGCTAAAGAGCAGGGTTACCACAGTAAAAAGTTAAATAATATTTCTTTTACACGTATTTCTAGAGAACTGGCCTCAAGGATTATAATAAAATATGGTATATACCATAGGGTGTCCCAAAAAGATGTATACACATTGTCTTATAGAATATCTATTCACGGATTATTGTTTGAATGAAAATTATAGCGACTCATTGTTGCATGACATGTAATTAAATGATGACTTCAGTCATAAGGAAAAGCAACAATTCAATAGCCACAATTCACCACATAATAAAAATGGCGGAGCATCATTTGACTTTCGAGCAAAGAAAAGCAATTTTGAAGTGGTACTAGAAATTTGAGAATGTGTGTGAAGTTCAAAGACAGTGGACACATGCTTTTAAGACTGAGCCACCAACACGAACCACAATTTCAAGAATTCGTGATAAATTCGAAACTTACGGTACCGTGCAAGACGTGCAGGGAACGATCTGGGAGACGTCGAACTTCAACGAATGCAGAAAATTCTGCTATATTGTTAGAGCAATTTGAACGATCACCAGAAACGTCTGTAAGACGATGTGCTAATGAGACTGGTAAAACGAGTGTACACCAGATTCTCAGAAATGCTAAGTGGAAGAGTTATGTTCCAAGACTGTTACAGAAATCGTTCTGTGAATGGTTTATAATGAAAGTGACTGAGGATGCAAATTTTGTTCACAAGATTGTTTGGTCTGATTAAGCAACATTTAAACTCAATTGTATAGTCAACAGGCATAACTGCGTATACTGTTCATCAGAAAATTCACAAATTCATTTAGACAAGGCAGTGAATTTACCAGGTCTTACAGTTTGATGTGGTGTGTCATCCAGGGGTATTGTAGAGCCATACTTTTTCGAGGGGACTGTTACTGGTACTCAGTTCCTTAACCTGCTTAAAGTATCCATTATGCCCAAAATTTAACAGCTTTATGAAGGAGAGGAATTTCTTATCAACAAGATGGGGCACCTCCACATTACCATCGTGATGTTAGGTTCTTTCTTGATAAAAATTTCCCAGACCGGTGGTTAGGTCGGAGAGGAAGTGTTGAGTACCCACCACGTTCACCTGATTTAACTACACTCGACTTTTACTTGTGGGGTTACTTGAAGGATAGAGTGTACTCAATGAAACCAGCAACGCTTCAGGAACTCAAGCAAAAAATTGAAAAGACATGTGCAGTCATCCCAGCGGATATCTTGCTGGACGTTTGTCAGTCGGTAGCTACCCGTTGCCAAAAATGCATTGAAGCTAATGGAGGTTATTTTGAACATAATTAAACTTTTAATAAAAGATTATTGCTTCGCACACACTAAATATTGTTTTTTTTAATTTTTAAAGGATTATTTTTTCAGTATTAAAATGTGTATACAACTTTTTGGGACGCCCTGTATATATATTAATGTATTAATCATCTATCATAAGTATATATATTAACAAGTAAGAAGCGTCAATATAGTATAGATATGATGATATATAGGAGGAAACTAATGACCAGCACAAACTACAAGAGCTAGAGAGCTGAAATTTTCAGAATTAGTAGTGGTCATAATGAAACCTACAGAATAAATGGGAACTCTCGCCTATGTGACATGGATACGGCACAAGAAAATCAGAAATTTGCGTTTTTTTTCCCAAGAGAAAAGTATTGCACCTTTTTTGTAAATTAATTTCTGGCACTTGCCCAGAATCTAGAAAAATGAAATTTTCAGTGTTGCTAGATGACCGCAATATCTATTAGCAATTGTTATTATTTTTGCTTACAGTGTCCTGGGTTTGACTCCAGATGCCCCGAAAAGTCTCCCTTAAGTTAGCGTTGGAAAAAGTTATTCCAGTGTGTAGACCAATCTAAGAGGATAGTGAGAGGGTACTGAGAGCAGAGCCGCACTACCCCATGAATGCATCGCAACCGGGCGGCAACGTATGAGGGGCGCCACTGACGGACGGGCAGTAATATTCCATAATTTTTTCCTTTTCCATCTCATAGATTTGAACACATATACTTTAGCGATACTTGGTATTAAAAATCATTTATCATTTTTACTTTTTAATCAGGTTATTTTCTTCATACACATCAAAAAAGAATTCACTGGCCCGAGGGCGGCAACAGTTTGCAGGCAAGCTCCTCTTTCGGAGGAAGAGCGAGTTTTTAGACCTAACAATCGCGCGATGCGACCGACTCAGGCGCCCTTCCAGAGGGGGCTGCAGCATTTTCCCTCTGACAGTTTATCGAATTTCCCGACAGTTTTTCGTGTTCGCCAGAGATTTTTGCTTTCGAACTCAATTGTTTAAACATATTTTCAAGGTTTATGTATTTCCGAATGTGCTACGGAACAGAAATTTTTTTAAGATGCAGGATTTGTAAAGAAACGAAATAGGGATAATAGAAATTTTGATTTTGTAATTTGTGTTGCCGTTAAAAATTCTTAAAATATAATCAAATAGATAACTGTTTAGGTACTAAGGGATGAGCTAGGAAGCTGAAATATTCAAGTGATTTACCGAGTAGTGCATTTGCACAAATAAACATTTGAATCTCTCCATAAATATATTGCGGCGGCCGTCAAAAGTGTTTAAAATATAAAAAATTAGAAAAATATTATTTCAACTCTAGAAGTGCTCCAACTTTAAAATTTGGCAGATATGTGTATCATTATTAACAAAAATGGAGAATGTATAAAATTCTTAAAATTGCAAAGTTTTAATCTATTATTTTAACATAAGGGAAAAAACGAAAAATGCTGCGGAGGTGAAATTTTTAGAATCAAAAAATTATTTGCAATGATGAAATATTTGTCTGAAAAATGAAAGTTTTTTGAAGGTGAGATGCTTTGCTTGCAGAATGCAAGCACCTTCTACTAGTATATATATAATTATATCCTCCTCCTCCAGAACTATAAGCGATGGAATACCGGCTGAGATACTTAAAGTCATAGGATCAGAAGGACTAAAAGCGATCACGAAATTAATTAATAAGATTTACGACACGGGAGAGTGGCCTCAGGATTTCCTAGAAGTAACAATGATCCCTCTAAAGAAGAAGCCAAAGGCAATGCAGTGTAAAGATTACAGAACTATAAGCCTTCTGTCACACACATCGAAGATCATCACGAGGATTCTTAATAAAAGGCTGGAGAAAAAGGCAGAAGAAATAATAGGGGAAGATCAATTCGGTTTCAGAAAAGGACGAGGAACTAGAGATGCTATAGGAGTAGTTTGAATCATATCAGAAAGGGCAATAGAATACAGTCAAGATATCTGCGCATGTTTCGTAGACTGGCAGAAGGCCTTTGATAGAGTAAATTGGGTAAAGTTGATGAAGATATTAAAGGATATAGGTGTAGACTGGAAAGACAGGAGACTGATTAGGAATCTATATGAGAATCAAGTTGTAAAGGTCAGGTTTGATAATGTGGACACCTGCGGAATAAATATCGGTAGAGGAGTAAGACAAGGCTGCTGCCTATCGCCAACCCTATTCAATATATATGGAGAAAGTCTAATGCAAGAAGCTTTAGAAGGCACAGGAGATTTCAAAACCTGAGGAAGGATTATAAGAACAGTAAAATACGCAGATGACCAAGTACTTCAAGCAAGAAAGGAAGAGGAGCTACAAAAAATGATAAATAGACTAGTGATAACTGGTAGAAAACACGGTATGGAAATAAATACAGAAAAATCCAAGGTCATTCGAATATCGGGCAAAGAAGAGAATCTGAACATAAGTATTGGGGGAAAACCATTAGAACAAGTTTCAGAATATAAATACCTTGGAAGTATCATAACACGAGAGGCAAAATGTACGGATGAGATCAAAACTAGAATAGGAAAAGCAAAAGCGGCTTTCAGGAGAAAGAAACAACTACTTACAGGGAATATAGGGGAAGATATCCGCAAGAAGTTGATAAAATGCTACGTATGGAGTATAGCATTGTATGGGGCAGAAACATGGACGCTAAGGAAAAATGACATCACATACTTGGAAAGCTTTGAAATGTGGACTTGGAGGAGAATGCTGAAGATAAAATGGACAGATAGGATGAAAAACGATGAAGTGCTACGAAGAATAGGAGAGAAGCGAATGATTATACAGACTATCAGAAAGAGGAAGGCTAACTGGGTTGGACATTACCTGAGGAGAGAGAGTATGATTAAAGACGTGTTAGAAGGAAAACTAGATGGGAAAAGGGAAAGAGGTAGGAAAAGGTTTCAGCTGATAGACGATTTGAAAGGGAAAGAGAGTTATCAAGATATAAAGAGGACAGCGGAAAATAGGAGTATATGGAGAACCAGGTTTAACCAAGAATAATCACGGACCTGTCTACGGACAGACTACCTATGATGATCCTCCTCCTCTGTAAGGAACGGCTATCATTATATAAAGACGTTTCTTACAGAGGAGGAGGATAAGGGAGGATACTAATGTCCAGCCCAAACTACAAGAGCTAAAGAGCTGAAAGTTTCAGTTTTTGTAGATATAATGGAGAAACCTACATATAAAATGAGATTTCTTACCTAAATGACATAAGTTTGCCTCCAAAAAATCCGAAATGTTCGTTTTTCCCATAAGAAAAGCATTGCGCCATTTTTGTAAATTAATTTTGGGCACTTGCCCGTAAACTAGAAAAATGACATCTTCAGTGTTGCTATATGGCCGCAATACCTATTGGGAATTATTGTTACTTTTACTTACAGTGTCCTGGGTTCGACTCCAGATACCCAGGAATATCTCCCATAAGTTAGCATGGGAAAAATTTATCCCAGTGTGTAGACCAATCTAATAAGTTTAGGAAGCTGAAATTTTGCAGGATTATAAAAATTTTCTCATAATCAACTATAAAAATCGAAAATTTCAAAATTGTTAATTTTTAGGGGTTGTATTTACCCCATTTGAACATTAAAGTTTAATAATTTTTATATTAGAAACTATATGCTGTAGGTTCGAGTTTTGAAATCATTTTCTAGCAAATTATACAGAAAAAAATAATAATTTGATCGCTAAAAATTGGCAATTGTTTTGCTTTTGAGGTTTATGTATTACCGAATGTGCTAGGAAGCTGAAATTTTTTTACCGGTAGATTTTGTGAAAAAACGAAATAAAAAGTTATAGAAATTTTGATATTTTAATTTCTTTGGCTGTCAAAAATTCTTAAAATTTAAAATAATAGATAAATATTTAGGTGTTTTGGGGCAAGCTCGGAAGCTTAAATGTTAAAGTTAAGTAGAGCTCAATGCATTGAATCTAACAAACATTTGAAAATCTCCAACAAAGTGTTATTGCGGCCGTATTAAACGTTTAAAATTTAAACATTTATATAAATATTATTTCACTTTTAGATGTGCTACAACTTCAAATTTGACAAAATGTGTAGAATTAGTAACTTACATTGGATAAAATATAATACTCTTAAAATTGAAAATATAGGGCATCGTTTTTTTTTTTCAATAAGGAAAGATAGATATTGGGTGCAGCGGTGAAATATTTTGAATTAAAAAAATATTTCTAATACCGTAAATACCCGCATATAATGCGCACTTTTTTTCGAAATATTTTAGTTAAAAATTAGGATGCGTGTTATACGAGGGTACATAATCTTCCTATTTTCATTTGACCCCATATTTCCACAATTTCGGAACAGTAATTACTGCCCGGGTATCCTCATATTTTTATTGGTGATTTTTACGAAAAGTAAGTTAGATAATAGTTAAAATTTATTAACTAATTCTATAAACATACATTAATTAGATATGAATTCAGTATTTATTCGTTTTAAAAGCCAAGAAATTCTTCGTCACTGGACCATTCTTCGATGTTGTTATCGGAATCGTCATCTTACGCATGACGTCACCCTACACCAGCGCCCGGCCTGGTGGTGAGGTACTGGTACTACTTACAATTAGAAACAATCGCAGCTGATACCTTTGAGTACGCTGGGAATTGATGCTTCTTGTAGAACTAAATCAAGTTATCGTTCCCTACTTTTCTATCAGCATTCATACGTGATTTATTCTTGATTCTTAGAGTCTGTAGTTAATTATGGTTATTTGCTATCGTGTTTACGTGCTCCAGAGTGTTCTAATAAGGGTAAAACTGAAGGTTAGGCGAACCCGTCCACCTCAGGCATGACAAAAACGTACGTAAAAAACAGGATTATCGTCATTCCTTCATTTTATTAATTCAAAAAATGTCGTATGCCATACTATGAAATTAATATCATTCGATTTATTGTGTATATCCTAATATCACCTTGTAAGTAAACATAGAGCATGTAATGATTGAGTTATCTGACGTTCTTTTGGAACGTTATTCGAAAATTGCATTTCGCGCTTTCATTATGTTACCAATACATAATACCAATAATTCGATGATTGCCTTAGAACATGTTACACCACCTACGTTATTCTTGAACGGTAACGCTAAAAAAATCTGTGCGCACTATACGCGGGTATATAGAAAAATCATAGATTACGAGGCTGAAAACTCCCCTGCTCGCTATACGAGGGTGCGCATTATACGCGGATATTTACGGTAATGTTATATCTCTCTGAAATATTAACGTTTATCAGGGCCCGATGAAATGCTTGCAGAATGCAAGCACCAACTACTTGTCATTATATATAGACATTCCTTACAGAGGAGGAGGAGGATAAAACATATATATAACATATAGGAGTATACTAATGTTTAGGCACTTCCAGATGAGCTGGAGATTAGAAATATTTTTCATAGGTAGGACATTGTGCAAAAACGACTAGAAAAAACGAAAATCCTAAAAAAGTGCAACAATGCGGCCGCTAAAAATTCTAAATTGCTTAAAAAAATTTCAAGGTTTATGTATTTCCGCATGTGCTAGGGAGCTGAATTTTTTTTATCGGTAGAAGTAGTAAAAAAAACGAAATAGGGATTATATATACAAATTTCGATATTTTAATTTGTTTGGCAGTTAAAAATTCTTAAAATTTAAAAAATAGTTAAATGATCAAATACTACGTTACGAGAAAGGAAGCTGAATTTTTTAAAGTTATTTAGAGATTAATCTATATACAAACGAATAATAATTTCATTGTATCCATGAAATTCTTATTGCGACAGTTAAACAATTAGATGAATGTTATTTCACTTCTAAATGTGCTGGAAATTTAAAGTTTGGCGGAAATGTGCGGCATTATTAACCAAACGTGAAAAATTTATAATATTTCTAAATCTGAAAAAATAGTTATTGTTTTACTCCGTGATTGTTGCATAAGGAAAAAGAGAAAATAGGTCCCGAGGAGAAATCTTATGAATTACAGAAATATTTCCAATGATGAAATATCTCTCTGAAAAATTAATATTTTTCAAGGTGAAATGAAATGCTTGCAGCATGTAAGCACCTTCTACTAGTAACATACATATAACATACTAGTAGAAGGTGCTTGCATACTGCATGCATTTCATCTCACCTTGAAAAAATTTATTTTTCATAGAGATATTTCATCATGGGAAATATTTCCTTAATTCATAAGATTTCATATCTGGACCAATATTTCTCTTATGCAAAAATTAAAGATTAAAACAAACCCCATACTTTGCAATTTTAAGAATTTTATACCTTTTCCATTATGGGGTGCCAATGTTAAACGTTTTTGGCAAATTTTAAAGTTGTAGAACTTCTAGAAGTGAAATAATTTTTTTCTAATTTTAAACATTTTTAAAAGACGCCGTAATATATTAATGGAGAGATTAATATGTTAATTTGTGCAAATGCACTACTCTGTAAATAACTTGAAACTTCCAGCTTCCTAGCTCATCCCGTAATGTCTAAACAGTTATCTATTTGTTTAAAATTTAAGAATTTTTAACTGCCAAACAAAATAAAATATCAAAATTTGTATAATCCCTATTTCATGTTTTTACAAATCCTACCTCTAAAAAAAATTGTTTAAAAAATTGCAAATTTTTAGCGTTCGCATTGTTATTTTTATATTTTTATTTGTTTGGCAGTTAAAAATTCATAAAGTTTAAACAATTTTGTAGATGCTTAGACACTACGCCGCAAGTTAGGGAGCTGAAATTTTTAAGTTGTTTAGAGGAAAGCCTATGTAGATTGAACATTTCAATTTATCCATGAAATCGTTATTTTGTCTGTTACAAATTATTTAAATTTAAACAATTAGATAAATGTTACTTCACTTCTAATTGTACTATAAATTTAAAATTTGGCAGAATTGTGTGGCATTATTAACCCAATATGGGAAAAGTATAATATTCCTAAAATTTCAAAAATTAGCGATAGTTGTACTCCATTATTGTTCCATAATGAAATAACGAAAACCTGTCCAGAGGAGAAATTTTTAGAATTAAAGAAATATTTCTCATGATGAAATATCTCTCTGAAAAATTAATGGTTTTCAAGGTGAGATGAAATGCTTGCAGTATGCAAGCACCTTCTACGAGTATGTTATATCCTCCTCCTCTGTAAGAAACGTCGATATATAATGGCAAGTAGTTGGTGATTGCATTCTGCAAGCATATCATCTCAACATAAAAAAACATTCTTTTTTCATATTTCATCATTACAAACATTTTTTTAATTCTAAATATTTCACCTCCGGAGCGATTTTCGTTTTTCCCTTATGTAAAAATAATAGATTAAAACAATCCCAAAACTTTGCAACTTTTAGATTTTTATACTTTCTCCATTATGGGGTACTAATGCTACACATTCATTATAAATTTTAAAGTTGTAGCACTTCTAGAAGTGAAATGATATTTTTCCAATTGTTTAAATTTTAAACATTTTTAACGGCAGCCGCAATATGTTTATGGAGAGATTTAAATGTTTATTTGTGCAAATCTACTACTCTGTACATAAATTTTGATATTTTTATTCGTGCCAGTTAAAAATTCTTAAGGTTTAAAGAAATAGATAAATGTTTATGTACTACAGGATGAACTAGGAAGCTGAAATTTTCAATTTATTTACACAGTAGTGCATTTGCACAAATAAACATTTGAATCTCTCCATAAATATATTGCGTCGGCCGTTAAAAATGTTTAAATATTAAACTAATAGAAAATTATTATTTCACTTCTAGAAGTGCTACAACTTTAAAATTTGGCAGAAATGTGTAGCATGGGTCCCCCATAACGAAGAAAGTATAAAATTCTTAAAATTGCAAAGTTTGGGGATTGTTTTAATCTGTAATTTTATTTAAGGGAAAAACGAAAATTGCTGCGTAGGTGAAATCTTTAGAATTAAAAAAATATTTGTAATGATGAAATATCTGTCTGAACAATGAATGTTTTTTCAAGGTGAGGTGATATGCTTGCAGAATGCAAGCACCACCGACTTGTATAACATAAAATATATAAGGAAAATACTAATGTTTAACCACTTCCAGAAGAGCGACAGACTCGAAATATTTTTCTTAGGTAGATTTTTTTTGCAAATCGACTAGAAAAAACGAAAATCTTTATAAAGATTCAACAATGCCGCCACTAAATTGACTTTTAAAAAATTCAAGTTTTATATATTACCGAATGTGCTATGCAACTGTAATTTTTTTATAGGTAGAATTTTTAAAAAATCGAAATAGGGATTATACAAATTTTGATATTTAAATTTGTTTGGCATTTAAAAATTCTTAATGTTTAAACAAATATGTAAATGTTTAGACACTACGCGGCGAGTTAGGGAGCTGAAATTTTAAAGTCATTTAGAAGTTATTGCAAATGCGCAAATTAAGATTTGAGTATTACCATGAAGTTCTTATAGTAGCCGTTATAAATTTAAATTTTAAAAAGTTAGATAAATTCCATTTCACTTCTAGATTGTCTAAAACTTTCAAATTTGGAATAAATGTGTGAATTTAGGACCACATAATTGATAAATATTATATTCTTAAAATTAAAAATTTGGAGATATTTTTACTCCAATATAGTTCAATAAGGAAAGAAGCCAAATCGGTGCAGAGGTGAAATCTTTTGAATTAAAAAAATATTTCTATTAATGAAATATCTTCCTGAAAAATTAATGTTTTTTCATGGTGAGATGAAATACAAGCACCGACTACTTGTATAAAATATAGGAGTATACTAATGTTTAGGCACTTCCAGAGCAGCTGGACATTGGATATTTTTACCAATGTGCTAAACCAACTTGTAAAAAACGAAAATTTTGAAAAAGTTCAACAATGCGGCCGCTAAAAATTCGCAATTACTTAAACATATTCTTAAGGTTTGTGTATTTTTGAATGAGCTACGAAGTTGACATTTTTTTTCATGGAAGAATTAAAAAAAAACAAATATGGATTATAGAAATTTTGATATTTTAATTTGTTTGGCAGTTAAAAATTCTTAAATTGTAAACAAAAATGTAAATGTTTAGGTACTACGGGGCGATCCACGAAGCTGCTATTTAGAGATATGCGCAAATGAACAAATAAAAATTTGAATATTTTATTGAAATTATTTTTGCGATCGTTATAATTTCTTAAACTTTAAACTATTAGATAAATATTATTTCACTTCTGGAAGAGCTACAACTTTAAAATTTAGCAGAAAGGTGTGGCATTAGTGCACCACAATGGAAATATTATAATATTCTTAAAATTACAAATTTTAGGTATTGTTTTAATCAAATATTTTTTATAATGAAAGAACAAAAATTTGTGCACAGGTAAAATTTTTTTATCAGAATAATATTTCTATTAATGAAATATCTCTCTGAAATTTAATATGTTTATCAGGGTGAGATGAAATGCTTGCAGAATACAAGCACCTACTACTTGTGTATGTATGTGTGTATATGTATATATATATATATATATATATATATATATATATATATATATATATATAAGGTAAATACAGGGTGTTTCATAATATTATCTTTTCTCCAAGTACTTAGGCTAATCGATACCATTTCTAGAGGTTTTAATTAAAAAAAGCAACTGATGCAGTCCTTTTAGATACCAGCAGAGCATTTGATACCATTTGGCATAAAGGCCTTTCATTAAAACTCTCTCAACTTAACTTCCTGTTACCCTCCAAATAATAGAAAAAAGTTTCTCTCAAATCGCACCTTCAAAACCTGCATCAATTCTTCCCTCTTCACCACCCACCCAGCTCTTACTGTTGTACCTTAAGGGGATATATTGAGCCTATCTTGTTCAACCTCTTCATTTGACCTTTCCAAACATCCCAAAACCTCTTATAGTTTACGCTGATGACACTGCTATAATAAGCCTATCACTTTTCCTGATCTCATAATGAAATGACTCACGGTACATCTACTACTAATTTACGATTGGACTTAGACCTGGAAACTCAACTTAAACCCTAAAAAAAGTGATCATATGCACTTCACCCGATTTATGATATACTCTCTTATGACCAGTCCTGTACTTGCAGGTAGAACAACTCCTACCATTCTGAGGCATAAATTCTTCGGAATCTAGGTGGACCCAAAACTCCTTTTTAATGCCTACTCCCAATATTCTCTTCAGAAAGCCAAATTAGCAAAATCAATCTTTTCTTCACACCTAGGTCCCATTAGCAAAATTAGCCTTTTGGACAAATTGCGCCTCTGTCACATGCTAATACACCCTCACCTGACCATGGCTCCAAAATCTATCTCAACACCACCAAAAAAACCTATCCAAGATCAAAATATTTCAATCCCCAACCCTCAGATTCATCACCCAACAATCTATCTTAGTCCATAAACAGAGAAATCCAACTAGCTAATAACATACCACCACTTCTCGACTTCTGCAAACTCCAAGCCCATAGATTAAATCGCGGGCTAAAATTAACCAATAATCCTCTCATTCAAACCATCTGGACCAACCACACCCAAAAATAGCACAAATACCGGATGTCGAAAGGCACCCTAAACCACTAACCTTACTACCACGTCCTGCAATCTACCAGTCACCCTTCACTAACCAACTTCACCTCTTCCATATGCCCTAATACTAATAATTTTTATGGCCCTGAAAAGGCCGCAAGTTTCTCCAATCTCTTCACGAAGGATGATTGCCACCAAAAAATTTTCAATTTATTTCCCCATGTACTAACTTCAACTTGTCATACATTGTAAATACCATTAACATGTCTCATTGTAAATACCCATCTTGACAAGTGTCATTTTATTCTGTCCAACATATTGATATTAGTGCTCTCTAATTTCTTTCAACTTCCCCATGCTTAATATTAGTTCTGTTTTTTTTTTTGTTTTTTAGCGTTAGTTTTTTACAATGTTCTAATTTTATGCCTCAGAATTTTAAATAATTATGTAATAGAATATTATATTTTTCTTAAACTACAAAAAAAAATTATTTTTTATAAAAATGTAAAAACATATAATAACAATGCATATTAAAAAGTATATAAAAAGACAACAAAATGCATTAATAGCAGTAACCTATTCCAATTCCTGCAGTGTTATCAACATATGTTTTTTGTATATGTTAATTAGTATAGGTACTACTTAGAATAGATTTAGATTTAAGAAATTACTCAAACCACATAAGTTTTAAACAAAATATAATTATTATCAATAAACCCCATGTAATGGGCACTATCCGACCAGCTGGGAACATTGGAGTTACAACAAGGGACAGCCAACATTTCTGGTAAACATTTGCCAATACATAAGGTAGAGAAAATTAACTAAAAAAATCAGGAACATATTCTAGAGGAAATAACAAGACTAAAATGCCATATGACAATATTTCTCAAAGTCTAAGTTCAAAGTACAATAATTACAGATGAACTGAGCATGTGCCCAATTAGTCAGGTGGTTGATGAATTTGCAACAGCATTTGGAAAGCATGGGTCAGAATTCATCAAAGGAAAGAAATGTTGTCTACATGATTCATTTATTTACAATCACTGAAATTTCAGAACTCGTAATAAAATGATGTATTCCATGACATTTACAGAAAATATTATTTTTACAAACTTCTCTGCTTTTTTGTAAGCTTTGATAAATGGGTAGTCAAACTCCCAATGCTATGGTCTCCAGTTTCATTCCTTGTTATGATTTCATAGTTAGGCTAATTGTAAAAGGCCATAAAGTGCAGTTCATGAGCTAGTTACACATTTAATAATTAATTGAACGGTTGATGAAAATGCCTTAAGACAATAGTATTGCCAGACAAGATTATCATAGGTTGAAGGCTTAAAATATACAAATGTTTCCCAGTATTTTTTCTCTACCACATCTTTGCCAAAAATAGGCAATAACCTACCAGGGAAACTAAACTTAATTGATTAATTTAATATATATATCACTCATGCATACCTGACTTGCCCTTCTCCATTTGGCTCGACGATTTTGGAACCATGTCTTTACCTAATAAAGGAGAAATAAAATGAGATCAGCAGTAGAAGAATGCCATCAAAAGATACAACCACTAATAAAGGGATCTGAACGTCAAAATCGATGAGGGACCTAATAGACAATTTTGAATTATTTGTGTCTCAATAATGAGCATATTCATTTTGTTGAAATTCGTCAAAGCATTTCTTTTAATTATAGAACAAACTATCATAGTATTCCTATTAAACATTTTATAACATTTTTCTAATCCATGATTGTCTTTTATGCACCGTTGTTTCCACTTTCTTACAGTAGAATCAAAAAGGGGTGAGCTGCCAATCCGTTAACAATGGGCTTGCTATATATTTACAAAAAAGGGATGATTTAGAAATAAACTCACATGATAATACACAGGGCAAGGTGTATAATGCTGCCTTTTTACCTATGGTGGAGATGCGAGAGAAATTCATACAAAATATCGTACTTTGTGTATAAATATATGATAACTAAACTTTAGGTCTGCGAATACAATAAATTTGCCAAGCGTTTTTAATTACAGTACATTATAACGTATAAAATCGATTATATCCACAATACGCCATTTTGCTTACGTCACTGAAAATCATGACATCTTACAGAAAATAAGTTACACAGTGTTTTGTAATTAGAATTTATTAGATATATTACAGAGATATAAATTTGAAGATATGAAAAATACGTTGTAACTACTTGTTTCAGGTAAGGTCAATATTCTATGGCTTTTGCATGTTCCGAAGAAAAGGTATTTATTAAACACCTTAAAAACTTACGTATAAAGTTTTTACTAAAGATTTTGATTAACAAAGCTTTTGTGAACATTTCAGAATTTTTCTTAATGTATTAATAACAGATCAGTTAATTGGGAATGAATCACCAGCAACCTCTTATAGTAGAGTAAATGCTATAAATTATATACATGCTTACATAATAGGTATGTCTAAAGAAAACTAATCATTTGTATAAAATGTATTTCTATACAAAATTATTTCATAGAATAAATATTACTTGGTTATTTGTAAGTAATCTTTCCAAACAAAAATTAAAATTTGATTGAGTACAATTTAAAAAAAATAAATATTCACAATCTCAAAGAAAATTCTAGGAAGATGAAGCATAGAAAGTTTTCATTAACATAAAAGTTTTATTGTGGTAATTGTTTTCCCATTACATATGCCATTGATGACAACTCCGAAATAAGAAGTGCATAGAACCTAGCGTCACCTCGGTCTGTCTATCAAGCTGGAAATGTATCTTTTATTTATATATTTATTCATTTTATTTATTTATTTGTTTATTATTTAATCATTTATTTATTCACATTTTCACATACAGCGAGTTCGCCAATTTACAGTGAAATAGTAACAAAATAAAATACATTAAGAAGCATGAGTAAAAAGAATTAGCAAACAATAATCCCCCCTTATAATAAAAGGTTATGTTGGTTGGTTGGTCCATGTCAGGCTCTTAAAACGCGAATAATTCGATCAAATGTGCAGATAGAAACTTGAAATTCTACTCGGATATGAAAATGTTGTGACCAAGGAAAATTTACGAAAAGCGTATGGGGGGGGGATGATTTGCATTCCCCATAAGTTAACACGTAAAAATCGACTTTTTGACATGCAGACGTTTCTTCTTTTTGAGATTAAAATTAGAAAGAACTAACCTACAATCTTCGGATCTAAACCATTTTAATGAAAAAATTACAAAGTTTCTCATTATGTTCATGTTTCCCTGCCTACAGTTCGAAATTATTCATGTTAAACGTTTAATTCACATATTTTGGGGAAATCTTACCATCTTAACGGGATGTTAACTTCCCTACCAATTACATTGTTAAACCTCAAATTTCTATTGTTATCTCAACTCTTATAAGTTTAGGCGAAAATTGAAGGCCTTTAATACGAGAAGGAGAAAAAGACGGAGTGAGGGGGAAATGATTTTCATAGCAATCAATGTAAACAACATTCGCTGCGTTATTTACGAGAAGGAATACCTAAAGAGCTAAAATAATATTAAAAAAGATTAAAAATCGTAATAATGAGTTAAATTTTATATTAATGAAATAGAAACGGTATGATAATCTGAGGAACGTGCTGGACGTATTAATAAACAAACCGAGCAGGTAAAAAATGTATAGAGTGAAGGATTGGGCGATAGGTTACGTAAGTTAGGAAGAAAGTTGGAGGGCTTAAGGACTGTTTGGGAAATAGGGAGAGAAAGAGAGGTTTAAAAGAATTACGAAAATAATAATAAAAGGTTTTCAGTCCGTTGGTCTGAGTGTAATTTTTTCGAAACGCGAATAACTCGATCAAGGATGTCATAGATGGGAAATTGAAATTTGGCAGAAATTTATATAATGAGCTAATCAGAGTTCGTTTATTTAGGGTTGACATAGTAATTTAAGAAATAAATGTCCGTTAGTGGCGTTATTTATAGGGGGGATATATTGCACTTCCTTCGAATAAAACTAATAAATTTTGATTTAATGAAACAATATTTTATGTGGACTGAAAATAAAAAAATATATAATTCACATTATAGTATGTTCCAGAGAGTTGAATTCTATTCTTGGCCTCATATTAATGCTTAATAAATGCACCATTTTAGTGCTTTAATACGGATCAGACTTTTATACAATGGTATAACACACATACTGAATCTATTAAGTAGTTAGATGGTGGAAGGAAAAGGGAATGGAAATGACCAGAAATTGAGGAAAAGGAAGAGGAGGACGTAGAGTTTATGTAGAATTAAAAGGATCTGCAGCACAAAAATAACAATAATAAATTATAATTCATTCTAAATCATTTTAACGATCGAATCATGCACCATTGCCACACGGTGAAATTTCATTAAATTAAATATAACGTCATTTAATGGATTTCTTTAAATGATAAAACAGAAAATATTACGAAACGAATTTCTAATACTACGATTGAAAAAATAAAATTCTAAGGCTTTTTAAAAATTTCTTTAAATAAAGCCAATTTTCTAAAAACAATTTAAAACTACTATAGTTAAAAGATAATTGAAATCTTAAAATATTGTTAAAACTCATTGCAGTTCTTGAATGTATTTAGTTCACAGTAAGTTACTACACATTTTTCCTTTGATGGTAAATTGACTGTTCATTAACATTTATCCTGTTTTTAAGCATAAGATTAAAACAATTCAATTATTAAGTTAAATTCTATACGTTTTAAATAACTTATAATTTGCTCAAATATTTAAAGTTAATTTCCGCAGATTCTTCACAAATCACATCCAGGCTCGGTGGGATTCCACGTTTATTTTTTTTAATCGACGATTGAAATCGACGTTTATTTTCCCGAGAGATTTTCGACGAATATTGACGCTTCAAATTGCTACTTGGTACAATTCGTTTATTTTTATTGAAATCTACGTTTATTTTCCCGAGAGATATCAACGAATATCGACGCTTAAAATGACTACTTAAATATAAGGCGGGCAGTTTTCGGCCTTTCAATTCGTTTATTACAATTTACTTTTTGTATTGAAATTCTACGTAAAATTTACGTTTATTTTACAACACTGATTATTATTTAAATTTTTATATGAAGTTTAATTTTAATGTACAAATTATTCGAAATAATATACCATGTTCTTCATAGATTTTATTTTATTTATGCGTATTTACACTCTTATTCATTTTTAAATGTTAATATTAAAAGAAACATCCAATAAAGAATTGAGATTTACCTCTTTGAATCGTATAATAAAAAATAGAAAACGATTAATTTATGAAAGCCGAACAATATGATGTTGCTTTTGCCAAGAAACATTCTTTAAGAAATATAATTTGCGAGGTCAGCGTAAAAGCCAATTAAGGAAAAAACATTACCGATATAATTATCGCAATAATATTTTGAGGTCAAAAAAGAACTATCTAATACTTTGTATCGTTTGATATATTTCATCTCTTTATTTTATTATTCTCTTTATTTTACATAAAATATATATTGAGAAAAATTAGACTAATATTGAGTGCTGGATGAACAGTCTTACCTCAAATCCTGATTAAATGTGTTTTTCCAATGGGAAAAATATTTTACAACAAATAGCAAATATGTATTAATCCTTAATCCCTCTTCAATTTTAAGTAACGATTGCTAATTTATGTACACCTTTTTTAAACCATTATATATAAATTGAACTTTACTAATCTGTAGCAAAGGATGAAGAAGTCAAAAGCAAGAGAGCGGAACAATCCTTCCTGGATAACTTTTAGAGAAAGATTGCGATAAGTTTGGGTTGGGTGCATACGGAGCAGTGAAAGTGCATACAACGACGTCCATCTATGGGAAAAACCCTAGCGAGGAATCGAGAAACATTTGTTCCAGGAATTCACTCCACGGAGTAGTTAAATGACCAACGAAATTCCTTTCTTCCGAACATTGTTTAACAAGGGGGAAGACATTCTCAGCAGGGCAGATTCATGACCTTATCTGTATATAAAGGCTCGTGAAATATCCCACCATTAGGTCGGCAAATATAATCACAAAAACCTCAAAAGGGCTAAGAAACGCGTGCTCTTAAAATTGCCCTAAGGCCTCGCGGTTACCTGATTGTTCAGAGTGGAAGCGCGAGCTTTTCAAGGAGACGCATAATTAAGAAAATACCTTTCTTTCAGTCACACTGTTAATGCGAGCCCAGAAAAGGAACGAAATCGTAGGTAGAAAATAATACTAGGAGACTCGGCGGAGCTGTCGGAGAGGACAGACGTGTTTACGAGGAGCTCCTTACCCCGAGAGCGAACCTTAACCCGGCCGAAGGCTGCTCCTTTAGCCGGGTGAGCCGAGCTAGCCGTATCGGTGTAGTGTTTTGTTTATTAGCTTGCTGAAGATATTCCACCGCTCTCTTGGACTACGATTTTCGGAATACTTTTAGTGACCGCGTTTGATTATATACGACCCGGCCTGCTTGGACTCTAACCCATCGACATGTCCTCGGACATGTCGACTCCATCTGCGTCTCTTTCGCCGGAACACTCCGTTTCGGTTGACAGAGAGACTGATTCTGCCTATTCCCCTGCTTCCCTCGACCCCAACCCGGTGACTGCTGGTGACATCCGACCCGAAAACCTGGAGAGAAGGACCATTCAGGAACCATCAACCACTGCCGCAGTGGCGGGTGAAGTCTCGGCCGGTCGGCCGCCGTGGGACGTCCCCTCAACCTCAAGACAGCTGAATTCAGTGAGTCACGGCTCGTCCTTCACCTCCCTCCAACCCATGTTACCTCCCGCTGCTGGAACCGTCAATATAAATATCCCCGAAACCTTGCTTGATAACCCGAATTTCATTGCATTAGTATGCGGCGCTGCCTCAAACAATACAACTCTCCCACAAACGAAAGAAAACGATTTCGTTTTATTTCAATCACGTAAAGAAAAACGAAAAACTAACTCGCCGCAACTTCCGAAAAAAGTGATTGTTAGGGACCCCATTCCAACTAAAAATTCTTTCGCCCCTCTGTGGAAAGAATCGCAATCGATGGATATGGATCTCGCCCCGTTTAACTCTTCTAGCCAATGCAATATACCTCCGAGGCCATTAGTGAAAAAGACGCCGCCCAATGATACCGGTACTAATCCTCAACAACGCAATGGCATTCCGCCAATATTCATTCATGAAACTATCAATTGGCACAAACGCGAACCGGGTATTATTAACGTTTGCACGATGAAACCGGTGGTAGTTATGCAGGCGAAGCAACTTAGAATCCAATGCTCCTCTATAAATGATTTCCGGGGGGTTATCAACCACCTCAAGGAAAACAACATAGAGTACATCTACATCTACATCTACAAGTTACCCTGCAATTCACCAAGTTGGTGGGTGGCAGGGGGTGCAATGCACCAAATCCTACCTAAAGATTGTCTAACGCAATTCGAAATTTCCTATTGTGATCTCTTATTGTCCTCGGAAAGAACGAGCCTAGATAACGCTCCGTCCTACAATCGATCTCACGTATTTTATCGTCTCGATCATTTCTACCTATATACGTCGGTGCCACAATTATTCCCACTACCTCCTCTTTTAGACATTCTGACCTATATTTCTCTAGAAGTTTCAACCTTGAGTGCAATCTACGGTCCTCCAGTGATACCCAGTTCAAATCGCTCAATAAAGAGGTGACGCTTTCCTTATGTTCGTACTTTTGTTTTACAAATCTGGCTGCTCTGCGCTGTACTCTTTCTAGTTGAATTATGTGTCCCTTCTCGTACGGATCCCATATGCTCGCTGCGTATTCCACTTGTGGTCTTACCAGTGATAAGTAGCATGTTTCGCGTACTTTCTCTGTAGTGTTCCGTACTATTCTACCTATGAATGCCAGTTTCTTGTTGGCCGCGCCTATAACTCGACGAATGTGCATGTCCCACGAAAGATCTCGACAAATGGTTACTCCTAAATATTTTACATACTCAGCTTGTCGAATACTCATTTCATCTATTTTATACTCGAAACCTAAATCTTTGTTCTTACTTTTCCAGAACGTGACTGCGGCACATTTAGTATAATTAATTTCGATTTGCCATTCTTTGCACCACGCTGAAATGGCTCTTAAGTCTTCACGCAGAGACTGATGGTCCTCCTGATTTTTTATTTCTTTATATAGAACGGTGTCATCGGCGAAAAGCCTAATTTTACTACGAACAACCGAGCACATATCATTTACATAGATTAAGAAGAGCAGAGGGCCCAATACACTTCCCTGAGGAACACCCGAAGCAACTTTAACGGGGGACGAGTATTTCCCATCGATGACAACTATCTGTTCCCTATTCGAGAGGAAGTCTCTCACCCAACCGACAACTTTCGAATTGATACCACATTGTCCTAACTTCGCAATTAATTTCCTATGAGATACTTTATCGAACGCCTTCCTGAAATCAATGAATATGGCATTGACCTGAGTATTTTTCTCTCCGCATCGCAACAAATCGTCCACGAACAGGCCGAGCTGCGTTTCGCATGATCTACCTCTCCGGAATCCGTGTTGGCATCCGCTAAGCAATGAATGACTATCTAAATAGCGCATTACAGAGCTAAAGACTATGTGCTCAAGTATCTTGCACGATAATGAAGTTAAGGATATCGGCCTATAATTTTCGGGGTTCTCTCTGTCGCCACTCTTATGGATGGGCGTAACATGTGCCACCTTCCAATCTTTAGGAACTACACCTTCTCTAATGGATTTCTCGAATATAATTTTCAAATACGGCGCGATTTCAGCAGCTAATTCTTTCATTACACGCGCGGGAATTTCCTCCGGTCCAGGAGATTTATTTGGCTTAATTGAATGAAGTTGGAGCGCGATGCCATTTACGTCACATACAGACTCCCTGAGGAAAATAAACCAGTCCTTGCAATCCGGGGTCTGCCCATTGACTACACTTGATGCCCTCAGGCGTATTATTGAACTGAAGAATATAACGGTGGAAAGCCTACGTCAAGTACACACAACAAAACCTACCCTGGAGATGTTGGAGAAACGGGAAAAGGAACTGCAACTATACCCTGACGCCTTACCGTCTCCCTTCCCGCTACGACCAACTCCAATATTCCAAGTCATTGTAAGCAGTGAAGATAAGGCGCAACGCCTTTACAATAATCCGTACATCGGCTCCCTTAAAGCATTAATTACTCCCTATAAGCCATCCCAGGGACCTCCACAATGTACGAGATGCCAAAGATTTGGCCATACTTATAAATCCTGTGGTCTGAAAAGGCGTTGTGTCAAATGTGTTGACTTTCATGCTGCTGCCGAATGTACAGTGATGAAACCGGAGCCAGCAAAATGCGCAAATTGTAGCGGCGCTCACCCAGCAAATTACAGAGGCTGCCCAACTTTCAAATCCTATGCGGATAAGCTGAGAGGGAGACGCCAGGACGCGGAGGCCGCTAAAGCACCATCCAATTTTTCGCCCTCTGATTTTCCCTCCCTTCCATCTCGCCAACCCTCTCCCTCTCCATCAGCCTCTATCCCGCCTCCAAACGCTCGTGCTTCCTCCGCTTCCACTCACTTCTTTCCCTCTGCTCCCTTAGATGGAGACGCCCTACACTTCCTTATGTCGGCAGTCAAACGTCTATTTGGACTCCTTATGCGGCCTCCTCCCCCAGGGAAAGCAAAGCTTGAAATCGTCCTTGAGGAAATTTGGAACATTCTTATCGGATACTTCAATGGCCCGTAAGAATCTTAAAGAGAACCTCATGATTCTCCAGTGGAACTGCAATGGAATCAAATCGAAAGAGGAAGAACTCCGAGCACTCATCGCTGTTCACCAACCGGATATAGTCACCATTCAAGAATCAAGATTATTGCCTCATCATTCAATATTCGTACCAAACTATCGTCAATTCAGGGTGGATAGAAGGGCAAACAACGGTAGCGGCGTCATTATCTTTTCAAGGAAAGGGATATCTAGCTCACAATTACCTAATCCACCTACAACAACGTTAGAGCTAGTTGGCCTTAGTGTACGCACCGACCGGGGACAATTTACAGTTTGGTCAATTTACCACCCCCCGGGCAACACATACCCAACCAAAGATAGAAAAGCAATCCTCCATATTTTAAAACAAAAATCAATATTAACAGGAGACTTCAATGCAAAAACACAGCATGGGGATGCTTTGTCAGCAACCAGCGTGGCCGCCGATTACATCAACTACAGCCACGTTATAATTTCTCAATATTTTCACCGTTACAACCCACCAGGGTTTCTCCTAACTCAACGGATATTTTGGACATAGTCCTCGCAGCAAATCTACCTCAACCTCCAACCTTTGTGGTTCTTGATAACTCTGCCTCAGATCACCTGCCTGTTATTCACCTACCATCTCCTACCTTCACTGGCGGGCAGCACACAGTCAGCAATCAATTGGAACTCCTTTAAAAAAGCTACGTTATCATTTCTTCCAACCCTTGTATCCCTACCACTAAATTCTCCGCAAGCAATTGACATTGCGGTAGAAACCCTTACCACCTCCATTCACTCCTCCCTCCAGTTATCTTCATTCTCTGTATCATCAAAATCCCCTGACCAGATGCCTCCAGAAATAATCGAAACAATGAGAAAAAGAAATTCCGCAAGAAAAAAATGGCAAAATACCAGATCCGCAGAAGACAGAAGTAATTTCAATGCACTAAGGAACCGCGTCCGCTCCCTCATCAAGTTACACCGACAGAGCTCATGGAGCAATCATATTAAAGACCTTTCACATGAAGATTACTCCGTCTGGAAATTAGCAAGAAGCCTTAAAAATAAAAAACCACGCCTCCACCATTGTATCTGAATGGAGTCACGGCCACTACAGATTCCCAAAAATGTGCTATGTTTGCTTCCCATTTGCAGCAGTCCTTCTCCAATGACGCTCCCTCGCCTCATGAAGAAGATGTAAACCTATACATCGAAAATATCAGTCTTACGCTTACATCTAAACCAAATTTGACCTCGTCACCGGAGATTTCCACCATTATCAAACAAAGTAAAAGAAAGTCGGCTGCAGGTTTTGATAAAATCTCCAATAAAGCTCTGAAAAACCTTCCTGAAGAATACCTACATTTCCTGACTAGCCTTTATAATTCCTGCCTTATACAAACCTACTTTCCCACCGCATGGAAAACTGCCATTATTAAAATGATTCCCAAACCACAAAAAGACCCCACCATTCCCTCTTCTTACCGCCCCGTAAGTCTGCTACCCACTCTTGGAAAACTTCTGGAAAAAATAATAATCTACAGACTACAACAATTTCTCCGAAGCAACAACATCACTATTAATGAGCAAGCCGGATTCCAAGCAAGCATGAGCACTTCTCACCAGATACTCCGCCTTGTTGAATTCATAACGGATGGTTTTAACAGCAAACAAGTCACAACTGCGGCATTCCTCGACCTTGAGAAGGCTTTTGATAAAGTATGGCCACGAGCAGTTATCTACAAACTCGGAACTTACTCCCCGCCAATTTACCTTCTAAAAATTCTTCACTCATTTCTTTCCTCCCGTCAGTTTTTTGTAAGCCTTAATACCTCTTCTATATTCCAATGCTATGCTGGCGTCCCTCAAGGCTCTGCTCTTTCTCTAAACCTTTTCAATGTTTTTGTTAACGACATCCCGCGCTCCGGAAACACCCAACTTCTCCTTTATGCGGATGACACTACGATAGCCGCAAAACACCGGAACGCGCACACGGCTACGGATTTCCTCCAAGACCACCTAGACGAAATCGGGGACTGGATGAAAAATTGGAAGCTTAAAGTAAACCTCAGTAAATGCGTCAACTTGGTGTTCTCATGACATCCTAAAATAGGCGAAGGAGTCCCGCTGCAACTTTACAATACCTTCATTCCACGACATGAAAAAGTGAAATTTCTAGGCGTCACCCTAGATAAAAAACTTACCTGGAACGCACACGTCAGTGAGACTATAGGGAAAGCAAACGCCGCGAAAAAAGCACTCTACTGCATCCTAAATAGTAAGTCCCCAATGGCTCTCAAGACCAAAATATTTACGTTTACTGCCATGATCCGTCCCATCTTAACATATGCCTGCCCTGTCTGGTCATACTGTGGAAAGACGATAATTAAAAGGCTCACCGTGTACCAAAATAAAATGCTACGTCTCATTACGGGCGCCAGATGGTTCCAAAAGAATGAAGACATCCATAAAGACTTAAAAATTCAACCGCTGCCGAAATATATGGAGGCTATAAACAAAAATTTTTATAATACCCTGAGAAATTGTAATAATCCGCTTATACAGAATTTATGGGACTATGACGTTCCAGCAGCACCACACAAAAAACCAAAATTATCCCTTTCCCTTCCATGACCCGCCAATAACTGAGCCGTGACTATAAACAGTGAAAATATATATTATTACTGAACTCAGCAGGGTACTGGGTACTGCTTACTTCGCCCTGGCAGGGGAGAGTGAAGTCAACCAACAAAATAATACTGCGAAAAAGGTAAGCAGAAACGACTTGAATAATATAATTCAGAGTAGCTTATTGTGGACGTATACTTTTCCATCCTGTTGAAAAATCGACGCTTACGGACGAATATATATTTTCGTCGATTTTTTTAATTAAAAAATCGACGCTTTTCGATTTAAATCGAATCCTATCAAGCCTAATTATATCTTATTATTTCGATTTTACTCTTATTTTTAGCTAATATTTGGGTAAGAATTTGAACTCTGATAATAATTTTTAAACAATATAACAAGGACAATTATCAAAAACATTGATTTGATTGTGCATGAAAACCAAATTTTACTGATTTTTAATTATGAAATCAAATATCTTGGGAATCATTTTATGATGCTTTAATCCGAGAGAGATAGAAGGAGAGAGATGAAGAACGAAGGAAGGAGAGAGAGAGAGGAAGTAAGAGACAAAATTAAATGTTCCATAAATTAAAAATAGTTTTGGGCATATAAGATTTCCATAGCGTAATGCAGAGGTCGGAAACGCGGCGACCGCAGGCGCCATGGCGCCCGAAAGGCATTTGTGTGTCGCCCGCCAGCCAAAAAGAGAACTCAAGTTAAACAATTACGGAAAACTATCAAAAGACCAATAAGTTGCGGAACAAGATAAAGAATGGAACTTTGTAACCAACATCTTAATCTTACATCACACCGAGCCGAATCGTATGTCTGTTACAAAATAACATCGTCAAGGTCAGGACTTATAAGCGAACAGAATGGGGACATACATTGTTGGATAAAGACATTGTTGTCATTAACAGAGTTCTTTTCATAATGACTCCTCCGTTACCCCTCTCTTGTTTATCCACGTCCCTTTCCCTTCTCCCTACCCTGCTGTAGTATAAATATATCCTTCACAGCGTTTAAAGATAGGGAATTCTCCGCCCTTAGTTTATGCTAGGTGAAGGTGTCATGTCGCCTTCAATCGCTATTACGGGTGCAAGGCTAACTGAGATCCTTGTTCTCAACCCGTCGTGTACTATAGCTCCGTTATCTGTCAAAAGTCGTTGGTTTCGGAGTTCTGTCCTCTGTCTTGTAGCATATCTTGGCAACTTCAATGTTGATTGGGAAGAACAATTCTGTTTTATTGATTTGAAAGGAAAGTGTTTGTTTATTGTGCAATGCTTGTGCCGCACTTTCAAAGAAAAGTAATGTTGAAAGACATTTTAATACGGTCCACGGAAATTTGAATACTAGTTATCCATTAAAAACTGAGATCAGGGAAAAAAATTTCTGATATTAGATCTATTTTAACTAAACAGCAGAGCATTTTTACCAGACCAGTGCAGCAATCAAAAAGAGTAACGATTACATCACTTAAAATTTTGCATTTGTTGGCCAAGAGGAAAAAGCCTTTTAAGATGGCGAGATTGTAAAAGAAGCCATGTTAGCAATTGCTAACTCACTTTTCGAAGATCTTAAAAATAAAAATGAAATTACCTCAGCAATCAACATGATTCAGTTATCAGCAAGAACAGTTACAAGAAGAATTGAAGTTATTGCAACCAATATGGATAAAGAGTTGGCAAATGATTTACAAAAATGTATTTTCTTCTCGTTGCAACTGGATGAGTCAACAGACATATCAGACACTTCTCAATTGGCTATGGTTGTGAAGATGGTGTTTCAGGAAAGGAAGAATTTCTTAAAATTCTTCCATTAAAGGGACAAACAAGAGGTGAAGACATTTTTTCAGCTTTTAAAAAATACGTCCAAAAAAGTAATATACCATTAATGAAGTTGACCGCAATTACTACAGATGGTGCACCTTTGATGACAGGTTGTAAAAATGGATTTATTGCGCTATGTAAAGAAGACCCTCTCTTTCCAAAATTTATTTCACATCACTGCATTATACACCAAGAAATGTTATGCGCAAAAGTTCTTCATTTTCAACATGTCGTGAAAACAGTAACAAAAATATTAAATTCCATAAGAGCCGTACCAATGCAACACCGATTGTTTAAACTGCTTTTACAAGGTGAAGATGCCGAATTCGATGATCTCCTTTTACATTCCGAAGTTAGATGGCTCAGCAGAGGCAAAATACTTGTGAGGTTTATAAATCTCATAAAGGAGGTAAAGGAATTTCTCACGTCAAGAAATGAATATTATGCACAGTTGGATGACAAAGCTTGGTTGATGGATGGATTTCGGATTTCTTGTTGATATAACTATAAAATTGAACGAACTGAATATGGAGATGCGAGGGAAAAATCAACACATTGCAAAAATGATAAGTGCAGTAGATGCATTCAAATGTAAATAGGCATTGTGGAAGTCTCACCTAGAGAGAAATTCATTATCACATTTTCCGAATTTAAAATATATTATAGAGAGTCTGACTGATGAAAATGTTACCACTGAACCGTTTTCACAACACATTGCAACTCCTGAAGGAATTTAATTTTAGGTTTCGTCAGTTTTCTGAAGTAGAACCCATAATAACATTCTTTGCTAATCCGTTCAATTTTACGGACAATGATATGTCTGTTAATATTGGAACTTACTTTAATATCATTAACGCCGAGGACTTAGAAATAGAAATAATAAATATGCAGAATGATATTATTTTAAGGTCACATAAAAATGATGAAAACTTTTGGAATTTAGTTGACGAAATTCGCTATCCATTATTAAGAAAATGTGCCCTAAAAATATATTCTTACTGTGCTTCAACGTACACTTGCGAGTCCATTTTTTCAAGCATGAAACACTTGAAATCCAAGTACCGATCGAGACTCACCGATAACAATTTAGACAACTGCCTAAGATTAGGTATCTCGAGTTATGTGCCAAATTATAGCAAGTTGGCTGAAGATATGCAGTCCCAAGTTGCACATTGATTTATTTTTCATGTTTTTACAATAAATTCTTTAATAGTTTTTCTCTTATAAATACAAAAATATCATTTAATAAATATTGGTACACATCTACTATTGTTACTTCACTTCATGCCCCCAATAATTAAAGTTACGCCCTCATAGATAAAGAGGTTGCCGGCCACTGATACAGAGAGATATCAACTGATCTTGCTTATGCGCCCTTCACGTCCTCAGTAATATAAATTGCGCCCTCGTAGGTGAAAAGGTTGCCGACCCCTGGCGTAATGTATTTGTCATTTGTCATAAAATTTGTATTAGCCAAAATTATTATTACTGTCTGGAACACTCAATTATGTGAATTTCATATCGATTGATTACATTTTAGTGCATATAAAAGTTAGTTTCAATTACATTTTATTTCAATTTTTTACTTAATACTTAATTCACGCATATTTGACGGGCAATTACTCTAGTCCTCCCCTTATAATAAAAGGCTATGTCGGTCCGTTGAAACGCAAATAACTCGATCAAATCAGTGCTAGGAATGAGCCGGAACGCACCAGAACGACATTCCAGTTCGTCACATGCGTCGGTAATACCGTTCCGGTTTGTGAAATGTTGATAATTGCCTTCCGATTCCTACAGCGACACATAGACATGAAGCGTCACTTCACATCGACGTTGTCAACACGCCACGCGTTGGCCCACTTTTAACTCATGAGCGCCCTGTCCACTGTCCATTTTTGAATCCAGTGCGGTCATTAGGCCCTTATAAAATGTCCCGAGGGTGAGCAACTGTAGTGTGTGTGGAGGAAAGAACGCATTGCTCTGCGCATTTGGTGCGCGGAATATTTACATTCCCTATAAGATAACGCGTAATAATCGACTTTTTGATGTTCAGGCTTATCTTCTTTTTAGCATTAAAATTTAAAACATTGTCTAACGAGCTTTAAATCTAGACCATTTCAACGAAAATAATACACTACTCCCCCGATCTCCGCGAGGGATGCGTTCTGCAACGACGTCGCGGGCACTGGGCCTTATGTTTACATTATATCTTAGGATAGGGTCACCATACAAAAAAAGTAATTTCAACAAATTTTATGCGCTATTTAGGCTTATTTTTACTGGTAATAGTACTAGATAATATCATCTATATTAATTTGAAGAATATTTCATCAGTTACATTCGTCCCGGTTTGTCACAAGTAAGGTTGGGGATCCTCATACAGTAATTAAAGAAGAATAATTGAATTTGTCCATTTTCTATGAAAGAAATCGTAATACATTGAGTAAAATACTATTAGCATCGTATTTTGCTAGGGATAAAAGAAATAATAGCCTTGCGTATCTGCGTTATTTTTACCTTTCCTTTGAGAACTACGAACTGTTACCTACGTTCGTAGTTCTAAAAGGAAAACTAAAATATTAAATACTATATTATATACATACTGTAAATGAATATGGCTCAGATACTATAAGTGTATACCGATTACCGCTTATCTGAGAGATACTGCTATCAAAAGTAAAAAGGTTTCTTAATACATATTTATTTCCAAGTCACGGCATATGTAGTAAATAGCATGGGACATTTGAATAAAAGTTGGACATGGCAATATTATGAAATTCTTGAATTTATAAAAATTAAGCTCCTACAGTCGAAGTTAATACGATTTCGAAGATTTAGAAGAATTGTGTAGTAATTTTCTTACTACTAAAAGCGACTGTACTCCTTCTAATGTCTGAGATACTGATAATGAAAGCGAACAGCCAATCGAAAGAAAATGGTAAACTGAACTTAATAATAATGATTTTAATTGGAAAAGTCAAAATTATTTTTACAATTTTTATTTTATCATTTCTTGTGTACAATAAATAATCTTAAAAGATCAATTTTTACTTATTAATCGCTACTAAACAAAATGTTTATAAAAAACTCAGTCCTTAAAGAGGTTACGTAAAATAACGTGTTGGAGAGATTCGCGGATATGCGAGACCTTACTCGCGAATACTTGGCAATGGGAGCTAAAACCAACTCGCGGATACTTGAATTCGCGGATACTCAGATCGCGGATAACGGGGGAGTAGTGTACATACAAGGTTTCTTATTCTGTTCATCGTTTTTCGTCTCCAGTTCGAAATTCCTCATGTTAAACGTTTAATTCCTATATTTTGGGGAAATCTTGCCATTTTAACTGGATGTTGTTTTGCCCAGTGGTGGATCCAGGGGGAGGGGGGCACCAGGGCACGTGCTCCCCCATCCCCGTAATCCATCCCGGAAATAAACAAGTTAACAACTTAAATGTATTAAACTACTAGGGGCGCTGCCCCTACACGCTACGCGCGTCAACCCCGCCCTCCGCACGTTAATCCCGCCCTCCGCGCGCTCCAGGGACTTCGGCGCTATGCTTCTCGCTAAACTGAAAATAATTTATCGGTATAGCTCTTATCAAGGCTAATATTTTCGGTTCATAAAGTGTTTTCTCTGACGTACCTTTTCCAAAATGCAATATTAAAGTACATTGAATTGCCGCCTTTTTGTTTCAGGATGGCGGGCGAAAATGAAGTTTCCCTAGGGTCTCCTAGCTTGATTAGGTATTCTTTACCAGCGAAGCGATAGTAGTTGAGCGCCTCCGTCCGTCCGTCCGTCCGTCCGCATGTTTACTCTGTACGAAGACAGGTCCGTGATTATTCATGGTTAAACCTGGTTCTCCATATATTCCTATTTTCTACTTTATATAATCATTTTGATAGACGATTTGAAAGGGAAAGAGAGTTATCAAGATATGAAGAGGACAGCGGAAAATAGGAGTATTTGGAGAACTAGGTTTAACCATGAATAATCACGGACCTGTCTACGGACAGACTACCTATGACGATGATAATCATTTAAATAAACGTATACAAGTATCTCGTTAAATGGTATCCGTCAAACAACAATTAAATGCCATATTTTTTGTCTCCCAAGGTCTTATATGATCTGTAAGATGATCAGTGGTGAGCGGCCTGCGGACCGCATGCGGCTCAAGGGAGCGTTTTATGCGACCCGTGAAGCTATGGTTAAAAATTAATCCGTAAAATTTAACACATAAATTCATATCTTATACATTCAAATTACGACAATAAAACACTTTAGATTGAAATGTCATCTCTATAAACGTAATTTAGACTTGATTTTCACTGGTATGATTCCTCAGAATATCTTGCGAACGTCCGATTCATCAAAGTTTAACCCGGTCCGCCGAAGTATTGACAACTCGCAATACGGCCCGCCAAGTAATTCTAAACCAGCAATGCGGCCAGCCATATAGAATAGGCTGCCCAACACTGGTATAGATTAAAAAACGTATTCGGATTGAGGAAAACATTTGCCACTAAAAATTCCGCGGGAACACACAATAACGGCTTATAGTTTTGGAGATAAAAATTCGAGAATATCCCATGTATATAATATCACATATTTAGTTTAAATCGATAGCTACGATTCTATCGGAAAACAACAATTATAAAACCATATTTTCTCTCCCAGGCTCTTATATGATATGCTAGGTATAGATTTAAAAATGTATTCACGTAGAAAATAATATTAAACGCTAAAAGGCCTTTGGGCCGTATAATTCCGACTTTTAGTTTCGGAGATAATCAAGAACCGCCGAATCGTTCGATATCGTTCTATACGCATTTCCATTTATGGAGTAAAGTTACTTTTCCTTCTTTTCTTTTAATCATAAATGTTATCGCAGCATCTCTCCGCCCTGGGGTCGAAACTTTAACGATCAACTTCTTAGCGCAATGGTTTCTTTAATTATTTCTTTATATCAACTGTAACAATTATGGAAATTTATCGCCCAATTGTGATTTTGAGTTATATCTATCAATTAGAAATTCCACTTTACGTAAACACTTAAATAAACTTACACTTGTATCCCGTTAAATGGCATCCGTCAATTACCAAACTTTTCTCTCTCTAGCTCTTATGTGATCTCTAAGGTATAGATTAAAAAATTTATTTGGAGAGAAAACAACATTTACTACAAGAAAGTCCGCAACACTACATACTTACGAGTTATAGTTTCGGAGATAGAAATTCTAGAATATCCCGCGCAAAATCTCGCATATTTTGTTTACATCGATATCTAAGACGGTTCTTTCGACAAACAACCATTAAAATCCATGTTTTCCCACGCAGTGGCGGATTATCGCACAGGCACATGAGGCGCTTTCCTGGGACCTCGACACTCATGGGAGCCTCAAAACAGACAAAACTCGATTTTTTTCAGTATTTTATTTAGTAAAATATTTCACAATCATTTTAATCTACTACTTATGTGCACATCTCGTGTTTTACTTAAGTTTGTTGCAATGTTACCTTGTAACATACCTTGCGTCATTTGCAAACACATCTCACAGTTGCCGCTGGCGACGGCTATTGGCTATTGGCATTCCTTGTCCCGCTGCTCGAGCATGCACATGTCATACATGTAACGTAGAGCAGTTGTTCCAGACACCAGATTAGTGCAGTTCAGTATGCGAACAGCGCACCCGTATATTTGTTTAGGAGATATTCAACGAGTGAAGTATATATTAAATAATTATATTGTAGACTTTTTTATGGTAATCAAGTTATAAAATTTATACATTTATAACAATGGCAGCTGCTATAATTATTTCAATGAAATGTTAGGCTTTCTTGTAAATAAAACGTGCTAATCTTAAATTTTCTATTTATGTATGTCTGTAATTCAATTTATTTAACCTACTGCATACATTTTTCCATTCGTAAGTTGCAAAAACTTTTGTAGATTGAGTATACGACAGGGCCGGTTTATGGCATAGGCAATATAGGCACTGTGTCTAGGGCCTACGAGAAAAAAGGAGCCTATGAAAAGTTCAAACAAAAAATGTATGTTAACATAAATATTTTTTCATAGGTCTACTATTGGCAAAAGAAACGGATTAGTCCCAGTTGCTCGATTCTCGCTTGGCATACAACCCAGTTGCCATTCATCCCAGTTGCCATAGTCCCAAATGCTCGAGTAGCAGAAGCTCGAATTCCACTTCCCATAGTAAAAACTGGGGTGGGGAAAAGAGGGGTATTTACGAATATGAAGCAAAAAACAGAAAGGACTGAGGGAAATTTACGGATATGCAGCAAAAAGGAGAATGGAAGGAGGAGGGGAAAGGGGGAGGGCGTAAGATACGCTTAGGGATCATAGCCAACATTGATATCAATCGACAGAGAATTTTATAACGATTTCGAATATGCAGCGTAAAGGCGAAAATAAAGGGGAGGTAGGAGGGAGAAAGGAAAAGGGTGGAGAGCGTAAGGCATGTTAAGGAAACGCTGTCGACATTGGTATCAATCGACAGGGAATTTTATAACGATTTCGAATATGCAGCGTAAAGGCGAAAATAAAGGGGAGGTAGGAGGGAGAAAGGAAAAGGGTGGAGAGCGTAAGGCATGTTAAGGAAACGCTGTCGACATTGGTATCAATCGACAGGGAATTTTATAGCGATTTCGAATATGCAGCGTAAAGGTGAAAATAAAGGGGGAAGGAGGGGGGAGGGCGTAAGGTACACTAAGGAAACGCTGTCGACATTGGTATCAATCGACAGGGAATTTTATAGCGATTTCGAATATGCAGCGTAAAGGTGAAAATAAAGGGGGAAGGAGGGGGGAGGGCGTAAGGTACACTAAGGAAACGCTGTCGACATTGGTATCAATCGACAGGGAATTTTATAGCGATTTCGAATATGCAGCGTAAAGGTGAAAATAAAGGGGGAAGGAGGGGGGAGGGCGTAAGGTACACTAAGGAAACGCTGTCGACATTGGTATCAATCGACAGGGAATTTTATAGCGATTTCGAATATGCAGCGTAAAGGTGAAAATAAAGGGGGAAGGAGGGGGGAGGGCGTAAGGTACACTAAGGAAACGCTGTCGACATTGGTATCAATTGACAGGGAATTTTATAGCGATTTCGAATATGCAGCGTAAAGGTGAAAATAAAGGGGGAAGGAGGGGGGAGGGCGTAAGGCATGTTAAGGAAACGCTGTCGACATTGGTATCAATCGACAGGGAATTTTATAGCGATTTCGAATATGCAGCGTAAAGGTGAAAATAAAGGGGGAAGGAGGGGGGAGGGCGTAAGGCATGTTAAGGAAACGCTGTCGACATTGGTATCAATCGACAGGGAATTTTATAACGATTACGAATATGCAGCATAAAAACAAAAATAAAGGGAGGGTTGGAGGAGGGAGGGAAAAGGGGAGAGGGCGAAATGTACGCTAAGGAGAATCAAGCCGCATCCGAAATTTGTAATTCAAGATAGCATGCTTAGCCGGAAGCATACTATAACGTGACGTCATGATGACGTAGAAAATAGTCTGCTTAGAGAGCAGGCTACGGACTTCAGATTCGGACGCTCTTGACGATAGTTGCGACATGAACAGCCGTTAAATGTATCAGGTTTGTAGTAAGTTTGTCAGCGTAATCGCGTAATGGAGGAGCTTGAGATTGTGATGCTTGCGATTAATTGTTGGAATATGCACATTGCTAGAATCTTAGCTATAATGGAGGTTTGGAGGCGTTAAAATAGGAATCTGGTAATTGTTGAATGAAAATTCTGGAAAACTTTTAAGTGCGCGTACTCATAATTATTCTTTTAATATTTTGGCGAATGAAAATGTGATCGATTATGTATTGAATGATTTAAGTTGTTTTATATATTAACAATTATAGTTTAAATTTTACTGAATACTTTTATGTAGCAAATTCGAGGCATGTATTGCAACAGCTGACTAAGAACTTTTCTGCTACAATTCGTTAGATCTCAACATCTGAATTTTAGAAAGCATTTTCGGTAAGAGATAGTGGTTTTACTGGATTTTATTGTCTGTAAGGATTTTGTTTAAGACTAATGTTATCATTACAGAATGGCGAGAAGTAGTTTTGCTGAACTGCGTCAAATATTATATAAATAACGAAGAACAATTTCCTTGGGTATATATTTTGTGATTGTTATGTTTCAATTTTTTTATTAAAATATACACAATTTACAACGTCCAACCGTACTTATTCGTACGCCGCCTTGGCCATTTTTCGTTTTCGGGTGAATCTTCTGTCTGCTTCAATTCTTAATGTAATGAATGTAATTGTTAGATCATCCGTCCCCAAAGAATAAATAAGTAACTATTTATTTATTATATTTAAGTATTTCATAGTTATATATTCGCGAGATAAACGTGGTAGTATTTTAGTACTAAGTTGCAATACGTAATTTATAATAAATGCAACGCTTTATAAGGTAACTTTGTTTCTTTAATTTCAACTTACAACTTCACAACTTAATATATATCACATTTAAAATAAGATGCACAACGATCGTACTTAACATTTAAAAGATCCCTTTACTTCCTTGACTGCTCAAGTTCACTTACTATCGGCGCCAAAATGATGTAGACCCAAATTTGCGGCTAAATATCTCAAAAACGTCTCATAGATTTTAGCAGAAGGCATATCAGCGTGTAGCATGTTTAAGTCTGCGTTGAATGAGAGTAGGTTTAAATGTTTTGGATTTTTAAAGGAGACGTTTTTGGGGTGAGAATGAAAAAAGACTCCCTTTTTAGAGCTCTGAGACGGATGGAGTCACTTTGCCGGTTCATAATTACAAAATGATTCGTCCGATTGCAGTTAAATTTTAATAGGATGTTAGTCATAGTATTATTATTATTTGTGCAAGATGTAAAATTTTTAGATTCATTCGTTTACAACATTTTATCCAATTTATAAAACCGTGTTATCTCCGCAACTATAAAGCTGTGAGATGTGACACACACTGTTAGCTTTGTCTTGGGATCTGTATTACGAATCAATTAATTTTTTAAGCCTGAAATGAACGAAATATTTTATAATGATTTTTATATTTGTTGAAAGCGAGCGAGGGAGAGTAGAAGACTGCACATCCTCTGGCTACGGTCTTAGACTTTCGCTTCCGAATTGAATCTTGCATGCTACGATTTCGGACAGACTTCGGGTGTTTCCGAGAAAGGTGAAAGTTTGCTACCTACCAGGCCAAGCACGCTATCTAGCCAGAAGTACACATTTCGGACGCGGCTACAGTCGATATTGGCATCAATCGACAGATAATTTCATAAAGATTACAAATACACAGCGTAAAGGCGAAAATAATGGTGGGGAAGGAGGGGGGAGGAAAAGGGGGAGAGGGCGAAATTTATGCTAAGAAATCACAGTCGATATTGATATCAATCGACAGAGAATGTTATAACAATTGCGAATACGCAGCAGAAAGGTGAAAATGGAGGGGACGGAAGGAGGAGGAAGAATCATAGATCTTCCAACTGTTTTTTTGTTGTCTAGCTGTTTATTTTCCTATGGTATCATAGTCTAAGTGGCAGAATTTTCTGTGCTCGGCAAATTGTTGCATAAATTTCAATTTTGGCATATTTTATACATTTGGTATTGTTGTAGTGGCAATTGAATTAAATTCAGCGAACTTTGAAAACTCAGTTGCTGGACTCGATCTGGGCACCGTCTGCACCGAGATTTTCTTGATTTTATCTGTTTCCTTCTATCCCCCACTTGTTGCCTATTGCAAATATCAATTCTTAACGAAGTGCATTAGATGCGAAGATGAACTGCCCAGGAACGGCGACTTTGTTAACTGTTATGGATGTAATTCATGCTCTTTTACTGTTCTGGGCTAAAGGAGGCGACTTACAGAGGGATGTTTACAATAAGAAATGAAACTTGGAGTTGACCCGGGTGCTGTCAAAAAGATAAAAAGGAGTACAATATAATTCTCAAGCATTGCGATTCACGCAAGGACATAAATGATATAAAGCTATGTATAAACTTTCTAGTTGATGAATATTATGTATTACTCCAAAAATAGAATAGTTTCAATAAAAACGTTGATGAGCTGAACATCACTACAGTACAACTGAGAGATAAACTACGTGAATAAGATTAAAGTATTATCAATTTATTAAACAAGGTGAATATATTAGATCGAGAAAACTTAGATAAAACATTGCATATTGTGGGCATAGACGAGGATCTGAAAGAAAGAGATATGAATGGTATAGTTAATAATATTGCTAATAAGTTAGAAATAGAAAAATTTAGTGAAAATGATATTGATAATAATAATAATAACTTTATTCACCATAAGACCAAATATACATGTGTGTAGGGTTTCCAAATTCCCGACATTTTTTTACTTTCGGCATCGTATTTCCAGGGAATTCTCGGTAATTCCCGAAATTATCTTTTTTATTTAATTTTCGTAGATCACCAGTAATAATGACTATAATAGTAACTGTTAATAAACAGAGCATCATTTTGGATAGGTTTCTGCTATATTTGAGGTTTTCTCAAAATCTAAACAATGTAATGAACACAGACTTTATTATGCCATACCTTATGGTATACAATATGTTTTACATATATCGCAGAATGTATTAACGTTCTCAATCTAATTTAAATATTTTCGTAATGAAATTAAACATTAAAACAAAAACAAATGCAAATACTTATTATTCGTTTGAAAATTTAAATAATACTTCAAATAATTTTTATTTATCATTTTTAAAATGAAACTTGAAGAAGCATAGAGCATTAATTGCCCTATCAGACAATCGTGAACTTTGCTTTGTAACAAATATACCAGATGTGGAAAATTTTCTTACATTTTGTGTTGACGTTGGCCGAATTGTTATAAGTGCTTCTAAAAGCATCTTCAAGTTGGGGGTGAGAGAATGCGTTGCTTCATATAAGCTCATTTCCTTCCTTAGAGAAGCAAATATTTTGTCTGCTTGCATAGAACTAGGTTTTGATATCGAAATTGATATTGCTTTAGCCAATTCAAACTTCAAATCAGATTCTGATTTAATGTCAGAGCCCTCTGTAAGGACATCCATTTTTTCTTCTTTTTGCACTTCTTCTGTTGTAAATGTTCCTTTAAAAAGTGTTTCCATTAATGACTTTGCCAATCGTGCAATTTCATTCTTGCTTGACAAGGCAAAAAATTCATCCTCTCCCTTCTCACATAGGAAACTAACGTTGCTCAAGTACTTTGTGAGAGACACAAGATCTTTATTTCTACGTTTAACCAATTCCAATTTTATTTCCTTTAAAAGCATTTTGCCCATTGGAGATTTAAGTTTTTCTAAATTACTGAACAGAAACTTAAAAATTCCTTCACTTATAAGAATATTAGCTTCTCTATTGCTTAAAGCCTCAACTGCTAATCGCACAGGTTGTAAGCAATTCAACATACCTCTCACAATTTCATAATATTCTTCTTTCCACAAGTGATCGAGTTTCAGCTCTCGTAAAACAATCTTAATCGGATTTAGGATCTTTAAAAATCTCTCTATCATTCTCTCCAGTGTGTTCCAGCGTGTTTTACAGTACCAAATGACTTCTAGTTCCCCTTTTTCACTCTTGATTATTTCTTGCTGCAAAAGAGAATTTCTTACTGGAGAATATTTTAAACAGTTTTACAATTCTTCGTACAGTGCTAATTGCCGAAGATACATCTTGCAAATCATACTGATCGGCTCGGGCCACATCATCTGATTCAGAGTCATTACTATCATCTTTCTCGCATTCAGAATCTGTATTGAATTCACTATCACTCTTACATGTTCCTGTTGCTTCACCTTTCAACTTTTTAACGTAAAATACTTTTGTTACAGCTAGATGTAGAGCATGATTGTAGCAGCACTGTTGAATAGTCGGGGTTAATTTTTCGAATTTTTCCATAACAGCTGCACCATCACTAGTTGTTGCAACCACATCTGTTTCAAGTTTTAACTGCAAGTTTTCTAATCTTTCCTGGAGTAAGGATAGCACTTTTTCTGCAGGACACTTCCCATGTATTCTTATTAAACCAAGGTTCGGTGAAGTCTCATTGCAGTATACATGAACATTTATGTATCTGCGATTCTTACAACTGATCCACTCGTCTATTGAAATATTTAGTTTTTTATTATCACCAGTGGCGGCTCGTAGCTAAAATTAGTGGGGGTGCTGCTCCAGAAAATTTTTAGCCTTTGTTTTAAAATTGTGTAAAAGGAAAAAAACATGTATAAAAAGAAAATTTATTCAGGAACTTGATAAAATCTTAACAAAAAAAAACCAAACATTTTTTACTTACTTTAACTTAAATTGTTACAGTTCAAGCTTGATCTATTCATTTAAAAATGAAATCCATTCTTCTTGTTTTAATTTGCGCAAAAAGTTCAATAATTTTCTCCTTGATCTCTGGATGACAATTGAGGAAATTTTTCTCCATTGAAAGTACTGCAAGCGCATTTAGTCTTTCCGAATTCATAGTGCTTCTTAAAAAAGTTTTTATTCTTTTCAATGTTGAAAAGCAGCGCTCTGCCTCTGATGTAGTCATGGGAATTGTCAAGAGGATTTTTATCAGTTTCGTAATTTCACTAAAAACATCATCTAGATTATTTTCCAAGATAAATTTCAGCAGCTCAATTAATTTGCAATATTCATGAATATCAGTCCTACAATAGAATACTTTTAGTTCAGTTTCAAGCTTTTCTTTGTCAATCATGGGATAAGCTTCAGTGGTCAGTACTATCTCTTTTGTGGGATTTTCATTCTTAAATCTAGTGAAGCATTTCTTGTTGAACAATTTAGCAGCTACTAAGTGTTTAGTGGAAGAATATCTGTCCATTATATCAACACATATATAGTCACACACTTCCTTAGCTTCTGCCATGAGTGTCTTTGAAGGATTCTCATAGTACTTTGAGTTTCTCAATTCTAAAATAGCAGTTTTAAAATTTGTTATATATTCATTAACTTTAAACACACTAATTTCTCGAGATTGCATTTGGTTGAAAATTATTTCAACATGAGGCATAATCTGATGAAAAAGCTCTAACCAAAACTTGAAATTATCATCATTCAGGTATTTTAAAATTCCTGTTGCTTCTGCAATGGTTTGATCTGCATTTGATGTTGACTGAATTTCAGTAAGGCAGTTTTTTAAAGTTTGCAAATTTTCATGAACTCTGTTTATGGTCCGTATGTTGAAATTCCACCTCGTAGAGGATGGACGTGGAATGCTGACGTCCATATGTTTCTTCAGAATGGACACACGTTGTGGTGATCTTGAGAAGAATGTTGGAATAGCCAGAATGTTAGAGAAAAATATTCTTGCGTTTCGTGTAATACTTGCTGCATTATTAAATTAAGTTGATGTGCATAACAGTGAATGAAATGTGCATTACTCTAAACTGCTTTTATTTTTGCTTGAACTCCTGCTTTTTTGCCTTTCATGACATTTGCACCATCAAATGTCTGAGCTATCAGTTTTTGTCCATTTCCTTGAAGGATTATGTCCAATTGTTCTAAAATACGTTTTGATATGCCATCTGCAGTTTGATTTTCTGGAATAAAGAATCCCCAAAAACGCTCAAATATTTCTTCATTCAATACGTACCGTAGAACAAGGACCATTTGAGTGTGTTCCGAAACATCTGTTGTGTCATCAGCAATGACAGCTACAAAGGAAGCTTTTCTAATTTCCGTCCTTATCTCCTCATGGTATATTTGTAGCAGGCAGTCAAGTATCTCATTCTGAATGGTCTTAGAAACACCTTTGAAGACTGCACTGGTTTCTAAGTGATTCTTCAAATCTGAATCTAATTTAGATGCAAAATTTACTAATCCTCTAAATACCCCTGGATTTACTAAATCGTCTTTTTCATCATGTCCACGTAAGGGAGTTTCAAAGTTTCCACAAAAGTAAATGCAGTCTATTATTTTGGACAAAATTTCACGGTTCTTTTTAACTTTTATATTATGCTCATTGATTGAAAGTCTGTATGCCTCACTAAGTTTCTCCTTAATACTTACGGTTCCTAAAAGTGACAGTGAAACAACATTATCAACGTGCTTCTTTGACTTCTCATGCTTTTCAGTTTTTTCTTTCATTTTGTTTATATTTCTAAAACCATCTTTTGTCCACGGTACATTACCTCCAAACAGCAAACACGGGAAGCAAAACAGTGCATTTTTTACTTCACAGCCGCAAAGCCAACTTTTCCGTTGGTACCATTCAAAATTAAAGCTACGAATATATTTCTTGTTGTTGCTTTTGCCTGGCTGAGATATTAGAATATCAGGTGTTGAACGACCTCTTTTCTTAACTGTAACTTTCTCATGGAGAGATAGCTGTGAAAACTTAAGCCGTTGAAGTTCACTTACAGTCACAGAACTTATTTATTGGGGATGCAAGGCCATGGTTAAAGTTTTCTGTTAAATAAAAGAACCGAAAAAAATGAATCAAATTGAATAGCTGGAAGCAGAATAATAATCTAATTCTACACTCTTCTACACTTTATCACATTCAAGAATATGGTACACGGTTTTTAAGCACAACACACGCTGAGTAAAAAAAAACTTCCTTCCACCATCACGCCAGAGCCGGCACTTCGAGAGCAACAGTGCTCTCTCTACCTGGCAGTCCCGCCTTCCTCCCCACCCCCCTCCTATGTGCGCATGCGCACAACAGTCAAACACCACGTCGCTGGCACTGTGAAGCGCACAGTTCCATACAAAGATTTTTGTATCTTTTTCATAAACTGGGGGATGGCTACTGAAGTACTGACATTAAGCTTAAGGAATATATATTGTACTACAAAAATAAAGAAAGAATTAAAGAAAAAAGGACTCATTATATTAAATGTTATCGATAATATCAAGTGGAAATAGGGGGTGCTGCAGTTCCGCAGTGCCTATACACGAGCCGCCACTGGTTATCACATTTGAATACACCAATTTTCTGGATGTACAGTTGTTCCACTTTACTGTAATAATTATGTATTAGTGTCATAACTGAAGATGGACTTATTGGCAGCTGCATTCCTTTGCTTGTGAAACTTTCCCTAATAACCTCACTTTTTGTGATGGTGTTCATCACCCAAGGCTGCTAGTTTGCTTACGGTATCTTCTAAATCCAGTCCCTTGGCATACTGTAAAATTGTGGTTTGTCTCTTAGAAGATGAAGGTTTTGGCTCATCATTATTAATTTCAGAGTGTTTTATCCTTTTCATTTCATGAATGTACTCTACGTGCCTATGTAGACCACTGGTTGATGATGCTCTACATTGCAAAGATTTGGGGCATATCAGGCAACGAGCTGATTGATTTTCTTTATCTTTTCTAAAATATTCCGAATATTCTTTATACTCTTTTCTCATTGTGATGGTTATCTATAACAAAATTTAAAATTGTGTTATTATTAAGAAATAAGAATTAATATAATTTATAAAGATCTGTATTGTGCAGCGAATATTCAAATACTAAAAAGTGCCATCAAACATTATAATGTGATATTGGAATAATATAATATAAGAAAATACTAGCATGGTTAACAATGCTACGCAGAATCAAGTGTGGAAATCACCAATATATTTCCATTCTTTTTTGTTTCTCATAAGATTACGTAAAACATACTACACGTTTAAACGGAGCAATGTATATTGTGTTTTAAAAAATGACCCACCGGTAGCAGCTGAGAGAGTCACGAGCACACGTCTATATCAAAATCATCAGCTGATCAACTGATCGGTTAAGCGACTGCTTCGCTTCCTGGCAGGTCTGTAATCTGCAGCGAATATTTAAATACTGAAAAGCGCCGTCAAACATAATGGTGTAATATTGGTTATAATATAATAGCAATGTAAATTGTATTTAAAAATAGACTGACTTACCGATAGCAGCTGAGAGATCCAAGAACACTCACATACGTAACAATCATCAGCTGTAAACAAACTGATCGAATGTATTTGACTTGGCAGAGCTAAAATTAGCTGGCCATGTGATAGCTGATTCTGGTGTCGCGCGTGCATGTCTGGCGGTGTTCTTCTAAACTTTCCCCGGGATTTTTTCGGCAATGATGGCAATGTAACTGATGGATCGCGATAATTAGGAAAATAATTAGGAAAAATTTCTAAGAGACACATTGCGAGTAGTGGCGTTTATTTCCCGTTGTGGGTATTCCGGGTTCAAAAAGCAATTTTTCCCGACCAATTTTTCTCGGGATTCGGGAACCGGGAAACCGTAAAAAATTCCCGAGAACTGGCTGGAAGGAATTCCCGCCCGGAAACACTACATGTGTCGTAAAGTACAATCATACAGTTCAAACATATTTACCTACAATGAAGACATTCAGTACAGATGCAGTAAAAAATATTTATTTTTTGAATCAAGGAAGTCTTTTATGCCATAGAAGCAGTTGTTAATTAAATAGTCATGCGGAATTATTTTAAATTGTTGTGCGTCACTTATGGTCCTGATATGGTTGGGGAGATGATTATATAGTTTTGTTGCCATATTTTTTGGGCCTTGTTTAGAGAGTTTAAATTGTGAGTATTGTGCATGGATATTTTTGCAAGTTCGTGTGTTGTGGTTGTGGTAGTTGTTGTTAATTTCAAAAAGCATTTTTGTGCTCTGATTAACTGGATGGTGCAATAAATATAGATGGAAGGGATAGTGAGTATTTTTAATTGAATAAACGTGTCTTTGCAGGGGGCTCTGTAAGGAAAATTTGCCATGCAGCGAATTACTTTTTTTTGCAACTTAAATATTTTTGTTGCTTGAAAGGTAGATTCTCAAAAGATGATGGGATAAAAGACCCTGGAGTGGAAGTGGCCAAAGTAAACCATCTTCATAATATCTTGGCTAACAGTCTTTCTTAAAATAGAAAAGAGTTAAAATACTGAGGAAAGCTTTTTATATAAATACTCAGTATGGTTGCTCCAGATAAGGGTAGAATCAATGTGCAGACCGAGCGAGACATTTCACTTCAGCAGCTGAGGTAAAGTCAAGATATGTATGTGAAACATAAGTCAGTATTTGAAATTGATGGGGAGAATAAAATGACTTGGGTTTTGGCAGCATTCAATATTTGATTGTTAGATTTACTCCAATTGTCTATTTGGGACATTGCACTTATTGCTGAATTAATCATGGGTGAAACAGTTGAGTTACTTAAGAGAATATTGATGTCATCAGCATACATTATTATTTTACATGGTTGGGCGAGTTGTGTAGTTGCTGGTAATTCATTTATGAATATAATAAATAGTAGGGGGCCGAGGATTGATCCTTGTGGGACTCCTTTAGCTGTTGGAATTGGAGAGAATGAGTAGTTGTGGCCACTGTGGCAAACAGAAACAAATTCTTGCCTATTGCATAGGTAGCTAGATAACCAGTTGAGGGCCACTCCATGGATTCCTAAGGTTTGGCATTTGTATAGCAAGATGTTGTGGTCAACAAGGTCAAAAGCTTTACTCAAGTCGAAGAAGAGTCCAGTGACTTTGTTGAGCTCATCTATAGTGAAATTGATTAATTCAAAAAGAGATTTCTCAGTTGATTTTCCAGCTCTAAAGCCAAATTGAGAGTTGGAAAGCAGCTTTTATTTTTCCAAGTAATCAGTAATTCTGTTACTAAAGACATATTCAAATATATTTGACAGTTAGGGGAGTAGGAATATAGGCCTATAGTTTTCAGGATGGTTACTGCTGCCTTTAGCTTTGTAAATTGGAATAACTTTGGAATTTTTTTAGCATTAGGGAAAATGACTTCTCTAAGAGATTTATTGACAAGATGGAGAAGAGGGTCCACTATTGACAGAGCACATACTTTCAGTATAGGGCCAGTAATTTCATCACTACCTGCATAACGTTTGCGACCAGCTTTTCTAAGATAACCTCGTCATTCAGGTCAAGTACAGGGCTGAAGATATATGGAATGAGCATTGCAATTGCTAAAATGGTTAATAAATAATTTTGATTTTGAATTGCTACCAAACTTGGATAGCATATTGGTGAAATGTTTGTTGTGTGTTTGCGATAGTGACAGGATTGGTTATTGAGAATGAATTATGACTAAGAGTGATAGGTGACCAAGAACCACATGCTCCACATGATTCATTAACAATTTTCCATTGCCATCTGTGTGCGGTTGGAGGAGGTAACCAGCCTATTATCATTGAAGGTTTTTTGCTGTCTTAATTGCTATCCAGTATTGGTTTCTCATGAGTATATACTGTCTGTGTATATCAGGTGAACCACTGTTTTTGTCCATGTTTACCAATTGCTGTAATTCAAAAATGAGCTTGTAAATCTCTGGTGTAATCCACAATTTGACAAGTCGAGTTTTGGGTTTTACCAGTACCTGAGAGAATACACAGTCAAAGAAATAGGAAAACGTTTTATGGAATAAATTAAAGGCCTCATTGAAATTGATAGTATTATACATTTCGAACCAATGGTGTGAGAGTAAGTAATAACTAGACCGCGGATCTTTAGGCAAAAACATATTTTTTTCCTGAGTAGATATCTCAATATACAATTGTATATATACGTTTCATGAATAATTAACCCCGAAAACGTATATTTTATAGTGCCTAAAAATGCCTATTTTGACATTAATGTCTAAAAATGCCTATTTCGACGTTAATGCTTATTTTTGTCATTTTCATGCAAAAAAAGCCTAAAAAGGGCTAATTTTCTAAAATAATAGACTATAAAAGCAGATTTTGGTATTATTCATATTTTTTAAACTGACTGTACAATATTCAAAGATGGCTCAAAAAACTTTTTGGCGTAAACTGAATGAAAGTTAAAGTCGACTTTGGTCGCTGTCGAAGGAACGTCGCCTTTGAAGATGCCCACTTAGTGGGCGAAATGCATCGGGTTATTACTACTTGTTTTTTGGCTGGAGTTTTTAACTTTCATTGACTGTACAATGTTCAGTCATGGGTTGGAAATGTCCTTCACACCACGGTCACGATCAAGTGGCGAACAGCAGCTCGGACCTGTCTCGCGTTCGGCGGGGTTATTCTGTTTCCCAGTGTCACGTGATACGATAATGTAACAATGCCTTTAATCTGATGTTGCGTTTATTTCTCGTTGTCACATTGTCATATCGTGCGACACGGGAAAACGAGAATAACCCCGCAGTCCATCTCCAGACTGCAGAGGGTAAAGGTGAGAAGTGTGAACGTGAAAATTGTGAAAGTGCAATGCCTAAAGTATCAAGTTCGAAAGCTTATTTAATACGTCAGTGGTTACAAGAGTTCCCGTACTTCACAACGGATGGAAAAATTATCTTCTGTCAAGCATGCAACAAGGAGGTAAGTACATTATAATGCTGGCTTGCAACGAATTATTGGCCGTGAATTGCTTGTCATCTTTGAGGCAAAAACCATCCACATCTTTGGTTTATACGAGCCATTTTATGGTAACTATTGAAGTGGTTATTCAAAATGTCCAGCAATCCAGCTGCGGACCTTCGTAGCTGTAAAGTAAATTTTATATTTTTGTCTCATTTCCATATTTATTAGATTATTTCCGTATTTTTAAGGTTAATTATTTCTTCATAATTTTTCTTTATAGGTTTCAAGTGATAAAAAATCCCACCTAACTCAGCACATCCAAGGAGTGCTACATAAGGCAAATGTTGAACGCAAATCTAAGATGAAACAAATGCTTTTAACAAAAACTTCTGAGGGATCCAGCAAGAAGAATCAGTTTTATGCAGATTTGTGTCACGCAATTGTGGCAGCCAACATTCCATTCAGAACACTGGAAAATCCAACATTCAAGGAGTTCCTAGAACGATACTGCCATCAGTCGGTACCTTCCGAGTCAACGCTACGCAAGAATTACGTGCAACCCACGTACGATGACGCAATGCGCAGGATACGGGAGGACATTGGAGATTCACATATTTGGATATCGGTCGATGAAACCACTGATGCTCTTGTCAGATACATGGCCAACTTGGTTGTTGGGAAATTGGACCCAGATGCGCCATCCAGAGCCTACCTCATCTGCACGAAGCAACTTGCCAAAACAAACCAGGAAACAATAGCACACTTCGTGAACAACGGACTGAAAGTGCTGTATCCCAAAAATCTAGACAAAGAGAAAGTGCTGCTCCTATACACAGATGCTGCATCGTACATGGTTGCTGCCATGCAGTTGTTCAAGGTGTTCTATCCCTCCCTTGTGCATGTGACATGCCTTGCCCATGGTTTGAACCGCGTAGCAGAGCAAATAAGACTGGAATTCCCCAAGTTGAACAAATTGATCTCCACCGTGAAGAAGGTCTTCGTCAAGGCACCAACAAGAATACAGGCTTTTCGAGAAAAACTGCCCGATGTCCCTCTGCCACCTGAGCCTGTGCTCACCCGCTGGGGCACATGGCTGAAAGCAGCTGAATATTACAGCGAGCATATCCTTCATGTCAAGGAAGTTGTGACAAATCTAGCCGAGGATGCTGCCTGCGTCACTTCGGCAAAAATGTTGCTAGATGATCCCTCCATTCCCAAGGATTTGGCGTATATTAGATCCCACTATACACCCCTTGTGCAGATTATTGCTGAATTAGAGGGCTCAGGAAAACCCATCTACGAAAAAACTGCTATGCTGAATGAAGTGAAACAAAAAATAAAGGAAGCTCCAGGTGAAGTGGGGGAAAAAGTAAAAGCAAAACTAGAAAAGTTGCTACAAAAGAACTCAGGACTGCAGAGCCTATGTACAGCAGCAGATATACTGGCAGGAAAATCCAGTGAAGTTGAGTGCAAAATTACATTTCAACATGTACCCAAGTTGAAGTTCGCCCCCGTCACGTCAGTTGATGTCAAACGTTCTTTTTCTGCTTACAAAATGATATTAACTGACAAACGCCATAGTTTTGTGGTAGAAAACTTAGAAAAGGTGCTTGTTATTTATTCTGAGGCCAATTACGGGAAATTTGTGAAATAAACACAAAGAGGTGACAAATTCATTATGGGAATTTAGAATGAAACACTTTGTCAAACACTCTGCGTAGTACTTAAATATATACTTGAATAGTGTTTTCAGTCAGTATTACTATATGTAATGTAGACAGTATTTTCTCGGTAACGCATGGGATATTAACCATAAGAATAAGTTTCAATGCATAGTAGTAAAATATTTTTGTTCTTTGAAAACACAAATCAATAAAGTTTCATTGACGGGCAATTTTTGCGTGCGTGCATGTTTCAGTCTTTTTTCGTGAATTAAAGTTGAAAGTTGACAGAAATGATGTTGTGTTTTACTGGACATAGTTTTTGGAAGTAGTTTTTAGAGCCTATTTTACGTTTTATAAAGCCTAATTAAGGTACTTAAAGAGCCTATTTTAGGCGCCTAAAACTTAATTTTTAGAACCTAAAAATCCGCGGTCTAGTAATAACACAATATTTCAATTTTGGAGTCAGACATAATCCTTTTGTAGGTAGGCACTATGGCTGCTGTTTGTGGGTGAATTATTTTAAATTTGGACAGGACTGCATGATGATCTGAGATCGAAGAATCAAAGGCATCAGTGTCAGTAGGTAGTAATGTGTAATCAGTGAAGATGTTGTCAAGAAGAGTTGCACATTGAGAGGTTATCTGAGTAGGCTTATGGACTAAAGGCTTCAGATTGTATAAAGTCAATAAATTGTTAAGTTGATGCTGATAAGGACCATCAGACAGCATGTCACAGTGAAAATCACCACATAGTATATTAAATGGCCGATGAAAGTTACTTGCCAACATATAAAGTAAGTTGTCAGCTTTGTCAATAAAGTCATCAAGGTAGGCTGAAGGAGAATGGTATATTACAATAAAGTCCAATTGTTTTTCTCCTAACATAAAATGAGTAGCACAACATTCAAATATTTTTTCCTCACATAAATGATTAGATACCTTAGACAAATTGTTTGGAATAATTTTGAAACGAGAAAAAGTATGCTATGACCGGGAATCGAACCCGAGTCTTCCACTTGCGGGCTAATATTCTACCACTAAACTATCTTAGCAGATCAATTTTCTCGTTTCTGAACGAGGATGTATTTTTGTTTGGGAAATTGATCGAACAAAGCGATCTAAAGATCCCACGCAGACAGGCATAAGCTGTAAATTTGGGAATAATATTGAAACGAGGAAAAAGTCCCAACCAAGAAAACATCCGCGTTCAGAAACGAGAAAAATGATCTGCTACGATAGGTTAGTGGTAGAATATCCGCCCAGCAAGTCGAAGACCCGGGTTCGATTCCCGGCCATAGCAGACTTTTTTCTCGTTTCAAAATTATTCCCAACTTTACAGCTTATGCCTGTCTGCGTAGGATCTTCGAATCCCTTTATTCCATCAATGTGTTCAAAGGTTATGATTGCGCCACTTAGTCCGTTATCGATGAATATGGGAAACTACAAGAAAATCAACAAGGAGTTCGTGACAAGACATCAAGTTATCAAAATGCGTGTTATCTTAGTGCAGGAGAAGCAATGCGGTGACTGCTTGAAAATAAAATGCACGATCGATTTCATTCTATCATTCACTTGACCGCTCATTCGCCTTTTGAACAGAATGTGATTTTTGAGGATGGTTTAGAACGAAATGCATTAAAATATGCAGCGGAAAAACAAAACTCTTCTTTCGTGGTTCTGTCTTACTCAAATTGACCCAGTACGTTCTTTACACTGAAATACCAAACCACTACGTTTTTATAAAAAATGAATGGGAAAGGCGGAGAAGGGGTTCCGATAAAATTATAGCTCAAATGTGCTTCGTGAACCTTCAAGCTGAAGAGAGATTTTTACCTCCGAATACTTTTGTTACACATTCGAGGAGCTACCAGCTTCGAAAATCTCCGCAATGTTAATGTTGACGTCTGTGAGTCTTTTAATAGAGCTGCTCAATTAAGAAGTTCATTGGAATACGATGATGAATGGCAAAACTGTTTGGAAGAAGCTGTAAAAGTACGTATGCCATGAGAGATAAGGCAGATATTTACTTTTCTTTGTATATTTTGCAGACCGAAAAATCCTGTCATTTTGTGGGAACGGTTTTGTCATGACATGATTGAAGATTATATTCAAACTGATAACAAATCATTAGCAATAATAATAGCGCTCTTAAATATTGCAAACTTTTTCAAAGAACACAGATTAAAATGTACGGATTTTAAGCTGCCTGTTCCATGATCCTTACCGGAATATTATGAAATTGCGTTTGAAACTGCAATGGAAGACAAAGAAGCACAAAACAGAATCTAAAGTTTAAATCTCTTACAAAAAATAGCATTCGATAATATTATAGATACCATCGATAATCAAAATTCTCTTCGGCATTGCTTTTTTTGTCGGTCTAGGAGGTTCTGGGAAAAAATACCTTTATAACGCATTAATGTCTTTTATTAGAGGACGATGAGGAACTGTTTTGCCTTTTGCTACCACAGGCACTGCTGCTTTACTTTTAAAATGGGGAAGAACAGTCCACATTGGCGTCAAATTACCAAATTCAAATTCAAATTACATCGGTTTCAAAAATAAATATTAATTCTCCTGAAGGAGTGAATTTGAGAAAAACCAAGCTCAGTATAATAGATGCAGCTACAGTGATGTTCAAACATGCTTTGTGGTGATTATTCTCTGATTAAGAGAGAATCCTACAAAAGGACAAATCATTTGGTGGTAAAGTGTTATTACTTGGTAGCAACTTGAGACAAACACTTCCTGTGGTTCCAAGGGGCACAAGAACTAAAATCATTGAAACCTTTAATTCATTAAAGTGAGCAGAATTTTCGGCGAAAATAAAGTTATAAAATTCAATTCAATCGTTAAAGCGAACATTCGTCCAACGAACGTTCGTTGAACGATAGTTACCTGTATATGGCTACTGAGTCACTGATAGTCAAGAAATCATGGAGGTATTTCCCTTACAACCCAAATCTTAAGGATGGCCAACGTGCGGCTTTTGCAGTCCTATTCCAGTTGATTTGGAGCCTAATGCAGAAAGGTTAGCTACCCCTGCCATAGAGGAGTTTCCCCAGATTCAAGTATTCCACGTGTCCTTCGTTCTTGATTAGGAATTGACGACAGTCGTTTGTTTCCAGAATATGTTTACAGAACTCAAGAATATCCTCACCTTCGAGGGCGGAAACAGAAAAGATTCAAGAAAGAGACTATAGGTCTCTAATTCAATAAGAACGATTCTCCTCTTGGATACGCAACTGGCAACGATCGCAATTTGGGTATCTCTCGCTCTGCAAGATTTGTTTGCCTTTCTCAGGAAAAGCTAATATGTGGCGTAAATTCTAGAAAGTTTACCGAATAGGTCAAAGAGGGCATCTTGGAGTGGAAGACTCTAAAGATATGTACAAAGTGGGAAAAATCGCCAGAAACTTGTGTATCTCGACTGTTGGCCGAATGTTGCTTTGTTGTATCTCGGCGATGGGATATTGTTGCCGGTGAGAGAGGAAACACTCGACCGACTCGAAACGGCATATTATCAAAAGAATCTCTTGTCGCCATGTTTCTCGTCAAGAATGGAAAACATCGCTCAGTCTGTACGTCTCAAGCAATATTCATTTAGAGCAGTGGTTCTCAAACGTTTTTGAGCCGCGACAAACTTTCAAAGACAAAGAGGATTTCGCGACACCCGAGTCTTGTGATAAACTTTATATAATTTTAGATACGGGTATTACAACCTTTGCAGACATCCATTTGTTGATGCTACTACATAATAAATTTATTAGAAGCAAAATTATTGCCCTAATTACCCAACAACACATGCAAATCGTTGATTTATTTACTGGACAAAGTTTTTCGCTGCACCCCTAAATATCTTCTGCGGCACACAGTTTGAGAACAACTTATTTAGAGTTTAGAAGATCAACCTGTAGGACCTCTGATAAGCAGAATTAACAGATAATTTATATTAAAATAAACTCGTTTTATTTAATAAAATGTATTTCTCACTTAAATACATTTTCAGAAAATATTTGGACTAAAGGAAAACGCTTAAACTAATTGAAAGCTTTCACAGTGCTCCTGCCTTGTAGGATATCAAATCCCACGACTATTTTGATAAAAACAAAAAAATTATGAAATAAAGCGTTTAGCCGACGAATTCGGGACTAGCTCCGATGAAATTTCTAAGAAGACGCGATCTCCTCAGACGGATCCATTTTGGCTGAGGAAAAATCACATTATGGTGTGGACGAGAAACATTGTATACCAACAGTTGCGCGGTTGTACATCAACTGTATGCCGGAGCGTCGGTCAATGGTATCCTGACAGTTACAAATATACAAATTGGGAAACAATCGTCAGAAAGACAAGTTTCTGACGATTGTTTCCCAATTTGTATATATCTTAACTTTCACATTGAGATGCGATCGCCAGTACAGCACAGGGACAGGGTGGGCGCAAAGAAACTGAATATATTTATACCTGTATACCTCGCAAGCAAAATATACAACACGTTTGTATCTTTATCTCTCAAATGAAACCTACAAGTAGACTCATACAACACCCTCCAATAATTTACAGATTAAAAGGCAAAATGGGAGAACCGCCTACATTATTTTGAGCGCCCCTTGGTTTTGGCGCCCCGATACCTTGTTTACCTCGCTTACCGCTTACACCCGGCCCTGATTATTAAGGTTCGTTCGGCCCGACAGTAAAAGGTACGTTATTTTTGCAGTGTAGCGCGTATGATATGTATTGCCTTGAGTCCCACTTCGGGGTTTAAATACCTTTTTAAAAAATCCAATCTTAAAAAAGTCTTGAGTCTGGAAGTATCGAATGAAAATTTCCCGGGACTCGGGACAAGAAAAATTCTGAAATTTCTCGGAAAATTTTTGTTGAGAATTCTCGGACCAGAATCACTATTCACGATGCACTCAGCCAACGACGCCGAACGAGAGCGAATAGAACCGAACCTCTCTCTTCAATATTAGCTTTTTCATTCTTTCTCTTTCCAGCTCGTCTGTTTCAAAACATGATGTGGCAGGCGTAAACAGAGAACTGTTGACCATAATGTACAACCATTTGTCGTAAATTAACAAAATTGCTAATTGCTAAGCTAATAAATTCTCGGAAATGTAGAGAAATGAATTCTAATTCATACTCCCTCCGTACGCGCACAGGAATTGAAATAATGACATCTTCGTTATTTCAGTTTTATTTTTTCGTGTTTTTGGTTTTTTTTAAATTCGATTTTTTCCTCGAATTGGGCGCCTTAGGTGACCGCCTAGTTCGCCAATATGGAGATAATGCAGCAAAAGGACAAACCATTCGGTGATAAAGTGTTGTTACTTGGTGACGACTTGAGACAAACACTTCCTGTGGTTCCAAGGGACACAAGATATGAAATTATTGAAACCTACATCACAAGGAGTGAACTGTGGCACGCATTCACGATAATTAGTCTTAAAGAAAATATGAGAACTGGGGTTGAGCAAGCAGAACACAACCGATGTCTGCTCCAGGTCGGAGATGGTACATTGAGCAATAATTTTTGAATGCCCTTCAGGACGAAAATTTCAACAGTTTTGACGTATCTCTAACAGTTTCGGCGGAAATATCCATTAAAAGCGCGCGTCCGAGCGCCGTGGCCGGGCGGCGCCGGCGCGAGCAGTGGCTGCTGAGGTGTGGGTGGGGAGGGGGGGGGGGCGTGCGGGCCGCGCGCAGGGAAATACGACTGGCCACGTGACGCGTGTGACCTATCCAGCGTAGTGCAGCGTGTTGCGACCTGTCAAGTATTGTTGAATTGGTGATTTCTGACGTCTTGCCGTAGTCAGTTCTTTCGCAGCGCCGGCTATGACCGCTTGACTTCGTTCGTCGCTGCGTCCAGTCTGCCAAAAGATGGCCAACGTCGTGACAAGATCCACGACAAATGTCCTATATATCGGAGATGTGTGCGATAAATTTCGGGAAGGTAAATTGCCGAACGTTAAAGAAACTCTTCAGGTATTCTTTTATCATCACAAAGTGCTGAAGAAATCTGTCACCGTGAGTGCTTGGGATACTGCTCGGCTTGTTCTCCCTTTCTGGACAGTTAAGTCTCGCATTCCTGTGATACAAGAAGTGCATGTTTTTCAAAAGATAAAAGAACTGTTTGATGAGTGGATCCTTGTGAAGAAGAACCACACACGTCGTGATTCTGGCGCCCAACTGAGGAGAGAAGCCGAATTCAAGGAAAAGTTTGACAAAATTTTTGACATTGCGGTATCTAATGCTTTGGATGTAATGACCAATGAGGAGGACAAAGAGTTCCTCATTGCCCAGAGATTGCGAAATAGACAAGGATCCATCACATCAGTAAAGGATACTAAACTGGCCGCTGCAGAGGAGGAACTTGCTGCTAAGAAGGCTCGCCTGCAGGAGTGAACCGAACGCCAGGAGAAGTACAAGGCTAAATATGAATCAAAGTTGAGCGCTTCCGGTAAGATTATAATAATATTATTATTATTTTTAAATTCATTTCTGGACCGCCTACCACATTTAAATTCAAAAACTTATCCTTTAGCTTACCATTATTATTTACCATTGCCCCCCCCCCCCCCTTCCAGGTGAACCAACCCGGGGATGATTATCTCGAACTTTTGAGTCTCTCAGTAATATTTGCTGGCGGTGTCCCACCAAAGGGGATCAAATTCATGGCCCCAGGGGCTTTCCACAAGGCAAGGTGGATGAGTAAAGCAATCGACTCCCTAAAACTGTGGATGGTTAAGGACCAATTCTAAGAGGGAAGAAATGGGACTCCTTCACGTGAATATTTTTCTTGTACGTGTGTATTTGAAGTGTTGGTACCGTGCCCCTGATGCAATCGGTGCTCCAAAGAATGACATTTGTCCAAATGGAAAGCCGTTGATCCTACAGGCGCCACTGTTGCTCTGCGAAAACTATCGGGACATTTGTGGTATCTGAGTGAGACTTTGGTGCCCATTTCTTTGTTTGACGGAAGAATCTCTGTGGAGCAGAACAAATCTTTCATCAAAAACCCAAAGAATGGTCAGGACCTCCCAGATCCTCCCAAACGTCTCCCGATGCTGGCATAAGAGCTTGATGGCATGGAAGTTCTCTTCACCAAGAATAGCATGGTCTTCTTTGAAATCCTTGAAATCCCTCGAGGTTTCTTGGATCTTTACCCGTCCACTTGGTTTGACAACGCGGAGTACCAAGAAGCACGGGAAGTGATGCAAAATATGCGCGTGGTGAACGACCATGCCGAGCGTGCTGTAAAGCTAATGCAGACGCACAACCGGAAAGTTACAAACAAGGAGGAAGGCTTTCAATATCTCCTGCAGGTGTCTTCCCAGTACCACTGCATCATGAAGGGCTCGAAAAAACCAACTTCCGAGCAGTTGGATAAATTTACTAATAACAATTAATGATACAGCAGAATAAGCTAGTGTTTAAAGCTGTTTAAAATCTTCTAAATATAACAATAAAGTTTTGTTTCTTCTAGCTTTATTCGTTATTTTTTTAAACAGGTCGTCTGCTTCAATTGCCTCGCTGAAATTATCCAATACTGTTTCGTTTCTCTCCCCCTTTCCCATCCCCTCCCGCGGCACGCAGCCCGCACTCCCCTCCCCACCCACACCTCAGCAGCCGCTGCTCGCGCCGGTGCCGCCCGGCCACGGCGCTCGGACGCGCGCTTTTAAAGTTGAAATTTTCGTCCCTTAGGACCGTAACTCGACCGATTTACCATGACACAGGTATTTCTAACCCAAAAAGTTAAGTGTTCAATCTTACTGCATTTAGGCCCCATGAGAGACCTCTAAAAAATTTCCTACTTCAAAACGCTTTAATCAGAAGCGTTTTCTAACCACAAAGCATATTTTAATACGTTGAGCAAGTTACTTTTCTCAGTTTTAAAATTTAAGGGACACCCTAAGGTGGGTCCATTGTGAATTCAATTTTTGAAGAACGAATTGATGAAAATAGCGTCGAAAATGTTTCCAAAAATGTTATTCTCCTATCGAAAAGCAAAATTGCTCTTGGTCTAAACAATGAAATAATGAACTTGCTCCCTGGAGAAAAGAAAACGTTTTATAGTGCTGATTCAATGGTGAGATGAGCCAGAGAATATCAGAAATTATCCTTTGAAATTTTTGCGCTCTCAAACGCCTTCTGGAATCCCGGCACACGAACTTATTCTGAAAGTTGGAGCCATTGTAATGCTCATTATAAATATGAACCCAAGGAAAGGAACCCGGGACAAGATTAATCGTTAGGAATTTAAACAATCATTTTATTAATGTTGAGGTGTTGACTGGCACCAACAGAAGAGAGAGAGTTTTTCTCCCGGGGATAGTTTTAACACCAAGTGATATACAATTGCCATTCATACTCAAAATATTGCAATTTTCCATCATTCCAGCTTTTCCTATAACAATTAACAAAAGTCCAGGGCAGACCTTCGAGGAAGTAGGAATATTTTTGCCTGAACTCGATTTTGCGCATGGGCAGTTATAATTAGCCTTAAGTTGATTTACCTCTAAAGATAACATTAAAGTGAAGATTTTATCCAACGAAACAAAAGGAAAATTACTACAAATTAATTCTGTTTACAAGAAACATTCTATATAAGGAAAATCTGCAGTAAGTGCATTTATATGTTCTGTAAGTTATTTTTCTTCCAATTAGGCTGTATTATTTTATAGAGAAATTTGTTTTTTCTCTAAATATCTCTCATTAGATCGATGTGGTGCGCATTCCGCGAATCGATAGAAAGGAAGGCTGACATCACAGATTAAGAAAATGGCAATTCCATCCTTTCGATCCTGAATACCAAAAAATAAATGAGAAAAGTTTTTTAAATAATGAGCACATCATTCGTGATCATTTATGTCTGTCGGAAATGCATCAGAAGGCTTACAGTATACGGGAAAACTTTCCAGTATGTAAAAGTTCTGATAAATTAAAATAACAATTCGAATCCCGAAATCCCGGGATTTTCATGTTCCTAATCCCGGGATTGTGGGACTGTGATTTTGGGCGGGATCCCAGGATCATTCCGGGATTGCAATCCTTAGCGTAGAGCTATCAATGAATTCGGATAAAATTGCTCTAGGCGTCGACTAAGGATCATTTTCAGAACATCTTATTGTCCACTGTCTTTTTCAATGACCCTACATAAGAGCTTCAGTTCTTTATACATAGATAATAAAGCGGAATGGATTAAAAAGAAATTTTTGACACAAATTTTATGCTAAAAATTAACTTTATTCCGCAGGTTTATTTCAATTAGATCGGTTTCGGCTGCTTGTCGCCATCAGGTGGTATGCTTTAGTAGCGCAGTGGTTAACAAGTAGGGGTGTACACGGCTTTCCCGTGGTACATAAGAGCTTTTCGTCAAATTCGCCCTAGTATAATCGTATACTAATGTATTTGCTTTGTAATCAGAAATTTATTTTTCCTTATATCCCTGCATTTTAGGTACATTTTAAACATATTTATTTCGTTTTTCCAATCTATACTCGCCCTACAAACGAAATTTCTTTTAAATCCATAAAGCCACTACCTTCCAAATTTATAGTTACCGAAAAATTCTAACCTTGATATTGTGATAGCCCTTTTTAGTCGATACGGTTGAAATACAATATTTTGGTTATTTATTTATATGAAGATTATACACACCACATTTGGTTAATATCTATATGGTCAGTTCCCTATAACTTCGTGTAAAAGAAATATCATTTAACTTTTTATTGTGGTAGCCCAGCTCTACAGCTCCGCTTTCAACATCTTGATTTCATTAGGATACGTTCTACGAATCTTATATGCAAAATTTAGGTGAAATCCGTCCAGCCAACTCCCTCCAAATCCATTATTACTGAAATAGTTTAATTTAAAATTGTGGCACCACTGTCTGGCTGATCAGGTCCAATTATGCTATTTTGGTTTAGTATATATGTGACATTACAAATACTAAATTTCGTTAAAATTGACTATGACAATTCAACACAAATACATGTAAAAGGATTTTTTTATCACTTTGATTGTGGCAGCCCTGATTTCTATATCTACACAAAACTTATTGATTTTGTTTTTCAATGTTGCATGCCTCATTCATACAAAATTTCCCTGAAATCAGGTTGGCCAATTCCTTCCAAATTCACAATTACCGAAAAGTTGAAATTTGCAATTTTGGCACCCCTGCTTAGTCGTTTCGGTTCAAATATGTCACTTTGGTCATTATTTCATGTGAATAATCTACGTTCCAAATTTTGTTGAAATCGGTTCAGCCAATTCGTGCCTGATAGATGCGTACGGACGGACGGACGGACATCACGAAGATAATAGTGCTTTTCAGCAATGAGGAAAAGCACTAACAAGTAGGAGTGTACATGGGTTTCCCATAGTACAGAAGTGAATGACGAAAAGCACTAAAAAGGATTAAGGGTGCATTTAGGTCAATACTCAGACCATTTAGAGCGAACAAAATTTTGTCGATACGAACGCAAGTTTTGAAGATTATCTTCAAAATTTGTTTTCTCTTTCTCGGATATTTACTCAAATAACAGAAAATGACCATAAAAAATTACGTAGAATCGAGTTTAATTAATTTATCGGTGTTTTATCCCTCTACTTCCTCTCAATAAAATAATCAAATACTCGTTCCTTTTATCTCCCTATTTCACCCCTGTAATAGCTCCCCCTATCCTAGCCCTGTGATATTCAACCCTTTTTATCACCGTGTTCCTTGGAAAACTTTGAAGATATTTAGGGTTACCACCCGTCCTCTTTTACCCTTATTTGTCCGGATTTTTTGTCTTAAATATCTGTCCGGGCGGATTTTTATAAAATTGTTGAAATGTCCGGATTTTTACTCCCTGCGACATTTTGTTTTAAGCAAGCACAACGAAGAATGCTAAATTACGTTATCTGATACCTCTTAGACCAGCGGTTCTCAAACTATCTGAAGTCACGGAACCATTGGACTCTCATTCTTATTATGTAATGGGACCCCGTGAAGCCTTCGCGGAACCCTTAGGTTCTGCGGAACACAGTTTGAGAAACCCTTTCTTAGACGATTGGTCAATTCAAATTTTTCACGGGAGCCAAGCAGGTGTGGAAGACCCTGACGACGCTAACTTCATTACATCGAAGCATTGTCAACCTATGCCTACGCTAAAATTCACTCATATATAAATAGATATTTGTAGTGGTATAACCTGCCAGGTGTTTCAGGACCCTGTTTTCTCGAACAATACAACAACATGGAAATGTGGACTTGAGCCACTGATAACAGCATTGATCCATAGTTGTGTTCTGTTGACTAATTTTGGAATATTTAGCAGAAGACCAACCAATGGTGTAGCCATTAATACATTTAGTACTGAAGTTCAGCTTTGTTTAAAACCACAGTTCTTCAGTGTAAATACGAAAATATTTATTTTTCACTTTTGTAGTTCTAGACAATACAATTTTATGATTCATTACTTATAATATAAAATTGGTTATAATTATTTCATATATGAAAATTAATGTTATTAAAGACTATCATTCCTTTAAAAATGCCTAAAAGGAAGTGCATGTTCACAGAAGAGATGAAAAACAAATTTCCATGTTTTTCATCTGGCCAAGAAGAATGGGAAGCTGAGTGTAAAATATGCAGAATGGGGACATATGTTTCAGTGGCTAATAAAGGGGCTGGTGATTTAAAGCATCACATAGAATCAGACAAGCATAAGAAAGCACCTCTTTGGGAAAGGTTACAGATTTTTTTGATAAAGCTGTCAGTAAACCAGAATACGATCTAGCTGCTGCAGAGGGCGCATTTGCTTTTCATACTGTGAAACATCATAGCAGTTATAAATCGATGGACTGTCATGTTAAAAAATGCATTTTTTGATTCATAAATAGCAAAAAAAAATTTCCTGTGCTAGAACCAAGACAGAAGCCATTGTAAACTCTATACATGCAAACCATTCTCTTAATATTGCTTTAACAACTTTTAAAGAAAATAATACTGCATACTGTGGGGTTTCAACTGATGGAAGCAATCATGGTTCTGAAAAGATATTTCCAGTAATTATTCAGTATTTTGATGTGAAGGCAGGAGGGTTACAAACCAAATTAATTAAATTACAGAAAATGCCTAGCGAGACAGCAGATGCCATTTCTACTCATGCCAAAGAAACTCTTGAAAAAATTGTTTGTATGAAAAATGCATTGCATTCACAGGGGACAATTGCAATACAATGTTTGGAGGACATGAAATGACGAAGGAAACAATGTCTTTGCAAAATTAAAGAAATTGTTGCAGAATAAGACCTTAATTGGAGTGGGCTGCCCTGCACATATTTTGAACAATTGTCTTCACAGTGCCACAAAACTTTTGGATGTTGATATATAGAACATTATTTTTAAAATTTACCAGTATTTTCTCATTTATACAGTTCGGACTGACGAGCTTAAGGAATACTGTGAGTTTGTTGAGATTGAATATAGACAGCTTCTTTCCCACAGCAAGATGAGGTGGCTGTCATTATTTCCAGGCCTTACTAGACTTATGCATATGTTTCCAGCTTTAAAGGCACTTTTTCTGTCCCAAGAAAAACCTCCCATTCTGATCAAAAGGTTCTTTGAAAATGAATTTAGAGAAATTTATCTTTGGCTCATGCAATGAGTGTGTTCCATACACACATACAATAAATTGAAAGGGAAAGTAACTCAGTTGCAGAAGTATTAAATATCCTAGTCTCTGAATGAATGGATCACAACTTCATGCCTTTGAAAGTGAAGGAACTCCTATCCAAAAAATGTTATGAAGGATTTGATCATGAACGTGAAAAATTTTGTAGTGATACAAAAATCTTTATGGTAATTGCATAGAATATTTGGATAAGTGGCTTAAACCTATGGAATCCATTTCGTGTTTTATGTGGATGACACTTAGTGCAAAACCAAATTGGAATGATGTGGAATATTCTGTTCGCTATTTGATCGACAAAGGGGTACCAATTGATGACGACAAGTGTTTTGACCAATTGAACAATCTCAAGAAATTTGTTGAAGGTCAAATTAACAATGAAGACTTTAAAAACATGCTTGCATATCAAAAGTGGGTCAAATATTTTAGTAATTAAAAGAATATTGAATGCCATTCAGAAATGTCGAAAATTTTCTAGTTATTCTTCACAATTCCACCTCACAATGCAAATGTAGAAAGATCATTTTCACTAATGCAGTCAGTGGACAAAAGAAAGGGATAGGTTTAATGTTAAGTCTGTGAAAGGTATTCTGTTTTTGCAGTGCAATTTCAAACATGAAATGCACTGATATGTACTTGAGAGGCAATCCAGAGATAATGAAAGAAATTATTTCACAAGACAAATATGAATGGGCTAATCCAAAACATTAGTAAATATTGTTTACGTTGTACTTTTTTATTGTTTTCATTAATAAATTTGTCCTCTTTTCTGTTCTCTTTTTTAAATTCAGGACGACCTTTTTGTCCTCTTTTTTTACCCAAAAACATGGAAATGTCCTCCTTTTCTGTGTACAGAATGGTAACCCTAAGATATTATATATACCAACTGGTATATATTTTATTAATAGCGTAATAAAATGGGGTTTTTAAAGCTAAGGTGACAGCCATCTTAACGTGTTATGTATCAAATTAAATGTCTCAACCTTCAGGTTTGCAGAAAAGTGATAAAATTGACATCGGTCATACTGTTGGAGAGATATTGAGGTTTATTGTGACTGGCTAAGCTCTGCTCGATGTAGTTGTGCTGGTTGATGTTAAGATGGCGCTCTAGGCAATAAAGTGGCGCCGCTTGGGGACAACAGTAGAAGTCGCTGAGCTTCTTGGTGATGTGTTAATTTTAAGTTTAAACAAGAAGGCTTACTACCAAGATTTGTGTCAAGGTACAAATGACATTAATTTGTTATAAACGTTTTCAAATTGAAATATCAGGACAGTAAGTATGATAATGAATTACTTATAACTGTTTTCAATGCACATGTAACATTAATATTTCCTTTTTATTTTGTTAGAAGTATAAACAATATATTTCCTTTTTATTTTGTTTCCAAACTGACATTTTTCGTTAGGTATAAACATTTCAAATTGAAATTATCGGGATATAGTATGATGATGAATTATAACTGTTTTTAGTGCACATGTCACATTAATATTTCCTTTTTATTTTTTCCAAGTGTAATCAATACAGGTATATCTCGCGATATGCTTTCTTTGATTTTAGACTTATTAAACTTTCTGACTCCACCTCTCGATACGCTCGCTTGATTCGGACATACGCTCTTACAAAACCCGGAGAACGAAGATCCTTTCTCTGCCCATTCAAAAGATTTCAACGCGAGCAATGAAAAACAACTTTGTTTCATTATATACGAACTACTTTTAAATGGTTTTCATATTCATTTCATGTGTACACAATATTGCATCAGAGAAATAATGTAATCGACGAGTTTCTTTTTATGTCCAAGGTAGTGTTTTGGCGGAATACAATCTGTTTTCCATCCGAGATCGTGGCGGGGACACATTGAGTTTGCACTCGAGTTTTTACCCTTATAGTTTGAAATGTCGCAAGAGAAAAAATCAAAGCGATCCTATCTTTTACATGGTTTTCAATGGGATATTTGTATTTGTTTATTATGATTTCGCGCACCAAGACCCTTGATTAGGAACATATCTGTTGTGTTTACTCGTGATTTTAATCCATTTAGGAACAAATCTCTTTTTTATAGCATTGCTCTTATGTAAAAATTTGTTTCGCAATACGCTGATTCGCGATACGCTCTGGTTTATTGGATCACAACCCGAGCGTATTGCGAGGTATATCTGTATATTTCTTTTTTATTTTGTTTCCATATTGACAATATATTGTTATAAATATTTTCAAATTTAAATGACAGGAAATAGTAAGTATGATAATGAATTATATCTTTATATTAATAGCGTAAAAAAATGAACTTTTTAAAGCGAAGGTAACAGCCACCTTAACGTGTGATGCATCAAATTAAACGTCTTGACCTGCAGATTTGCAGGAAAATGATATAATTTAAATCCGTCAAACCGTGTTGTTTTTAGACTGGCTAAGCTCTGCTCGGCGTAGTTGTAGTGGTTGGTGTTAAGGTGGCGCTGGTAGCGGACATTAGACGCTGTAGGATATAACGTAGCACTCCAAGCGTACATTAGTAAAAGGAAATAAACCTTGCAGTCGCAGACCTTCATGGTAATGTGACGAAAGACTTACTACCAATACAATATTTAATCTAACTAACCAATAGATTTATCGACGGGCAAATACTAGTGATCAATTAATAAGAACAAATCCACAGAAAATATTTAAATGATTAGAGGTAATTTTGGTAAATGTTACGAAGGAATTAATCTTCTACGTAATCCTGGACTCTGTGTGTGTTCGTGTGTGTGCGTGTGTGTCCGTGTGTGTCCATGTGTGTGTGTGTCTGTGTGTGTGCGTGTGTGTGCGTCCCCTAACATCTTCTTCATCGATGAAACGATTTCAACTAAATTTGGTACATAGAATATAGCCATATATTAATGACCAGAATGACATATTTGGACCGGATCGACTAAGCAGGAGTGCCACAATAGCAAAGACAAACTTTTCGGTAATTATGAATTTGGAAGGAATTGGCTTAACCGATTTCAACTAAATTATGCATGAAGTAGGCATGTAACAGTATAACATAATCAAGATGTTTATATATATATATATATATGTGTGTGTGGATGTTAACAAGGTGTTGGGATGAGGAAACCCAGTGAACACTCACCAATCAGACGACTTCAGGTTGGCGAGGCCCCGGGGATGTCGAAGCGACACACGTAAAAGAACACTAAAACACAGAAACATGAGTTCTCTCTCTGTAGCTGATGAAGGAATAATTCCGAAAGCTCCTACGTTTGTGATGTTTCTGTGTTTTAGTGTTCTTTTACGTGTGTTGCTTCGACATCCCCGGGGCCTCGCCAACCTGAAGTAGTCTGATTGGTGAGTGTTCACTGGGCTTCCTCATCCAAACACCTTGTTGACATCCATATATCCATTTTACATTTCCTTTCCCGTAAGCTGGTGTGTATACACACATATATATATATATATATATATATATATATATATATATATATATATTAACTAAAGCAAAAGAAAAGGTAGTGATGAGGGTGGCAACAAGGTGTTGAGGGAAGCCCAGCGGACACTTACCAAGTTGAGGACCAAGCTGGCAGGCTGCTGGGTGCGTCGAAGAGACACGTAAAACACACGAACACAAAAACATACGCAAGCTTATCGGGCCTATGCCCTTCTTCAGCGAAAGAGTATCTACAAGTGACACACTGGGCGGGGAATGACAGGGTGATGTGGGAAGGTTGATGATTGGAGGAGGTGGGGAGTAGGAGGGGTGGATAGCCAATAAAGAGGGAGTGTGGTAAGGGAAAGTGCGAATAACTACAATTTAACAAGGAGACAATGTAAGGGGGCTAATAGGGTTAGCGGAGGTTGAGGCCAGGCGGAGAGAAAGAGTCGAGAAGATGGATATGTGCTAGTTCCCAGTGTCGGAGAAGGGGGGCAGGAGTGTCATAGGGTAAAGCGCGAATAATCCAAACATTGTAGCAACTATTGAAGGGGACAATGTGGGTATTGGCGTGTAATGCAACTGGGAAGGGGCGTCTGAGAGAAACGCTATTCCGGTGACCGTTCATTCGGATGTTTAATGGATTGCTGGTGAGGCCTACGTAAAACGCGGGACAAAGGGTGCAGGTAAGGAGGTAAATGACGTTACGGGTGGTGCAGTTGCTTCTGGAGGTGATGGGGTAGGTGATGTTGGTGGAGGGACTCGAGAAAGAAGATGACGGTAGGTGGATAGAGCAAGTGAGGCAGCGAGGTTTTCCGCAGGGGTGGGAGCCTATTGCAAGAAGCGTGGTAGAAGTGGGAAGTTCCTTCCTCCACAAGATATTTCCCAAATTTGGGGGCCGGCGGAAGGAGAGGAGCGGAGGATTGGCAAAAAGGTTGATAAAGAGGGACTGATGGGAGGAAGAGGTAAGAATTGGGTGGGCAGCATGAAGGATTGTTTTGAGAGCTTCGTGGATACCAGGAAGGAAAAGTGTCGTAAGAGTGAGTGGAGGGGTAGATGCAGGAATAGTGGGTGTGTCAGGATGGGATCCATTGTGGGTAGGCGTGATCGCTCTATGGATCTGTTCGCGGACCAAGACTGGAGGGTAGCCACATTTGAGAAGAGCATCCTCGAGGACAGAGTAATACTCTAGAAGGGATGCTCTATCAGAACAAAGCCTCCATCCTCGACGAGCAAGGGCATAGGGGATAGAGGTTTTGCTATGAAGGGGATGGCAGCTATCAAAGTGGAGGTATTGGAGGATGTTGGTGGGTTTGATGTGAACACAGGTGCGGATTTTGCTGTCTTGAAGGTAAAGATCGACATCCAGGAATGTGATGTGGGAGGTAGAGGATTGGTGGGTGAAGGACAGTGAAGGATGGGAGGAGAGACGCGAGAGAAAGGAAAGGAGAGAGTCAGGTCCATGCGTCCAAATGAGGAAGACATCGTCGATGTATCTCAGCCACAAAAGTGGTCTGAGTGGAACGTTGAGGAAGAGTCTTTCCCATTCTCCAAGGTAGCAATTGGCGTATGAAGGCGCCATTCGGGTGCCCATCGCAGTGCCTCTAATTTGAAGGTAGTGACGACCATCGAAAGAGAAGTTGTTCAATTTGAGCACCATTGCTGCCAAGTCTAATAAGAAATGGGAGGAAGGTCATGCGTCGGGTGGTCTTGAGTCCAGGAGATTACTAAGGGCAGAGAGTCCAGGAGTTTACTAAGGGCAGAGAGTCCATCATCGTGGGGAATCTTTGTGTAGAGGGAACAGACATCGATAGTGGCCAAAATGGTATTGGGTGGGAGAGGGAAGGGGAGGTGTTTGAGGCGTTTGAGAAAGGAGTTAGTGTCTTGGATGAAGGAAGGGAATTGACGAATAAAAGGTTGTAGGTGGGAGTCAACGAAGGCGGAGATGCGTTCTGTAGGGGAATTAAAGCTGGCAACAATGGGGCGGCCGGGGATGTTGGGTTTATGGATTTTAGGGAGAAGGTAGAATGTGGGTGTGCGGGGTTTGTTGGGGATCATTAGAGCAATGGCGGAATCGGAAAGGCCTTCCTGTTTTCCTGAGGAATGAAGATAGGACGAAATTTGGTAGGAGTGGTGGTCTGTGGGGTTGGAAGTAAGGTGATGGTAAAAGGTTTCGTCAGAAAGTTGGCGCTCGGCTTCCTCGTTATATTTGGCGCGATCCATCACAACCGTGGTGGTGCCCTTGTCGGCAGGGAGGATGATGATATGGTCAAGAAGTTTGAGTGTAGAAATGGCATGCCTTTCACGTCTGGTAAGATTATCTGTATGGTCGATAAGATCGGAAAAGTTAGGTTGGGAGATTCTGGAAAGGATATAATTGAGGTATTGTTCGACCGGGTGTAGGGAAGGAAGGGTGGGTGGAATGTATTGGGAAGGAGGTTTGAAGATGGAAAAGGTAGGTGGGAAGCCGGGAGGGAGTTTTGGGTTGGCAGAGGTGAGAGAGTCTTCTTTGGGAGGGTTAGCTTTTAGACGTAGTGTGCGGGCAAAGGACTGGACGTCGGCAAGGAGGCGATAATTATCAAATTTGGTGGTGGGACAAAAGGAAAGGCCGCGTGAAAGGAGTTCATTCTCGGCAGGGGTAAGTACGTGGGAGGAAAGGTTCAAGACTTCATCTGGTTGGCAAGATGAAGAGGTGGTGGCAGGAGTGTGCGAAAAATAGGAGCGCTTCAAAAGTTTGCGGGTTAGGAAAGTGTGGGTCTTTTTCAGGATATAGAGTGATGGTGGCGTTTGGAATCCCAGGAGGTCCGCAAGACAGGGAGTTTGACCGATGAGTGGCGGGGAAGGAGGTGGTTTGTTGACCTCACCAGCTGATATGAATGGAAGGGGAAGACCAAGTTTGAGGTGCTGAACACAAAGCAGAGAGAGTTTACGGAGAAGTCTGTTGCGATGTGCGGTGATATCATTAGCCGCTTGAAGGGAAGCGGCACGAAGGTCGGATATGGATTGCGAAGAATGACGAAGATAAAGAACGAGAGATTTACAATTAGCGAAGTGGGTGTTAGAGAGGGTTGTATAATGGTGTATGGTGGAACGGATAATATGGATAGAGGCGAGGTGATACGTGAGGGCTAGGGAAGCGCGGATATGGGGAGGAAGGCCTGAAAGAGGAATTCTGATGGTGAGGCATTTGGGGGTGAGTCCAAGTGCAAGGCAGGAGTTGAGGAATTCAATCTGGCAGTTGAGGGTAATGTGTCTACGGAGATGATAACGGAGACGGGTCAGTTCCATGGTGGAAGAGAAAGATAAGAGGAAAAGAAGTCATGAAAGAAACGTAAAGATATAGACAAAAAGGAGAAAAAAAGACGGTATATATATTAACTAAAGGAAAAGAAAAGGTAGTGATGAGGGTGGCAACAAGGTTTTGAGGGAAGCCCAGCGGACACTTACCAAGTTGAGGACCAAGCTGGCAGGCTGCTGGGGGCGTCGAAGAGACACGTGAAACACACGAACACAAAAAGGAAAAAAAAATATATATATATATATATATATAAAGCAGGGCTGCCACAACACAAGGTATAAAAAAGGTCTTTTTACAAGTATTTGTGTTGAACTGTCCTCATCAATTTTAACCAAGTTTTATAATCATAATTAACTCATATATAAACCATATTAGCGTATTTAAATCTAATCAGCCATAGAGGGGTGCCGCAATTACAAATTAAACTTTCAGTCATTAAGGATTTGGAAGGAATTCGCTTAACGGACTCTTATTACATTTTTTATATAACATTTGTACAACATACCATAATTAAACCAATATGTTTAAAGCGGAGCTATAGAACAGGGCTATCACAGTAAAAAGTTAAATAATATTTCTTTTGCACGCATTTCTAGAGAACTGAACTAATGGATTTTAACCAATTATAGTATATTTAATCTTCGTATAAATAAATAACCAAAATATAATATTTCAACCGGGTTGCCTAAACAGGGCTACCACAATATTAAGGTTGAAATTTTTCTGTAACTATGAATTTCGAAGGTATTGGCTGAACGGATTTCAAAGAAATTTCGTTTGTAGGGCGAGTATAGAATGGAAAAACGAGATGAATATATTTAGAGCGGATCAAAAATGCAGGGATTATAAGGAAAAATAATTTTCTGATTTCAAAGCAAATATATTAGTATACGGTTATACTACGGCGAATTTGACGAAAACCATTTCTATGCCAAAGAAAACCTTTGTACACCACTGCTTGTTATATATTAAAATTGTATTGGAAGGAAAGTAGGCGGATTAGTTCTTTACAGAACTGCTTGTTTGATTCAGCATGAATCTCTTCTGTGGTGCTTTATGATAATCGCTTTGTATTTATTATTGAAACGTATTTCATTATCGTTTTCATATCCTCAAATCTCTTTTTATTTGTCCTGAAAATCTGTTTATTGTGCAAAAGTATATTTTTATTTGAATTTGGTATGTTTCATAGAGATTTTCAAAAAGGGCACTATTTCATACTGTTTTAAATTTTGGAGTTATTCCCCAAGATAAACATATCTCACAAGCTTGTCCTTTAATTTTATGGAACACATCGTCCGTCTTCATTTCGATCAAATGCTTTAGGAAATTCTTAAGACAATCGTATGCTTTTTGTAAATAGTAAGATTTGTCTTGTAAAAATTTAATCAAGGCGACTGTTTTCTCCAATATACTAAAAATTACCACCATCAAAAGAAATAATAAGTGATTTTAGTGTTTCCTAAGAATTTCTTTTGTTAATTAGATTCCATCTCAGATAGCACAATATATCTAGGGCAGTGTTTCCCAACCTTTTTCGAGTCGCGACCCCCTTTTATAATAGCCAAGTAACCTGCGACCCCCCGCCGCATTTGCATAAAAAGGCGTTTTTAATAGGGTAAAGAAAACACATTAAAAATAGACTTATCGGAATATAATTCTAACCTAATATTTAATGCAATGGTTGTATTTGCATCTGGGCAACCAGCTTCAAAATTCGCGGCTGAGTGTTTGTAAAAGCCAACTTCATGTCATCCTTAATATTCAGTCTGTTTCTTGCCTTTGTTTTGATATGAAGAAGCGTTGAAAATCCAATCTCGCAGAGATATGTAGAGGCAAATGGAAGTAAAACTCGAAAGGCAAGCATGGTGACATTTGGATATGACTGACACTTAGCACACCAGAACTGAGTCAGAAATTTTTCATAGAACAAATTACGTGCCGAGGAATCGTTCCGCAGATCCAAGAATTTATCCTAAACTTCATCAGGAATTCTGGCTACACTCAGGGAAGCAAAGAATGGGTTTCGTACCAGTGCAGCTTCTTCTTCTGTAAACTCAGGGAAGTACCGCTGAAATTCCTTTTCAAGGGATTCAAGGTGCCCAGTAATCTCCTCTTTCAGATTCTCATCCAGTTCACCTTCAGATTGCTCTACCACACTGCAGAGTTTTTCAAACATGGCAATGTTTCCAAGATTTACTTTCCGACGCCAGTTTTGCAGCTTGGATGCAAATGCCTAAAGATTGTCTTGAAATTGGATAGTGTGTGTTTCCTTTTCCTGAAGTTTCAGGTTCAGCTTATTTAGCTGGTCTAAAGTGTCTGCTAACTAAGCAACTCTTTTCTTCCAAGCTTCATCATTAAAGTAAGCCACAAGGTCATGTTTCCCTTGCACTTCCAGGAACAACTTCATTTCATCTTTCAACTCAAAGACACGATTGACAACCTCTCCTTACGACAGCCAGCGTACAGCAGTGTATAAAAGAAGAACCTCGTGATCAGAATTCATGTCTTTACAGAGTTCTTTGAACAGACGGGTGTTGAGGGCTCCAGATTTGATGTAATTCACAATTATGATCAGAGAATCAAGTACCTCTTGCAGAGGAGCTGGAAGAGTCTTGCTGGCAAGAGCATATCGGTGAATCATGCAGTGAATGCCCTTTGCTTGGGGAACAAGTTCTTTCACTTTTGTCTGAAAACCCGACTTTGACCCTAGCATAGCTGGTGCTCCATCTCTGCAAACCCCACAGACGTTTTTCCACTGTAGTTCTCCAGTTTCAAAAAAGGTATTTATCCTCTCCATAATATCTTCACCTTTTGTAGTAGTTTCAAGTGCACTACAAAACAGGAACTCTTCTTTGATGTCATCTGAATGAATATATTTCACGAAGACAAGCAACTGAGAACATGAACTTACGTCCGTTGATTCATCAACTTGAAAAGAAAACAATGGAGGGGTTTTGATTTAATTCAAAACCTGCTCTTTCACGTCTACGGACATGCGCCTCTGAATAGTGTTATTGGACAGAGATATTTGTCGCATCTTTATCTTGCTGGGTTCCTCAAGAATTAACTTCACCATCTTCAACATGCAGGGTGTGATGAGCGTTTCACCAATCGTGTAAGGTTTTTTGTTTGGCAATTTCCATTGCGACTTCATATGATGCTTGCACTGCTGCTGTGCTCTGTTGCGGACAACTTCCTGTAGGATCAAGTCTCGGACGTCTGACACCAGTTTCATGGCGTCGAAAGAACTCCAAATCCTTTTTAGTATGCTCTGAGTGCTTTGTCTCTAAGTGACGTTTGAGTTTTGAAGGTTTCATAGATTCAACACTGAGAAGAACATTGCACAAAACGCATTGTGGTTTCTCTATGCCATTGCTGATCAAGGTGGTAAAGCCAAATTTTAGATAGTCTTCTGAATATTTACGTTTCTTCTCCATGGGTACGGAATTCCGAAAATATAAATAAAAATTAATTCTTTTTCGAGAAAAAAATTTCTTTTTGTATTTTTATTATTTATTCGCGTTTCACGAATTTTATCAATTGTAATATTTAAAAAAAAAATGTTTAATAATGTTTAGCGCTAGTCACTTGGCTCACTATTTTATTAAAATAATACACCTGTTAATACTAATAATATAACAATAAAAATATAAATAAATAATTACCCAAAGAAATTGTTTTCCGTCGGGAAACGATAATAGCGATGCAGAAAGCCGACAGACAGCACGGACTGATGACGACCTACTGACGCTCTTTAGATTTTAGAAAGTGCAAGCAGTAGCTAACCCTCGCTCGACAGCGAGTGGCCAACTAAAGGTGGCTGACTATTAGCGAAGTAAGCTCGCGCCAGTTTGCATTAGACTGCCCATCGCGGACATTATTGAATTACATCATTGCAAACATGGCGGCGTCGGCAAAACATACGGGGTGACCTTCAACTGCATTAAGAGAGCAACTCATCTTTATTCGACGGTCCGTATTCGACAGTCTGTTATTCAAACATCGAGACACCGATTAAAAATGAATTTTGATATTGAATTTTGCATCATAGTGAATATTCTTTTCAGTTTACTACATGGTTTGTTCGCGCCACGAATAGTCGCTGTTATATGTTTGATAGGATAAAGAAAAAGAGCCCAAGTATCTGTTAGATGAAAACACTGCCAAAGAAAAATTATTTCACTAATATCTGGTGTGTTTTCAAAAGAAGTTGAGCGGATAGAAACATATTTGTGCAGTCTGCGAGGTGTTCCTCTCCGCCTGGAGGCGTTTAACACAATATATCACACTATGAACCATACTAAGGTATAGTGAAAAGTTTTTGTTGTTGATAAAACAAATTTTTAAGCAAAATTTTTTTTTATTATTTTATCCGAATTACAAAATAATAAAACCCGAAAATTATCCGAAATTGGACTTTTTTAAAACCACAAAAAATCTGTAACTTATTTATACCCGATTTTAACACGAATGAAAAGGAAAATAATAAAACCCTATATTTACCCTTCAAATGAATTTTTTTAAACGCGAAAAATCCATACCTCAAATATATCCAATGGATTATCCATATTAAATCCCACCGGGAGATTTAGGACATCCTGAAAATATCCTATAATATCCTGTGGACATGAAATGGATACCTCCAGGACGTCCAAATGTCCGCCAATATGATGTTCCCAGAATATCCAAACATGACATCCTATGAATATCCACAGATAATATCTTATGGATATTCTCCATATTGCCATAGAATGTCTTCTACGAATATCCGCTTTTATAATGCCATAATGTAGTTCTTTTCCTATCTACAAGCATATCTGAGAGTTTCCTGTTTTCAATTATCTTCCTTGAGGATCCTATTGAACAAAATTTGTGATAATTAACATTTGATTATACAAGAATACATTATTTTAGTATTTCAATAATCATTCAATGCGCCTTAACCTGTATTTTAAGCATAAAGCACATTTAAACCATTTTAAATTAAAAACAAAATAGTTGCATTATCAACTTTTAATTGCATTTAACCTTTTTTTATATTTACTACAATGCAACTGTTGAAACCTTAAGTACAGAATACAGTACATAATAAATGAACAAGTTATTATTGACATTTTAATGGTCATCCCAACCAATAAAATGCGATTAAAAGTGGTTTAGAGTATCCTTTATGCTTACCAAATGTTGAAAAAGATTTAGCACCAAAGTAAATACATTTTATACGTAATAAGAAATGCACCTCCCAGTATGAGATTCCATGTTGCCAGCCATCTTATTTGTTTACAATTGGTGTTACAATTGCTGCCAAAAGGTGGTAGTAGAATAGAATGTATTATATTGCACTTGGTCGGAATATCCGTGAGATATCTTATAGACATCAACAGAATATAAAAATAAAGACAATAATTATGTAAAAACGTGTTTTTGAAAAATATAAATAGCAAAGAAGATTTAATGCATACATTTTGAGAAACGTAAGGAATTTGTAATAATAACTAACATTACAGAATATTTTACTTCTACAAATATCCAATGGATATCCATAAGATATCCAAATAATTCGCTAGATATAAACTGGATATCCTATGGATATCCTGTACTGTCTGGGATCTTACTAAATTGTCACTAAAAATACATAAACTGAATCAACGACATCAAAAAAGTGATTTACATCCTCAATATCCGATATAGCATGTTTTTAAACCAGAATTAAATCATGATTCGCGCAATGTATGTATGGAGCGTTTGGCTGAATCTCTTGTACTCATTTTTGTACTCCATTGCACACACCACTTATTAAAGACACCCCATCATAGGATTGCCCACGAGGCTTCTCCAATCCATCTGAAATCTTTAACTTTGAAACAATTATGTTCGTCAATCCTTCAGCAGAAAGATTATCAACTGCAACGAATCCTAGGTCTTCGTTAATTTTAAATGCAGAAACCTTTTGGTATTCATAGATTGATATTGATAGATTTTTTATATATCTTGTGTTGTGTTAGTGCGAAGGGAGGGCCGGGCCGATATGTGAGGCGACCGCCTTAGGCGCCTCTCGCAAGGGGCGCCATAGTTTGACCACAATGAAAATTACGATTTGGAATAAATAATATCCAATAATCGAAAACTCAACCCAATGTAGAATTTACACATCTCCAAAACTAGAAACAAGACCTACAGTGATCTCGGTCCAATTCTATGTTCTCCTTTATATTTCTTAGAAAAACTCATCCTTCCGTTCTCTAAGGTTTAGATACCTGCCCTTTCAAATTCGTACACACCCGACTTCTGTTATTTTTGCAGTTCGGTTTCTTTTGGTCTTCTCAAGTGCTAATATCTTTCAGTGGATCGTATGCTAGAGTTTGCTAGAGCAGTGTTTGCTGCGGTTTATATAACTCTTTTGTGTGTGAAGTGAAACTTCGGAGGATTTACGCTTGGAATTAGGGACGAGTGTGGCGGCAGAGAGGACAGTGTGTGTTGAGACGCTCGAGAGAGAGGACGGAGAAAACAGACAACGAGTTGCGGACTACGGTGTTTGTGTTTTGTGTGTTTAGAATTTTTAGACTACGTTAAATTATACAGTCCACTATATTGCATTACCGTGTTAAGTCATTACATTCTATTTAACCTTTATGTAACCGACCCTCTGATTTGATATCAGACGATGTGCATGCCACACTTTGGTCCTTCGGGCCGGATTAATATTTAGTATTGGTTTCAAGCAGCTAGTTTTGAGAAATCTTTGATATAAAACGTGTGCATTAGCTCAAGAAAGACGAGTTATCGGGCGAACGGTGCGTTCAAGGTCATAAGGCACGCCGGCTCCGTAAGTGTTACCAAGCTACCAGCTGCGCGGGGTGGATGACGTAAGAGTTGCCTGAAGCCGACCGTGTTTTCCAGTCCAGACTAGACGGCGCCCAGCAGATTCATCCTACGTTGTTCTAAATTCAACATTATCTACGCTTCATCCAGGTCACGGCTCTTACCCTTTCCCATATATATTTACCCTGCCTTACATTGTAGATGTTATGTAATCATTTAAATTTTAGTGTTGCATGGAACCTCATATGTCAGAGATACAACAATCCAAAACTCATTGCATCCAAGCATGTTAAGGCTTTGTTGACGTCCATGAAGGCTAGGGATGATTCAGCTACAGAGTTGAGACAAGTAGTTAATCATTTATCAAGCAATTTAAATGCAGTTGAAGCTGTAAGCCTAGAAACACCATTGCATGAAATAATGCTTATGCAATTGGCTCTAGACCATTTGGGTCCTTCTATCAGAAAGGAGTGGGAGACTACATCAGTGTTACATGACTTTCCCAAATTAGAGGAGTTCATTAAATTCCAAGAACAAAAATGTAAAACGTTAGAATTATTGCAACCCAGTCAACCAGTTAAGGCTAGCGGCAGCACTATATACAAACCAGTGGAATCCAAATTCAAATTGAACAAGACCAGGTCATCTAGTTCCTTTATGACGACGAGCAATAGTACATTGTGTCCGTATTGTGAACAAATTCATGGGTTGCAGAAATGTTTATCCTTTGCTAATGCTAGTGTACAACAACGAATAGAGTGTATTAAGCAAAACAAATTATGCTTTAACTGTCTAAAGGCTTTTCATAGCGTTTAGGAGTGCCAATCAGGCAACTGTCGGAAGGGTGATAGGAAACACAATACGCTGCTTCATTTTGAGAGACCGGTGAGAGCGAAATTGCCTGACAGGAATGAACTACCACACTTCCATGGTGGCTCAACTAGTGACCACTCCAGGAACATAAGCCCCAACCAATTAGAGAACGATTCAAGGACATTGAGAAGTTACTTTGCCTTAAAATCACGACTGATTAAGCAGATGTTATTGTCCACAGTTATTGTAAATGTGGAGGACTCATTAGGTAGACTTCATCAATGCCGCGCTCTTCTCGATAGTTGCTCACAAAGCAACTTCATTACTGACGAGATGGTTAGACTACACAATTTAAAGAAAATTCGAGGCGTAATTCCAATACAAGGCATCGGGGATGTGTCTGCAGGCACCACGCAGGTGTCTCTTCAAGAACAAATGACTTCAAAGTGAACCTCAATTGCTCCATTCTTCAGGAGATAACAGACAACGTTCCCTCAACTTACATTAATTACAAGGATTGGTGTATACCTTCAGATATTGTGTTAGCCGACGACAAGTTCAACGAGCCAAGCAAGATAGATCTTCTAATAGGTGCGGAGTTCTACCTTCAGCTCTTATGCCCTGATCAAAGAACCAGAACTGGAAACTACCCGATTCTGCAAGAGACCAAGTTTGGATACATCCTATCCGGAAGGCTTTCCTGCCAGACCTCAGGATATGCTTCACAGCGATCATTACTTACAAGGAGAGACAACGTATTGGATAAGCAACTTCAACGTTTCTGAGAAATCGAGGAACTGGTTCAACCATTACCTACAAGGGAGTAAGATTTATGTGAACAACATTTCAAGGAACACACCAGAAGAGACTCTACGGGCAGGTTAATTGTTCGATTGCCTCGCCGCCAGGGAGTAGGACATTTAGGTGACTCATATCAACAGGCAAACACACGACTACAACAATTGGATCGCCGACTACACAAACAGCCACCTTTGCGTCAGTCTTACAATGCCTTTCTTCAAGAGTATGAAGAGCTTGGCCATATGAAAAGGCTAGATGACAACGCAACCAACAACCAGAGGGAATTGTTTACTTGCCCCACCATGCAGAGATCAAAGAAGCTAGCTCCACCACCAGGACGAGGGTAGTTTTTGATGCTTCCACCAAGACGACTAAAGGAACATCCCTCAATGATACGCTGTTAATTGGAGCCACATTACAACAAGATTTCAGTTCCATAGTTCTACGATTTTGAACTCATGAAGTGGTGTTTACAGCAGACATCGCTAAAATGCATATACAGGTCCAGGTGCATGCTGACGATACCGGACTCCGGCGCATTCTCTGGAGAAGATCATCCACAGATCCAGTGAACATCTATGAGCTCACCACACTCACGTATGGTATGGCGTCAGCTCCGTTTCTTGCAACGAGATGTCTCCAGCAATTAGCAGAGGATGAAGCAGTCAGATACCCTCACACTGCTGAAGTATTGTGAAGAGACATTTACATCGATGATGTGCTCTGCGGGGCAAACAACTGCAAGGAAGTGCTTCAATTGCAAAAGGAATTGATATATCTACTCTGTACCGGTGGCATTCAGTTGAGAAAGTTTTGCTCTAATCTTCTGCCATTCTGGAAGCCGTCCCACCAGAATACAGATAAACGGAACTGCCAAGACATTTTGACAGCATTAGTTAAGTCAAAACACTTGGGTTATTATGGTATCCAACGCAAGACATGTTTTCATTTGCTATCAAGACACCATCATCATCCTCGACGTTGTTAAGGGATCAGCCAAACTCACCTGTCACTAAACGTACAGTGTCTTCTGTGATTGCATCTATTTTTGACCCACTTGGGCTAGTAAGTCCCATTGTTATTATATATAAAATCTTTCTACAGCAATTATGGCAGTGTAATCTACAATGGGATGAATGTCTTACAACTGAGTTATTAGCAGACTGGAATAAACTGTGTTCACTTCTCCCTGAAGTTAAGAACATTCCAATCGAACGAAGTGTGTTAGGCAAAGGAATCCTGTTAGACATACAATTACATGGGTTTTCAGATGCAAGTGAAAGAGCTTATGGTGCTTGTTTATACCTGCGCTCAGTGTCTCAACATGGGGAGGTAGTAACAAAATTACTGTGTTCAAAATCAAAGGTGGCACCAGTAAAATGTATCACGATCCCTCGACTGGAATTGTGTGGAGCATTATTGCTTGCTCGGCTGGTAAACAAAGTAGCACCTATTTTGAATTTAGATATTTCCAAGACAATGTTGTGGACAGACTCAACAATTGTCCTATCATGGCTAGCAGCACCAGCTGCGCGATGGAAAACGTTTGTAGCAAACAGAGTAGCCCAGATTCAGGAGCTTGCAGCTAAGGGTCACTGGGGAAAGGTGTCCAACGAAGAAAATCCAGCAGACCTGATTTCTCGTGGCTCTGACCCTTCAACCCTGTGTAAACTTAGCTTATGGTGGCAAGGCCCTGCCTGGCTAAGTCAATGTGAATTACAGTGGCCGACTAAAAACTGCAACATGCAATTCGAGGAGGCGCCAGAGCAACGGGCATCAGCACTTACAGCGATGGCAACTGAACCAGTCATAGATGGCATAACTAATAGTTCAGAGGGTAGTTGCATATTGCCTGAGATTCTATCACAATGCCAACTACCCAGACAATAAACGAGGAGGCATTTTGATGATGTCCGAATTACAGCTAGCACTTAACATCTGCATTAAGATAGCCCAGCAAGCAGATTATAAACAAGAATTCAAGGATCTTGAAAATGGACGACAAGTTTTACCCAAGACTCAACTAAGAGATTTTCACCCATTTAGGGATGACAACAACTTGCTTCGCGTAGGTGGACGCCTACATTATGCCAAATTGGGATATGAAAGTAAACACCAACTTATCTTACCACCCAGCCATTATTTTACCAAAATGATAGTATTAGCGGAACACTTCAGACTACTACATGCAGGACCACAACTGCTCATTGCATCGCTAAGGCAAGAGTACTGGATACCCAAGATCAGGCATTTAGTCCGACCAGTAATGCATCAGTGTTTGCCGTGTTTCAAACTAAAGGCTTCCACCACCGAGCAGCTTATGGGCCAATTACCTGCAACCAGAGTTCAGCCGTCACGTCCATTCCTACTTACAGGAGTTGATTATGCAGGTCCGTTACAGATCAAGATTGGAACGGTGAGAAGCATAACCCTGGTTAATGGTTATGTTGCAGTATTTATATGTATGTCAACCAAGGCTATCCACTTAGAATTGGTTAGCTCACTCACAACAGAAGCATTTATAGCTGCGCTCAGAAGATTTATCGCCAGGAGAGGCAAAATCCAAAAACTTTACAGTGACAATGGCATTAATTTTGTAGGAGCAAACCGTGAGCTATATGCCCTGAGGCAACTATTTATATGTGAAGAGTGTAATAAAAAGATACAGGACTTTGCAGCTACTGAGAGAATTCAATGGCATTTTATTCCTCCCAGTTCTCCACACTTCGGAGGATTATGGGAAGCTGGAGTGCGATCAATGAAGTGTCATTTAAAACGAGTAACGGGAACATCCATTTTTACTTTCGAGGAGCTGTCAACCCTTCTCGCAAAAATAGATGCTTGCTTAAACTCCAGACCTATTACAGTCTTATCCGATGACCCTAAGGACCCGAGTTGTCTTACCCGTGGTCATTTCCTCATTGGTGGTCCTTTAACCTCCTTCCCTGAGCTTAGTCTGTCTGATGTGTCGCTGAAGCATCTTTCCAGATGGCAGCATATTCAACAGGTGACGCAGCAGTTATGGAAGAGGTGGTCCATGGATTGCCTACCATCACTTCAGCAAAGAAGGAAATGGCGTTCAGAACACAAGAATCCTCAACCTGGGAACGTGGTTCTGGTCAAGGAGGACAACCTACCCCCACTTTCTTGGAGGATTGCAGTCATCCATGAAGTATTTCCGGGAGAAGATGGGCTGCTTCGAGTAGGCAGCATAAAAACTCCCATCGGCATTCTAAAGAGACCTATACATAAATTGATAATTTTACCCCTACAATCATGTGTTTATTAAGCGTTTAATAGTATTTAGTATTGCAATGTAATCTGTCAATTGTTTTGAATTTAGTAAAATTCAACGGGGAGAGCTTATGTTGCGATATATAAAACTCTTTTATTTGTGTGAAGTGAAACTTCGGAGGATTTACGCTTGGAAGTAGGGACGAGTGTGGCGGCAGAAAGGACAGTGTGTGTGTAGAGGACGGAGAAAACAGACAACGAGTTGCGGACTACGGTGTTTGTGTTTTGTGTGTTTAGAATTTTTAGACTACGTTAAATTATACCGTCCACTATATTGCATGCGTGTTAAGTCATTACTTCAATTTTACCTTTGTGTAACCGGCCCTCTGATTTGATATCAGACGATGTGCATGCCACAGTGTTTCTCAAACGCCATGGAATAAAACTGTTAGTAAATAAAATAAATTGGCAGTAGAAAAAAGGATTATTTGGCAGTAGAAAAAATTATATGGCAGTAAAAAAGATAAACTGGCAGTATTCAAGCAGCAGTAAAGAAAGCGAAAACTAGCAATATTTTAATGCAACATAGCAGTAAAAAAATAAAATGTCAGTAAAAAAATAAAATGGCTCCAAACCCCCGCTTTCTTAATGCCGAGCAAAATGTTCCTTTTAGGAGGAACGAAAAACACTTCAACCAACGAGTAAAATGTTCCTCCATACAATAATTTCCCAAAACAAAATGTTTCCATATATAATTAAAGCCCCCGCATATTTAAAATTTAAACTGGCACCAGTTGCTAAGCCACAAGAAGCCTTCCACGCATATACACTTTGTTTTTAATCCACAAGATAACTTAAAAACAAAAACAATAATATCAATTCCAATATTCAGTTTATCGTTTTATTTACGGCGACCGTTTGCTGGTGGAAATCAAACGGCCTAACGCACCTTGTTTACAACAGTTATCACGAAGCTTTTTTAATGACAACCATAAAAACACGTTCCTGTCCATAGCTCTTTAGCAATGTCTATTGAAAGCGCGAAGGAGAATTCTTCAGATTATTTTTCAAATTAAAATATTGCAGGTTAGGTTTTTAAATTTTCTCGCCTTTCCTTTTACTTTCCCATATACATAGTAATCGCGAAAAATTCGACTTCGAGATTTTGACAGATATACACGTTTTAGGTGTCCATGAAGTCAAAAAAAGTTGTTTTCGCCATGCTGTATGTCCGTCCGTCTTGACGTTACTTTATTGCGAGGTCCTAGAACATGGGGGGAGAATCTAAGGCCCGCGGACCACATGCGACCCCTGAGAACGTTTAATGAGACCCGCGAAGATACGATGAACAAGAGACCCGTAAAATTTAGAACAAAAAATTCATATTTTATTCAAATTATAATAATAAAACATTTAATATTGGAACTTTAACCCTAAGAACAGCATTTAGAATTGATTTTTACTTGTATGGTATCACATAATCTCCAGGTGACTTCCGATTTAATCTATAATCCTGCCCGCCGGAGCATTGGTAACGACCAATGCGGCCCTCCGAAGGGTTCGCAACCACCAATAGCAAATCCTACATCCACTAAGTTTATACCATGTCTAACGCTGATAGAGAAAATCTATCCTGAAAATTTGGTTTCTCTAAAAATAAATTGCAGAATTCCAGAGATATGGCTCATAGAGATGGCCGGACGGACAGACAAACCTAATACATGAGGGATTTGTTAGAAAAATGCCTCATTTTGTTTTTTTTAATAAAAGCAATTATATGATATGAATAAATAAATTTTTATTAAGTGTTTTCCACTTTTTCAACTGGCGTCTAATTAAAAGAGTTCAGTAAACAAATTGAAAGGACGTCATATTATATCTTGCCTCAGGCGGCAAACTGACTGGGCCCGGCTCTGTGCGAAGGCTTTCGCGGTGTTGCTGGGTTGAAGGCTTCATGCTTCCTGATATTCGCCGCGTAGGTCAGCTTGAATGACGACGACAGTTTCGCCGACCTTCCTGTAAGCGTCTTCAGGTCGCCTGACATGAAGGTCGGCGAAACTGTCGTCATAATTCAAGCTGACCTACGTGGTGAATACTCGGAAGCATGAAGCCTTCTATCTTGTGTTGTATCAACCAGTATATAAAAAGACGCTGATTTCCATTCTGATTTGATTTCCTCAAAAACAGCATTAGCTAATATTCCGAATATTTCATTTTGAGCTTTTGGCGATATATATTTTATTTTTCGTTTGGGTGAGTTTAAGAGTTGATCCGACACATCGCCGTACTTTGCTAATAGCTCTGTAATTGATAAAAAATTTCCTCCGTTTGTTGATTTCCTATCCTCCCGATGTCCACGAAATGACAAATTCTCCAAAGCTAATGTGAGCATAACATTTACTAATCTATCGATGACTCTTCTCCGGTATGAGACTTCTTGTCTTATTTTGAGATTAATTTCATCAGTAATTGTTTTTCCTTCACGCCACTGTCTCAGCAATGCACGGCATTGTTTGCGATCAGATGATTCTTCATGAAGTTGAATTTTTCGAGTTAAAGAATGCCAATCTCTACTTCCATTTGCCATACTGTTTGGATATCTCTTAGAGAATAACCATCATGATTGACAGTACACATAATTCTTTATTTAGAATAACATAACCAATCTCTTCTTATATGAATCCCAATTTGCGTGATTTGCAAATAATAAGATTCATTGAATGATCTGTTATTCTATTTAGGATCTTTAGGAAATGGTCCTTTTGGTTGTTGGAACCACATAAAATAATCTTTCGTTTTTCATTTTTATTCACATCTTTGGTGCATTAACCTTTACCTTTATGGAATGTTGATTGTAAATGATTATCATGAGATAATTCAACGTAATTTTTTAACTCATCTAACGTATCCAGTTATAAAGTGCCTTCAAATTCATTTTCTAGTGGTTGTGGAGTTTCTAATTCAAGTAGAATTCTTTCTTCAATGCTCAATCCCTGTCCTTGGTTGTTTGAAGATGGTTTTATAAAAGATGTTATTTTCTGGCATTTATTAATTCGTCTTCGTGTTTTTCACGCAGTTTTCGTTTTTGAACTCCACTTTCATATTTTTTCTGTTCTCTATCTAAGTTTAGTCGTCAAATTTTAAAAGGTTGAGATTGTTAGAATAAATATATTAATTTATAATAAAATACGTTTTTTTTTAGTAAAATATTCTAAAACACTGAATTCTCTGAATTGTTGAATCATTTAATAGGATTGACAAAACCTTCTATACTTCTGCCGGTAATAAAATCAACTGTAATATCAAAAAACTACCTTATACTGAAAAGTTTCCCGAATATAAAAAGTTATAACTTTGGAATTATCAGATCTACCAGAAAAATAACCCTTAATGGAATGGGAAAAAATTAGCTACAAATTCGTGAAGCTTAATGCTATTAGAAACTAACCACAGCTAACTCTCAGCAGAAAAAACCCATGGCCATAGAGCGGCGCGCCGTCTCAATGGCCATGGGTTGGGTTGGGTTGGGTTGGGTTGGGTCGATAGGTTGGATTTGCCGACGCCGCGGCGCTGGGAAATCCAACCCATTGCTCCTCGATCGATTATCATTTAACTCGAGTTCATACGACGACAGAAAGCAAATTATTTACTGAAAATTGCCATCGGGTTTTTACGCTAAAACGTATTCTGTGCTGTTGATTTGCACGTTTTTAATTCCTCTCTCCAAAATTAAAATGGGAGATTAAATTGAATTTTTAAGTGTCACCAGTGACCGGGTAAAATGTTATGTACTGCTGCTCGTTCATTCTAAATAACTACCTTGTTTATGATTTCATGATTGTATTAGAAGTTAGACTATACTTTAAACTATCTTGTTTATGAGTTATAATTTTGATTTGAAAAAATTAAAACGTAAAAAATAAACCAAAAATGTGAAGAGGTTCGAAGTTAATACGAAAACGTTACATTAAAAATTTTAAAAATAAATTATCGATAAAAATGTTGTAAGAAGTTTTTATTTGCATTTTATCTTTTCTTTGGCGTTTTTTTTATTTTATTCAAATCTATCTAGCGAGATCTAGGTTTTTTCGTGTTGTTTTAGTGGTTACTTGAGGCTCGGAGTTGGCAGCGCTGCCTGCCTGGACTCAGAAAAATGTCCACGTAAATCAGTTGACCTAAGCAGTCATCAATACCTAGTTGTTTTCTCTTGACCATAGGGGGCAACCGCCCACTCTTGCCCTCCTAAGCGGACGCACATGACCCTTCAAGCCACAGTGAGTCATTGAACTTCGTTCCCAACACGTCTGCAAAATGTCTTTTAAATTAATGGTAAAAATAAAATTGTTTCTTTCGACTGCATCGGCACTTTATAATGACTAGTGGTACCCGCAATACTTTTTACGAAGTCAGTCAGAAATCTGCATGTTTAAAAATAATAATAGCCCATTTCTCCTTATAAAATTAGACAACTGACGTTTTGAATTTAATTTTTGCTTTTATAATTCATATATGCAATTTTAATTGCTTCTCCCTTATGAAAAAGGTCACATTCCAGTATTGAAATAAGGAAAGAAGATTTTTTCTTTTGGTCAATCGTCAAAAATGCCCACAGTCCACACGCAGTTTGAATAATAATAATCTGCAATTATTAATGTTGCAATCTAATATGTTCGACTTTGCTACAATTATAATCACGATGCTTCATAAAAAGCGCTAAGCGAATAACACAATTCTTTCGTCGCTTAATAGACACTAAATCAATCGGAGACAAAAATGCGGGTCGCCATGGCAACACCCGAAAGAGTACGAAAAAGCCATAAAATTTCAAAAGGGAACTTGTGTTTCTGACAAATTCTTCCTTGTTACATCTAAACATCTTAAGAATAAGATATTTTATAGTTTTACTAGTCGAATAAGGCAAAAACGGAGAAATTCGGTCCATATGTACGTATTTTAACGAATGAAGGAAATAAACCTCGTACCTTGAAAAATCGAAACTCCTGTGTAAACATACGGGAAAATATAATTACTCCCTGGAGTCGAACCTGGGACACTGCCGTAAACGAAAATAGTTTTCCCGGGGTCTCCTAGTTGGCAAAAACAAAATGGCGTTTAGAGCATTTTTAGATGACAAACTGTACAAGAAATAAAAGGAGGCGGACGGGCGGCCTTCCGATATTGGATACAGCCACACAAAGCTCCAACAACTAAGAAAAGAAAAAGGAGCGTTGCTAAGACGTAACTAAGCGACGTTTGTTAATAATAGTCGTCGGTAGGTGGCGTGGTGGTGGCAGCTAAAAATATAAGATCTCTTAAAAAATGTATTATATGGTAAAATGTTTCAAACAAAGGCTGCAGAAATATTTCAAAATAACGAGTAAGTGACAAGAATAAACACCCACTCCCGGTTGACTGATTTTTACCAAAAACTAATAAATTCTTCTGACTTTTATAAAAATGTTAAATATAAAATTTCGCGCTGACCTGATTAATAGCTTCTGAGTTCGAGCACCCACAAAAAAGGCCGTGAGATAACATTCTGTTGAAATCTTATTGTAACAAAGTAATCTCACTGCTACTCTTAGCTTAGGTGACGCTGGCTCAGGATTTGAAGCGCTTCTCTCCTGGCCTCCTTCCTGGAGTGATGCCAAGGAATCTTTTCCCTATGGAAAAGAATAACGCCGGACAAGAGGTGACGCCGAGTTCGTCCAAACAGACCAGCTGTCCTTCCAATGGACCAACCAACGCCTCAAACCAGGCTCCGAAGAGTTCGACCTCCAAGTCCTTGGATGCCAACTCTTCGAGCAACAAAAACGGCCCTTTTCAGGGCAAGATTGACTCTGCTGCGATCGAGGTTTTCGGCACTTCTCAGTGCCCTCAGCCTGCGCAACCGACTTCTTCTGAGCCTTCTAACGTTCCACTGCCTACAACTGAGACCGCTTTTCGTCAGGTTGACCCGAGGAGGCGTTCAGCACCCTTTCTTACTGCTGAAGAAGCAGTCCTGAAGCGCCAGCGGACCGCTGCCGTAGAATCTTCTACAAGCATTCCCACCAACAACCGCTACGCGCCGCTGATGCAGGACGACCAGCAGCCTTTGGAGATCGGCGAGTCGGGCCCTGCTGCAGCTAACTCAGCGGAGGCGATGGAAACAACGGCCGCGACTGCCCGTACACCAGCTAGACGACCATCTTTGATGGTTTACGACATCTGCTCTTTCCGCTCCCTTCGAGATCTCCTCCGCGCCAACGTGGAGGACCAGGGATTCCAGCTTTCCCAAACCAGGGAGAAAGGAGCCATCCGGATTACCCTCCGGGACATCGTGGCCTACAGGGAGGCAAAAGACCTGCTACTCAAGCACAAGGCCCAGATTTCTTCCAGGAACGTGGAGGATGAGCGAACTACCAGCTTCATTCTTCACGGTCTTGACGCGGAGGATGATCCGCAAGAAATATTTGCCGACCTCGACAGCATGGGCATTCTGGTGAAGACGGTCCGTAATCTCCACGGGTCCTCCAGGCCTCCTACAGCGGGTCAGCAGACAACCAGGCGCCCTCCTTCTAACCTCTTTGTCGCTTCGGTGGTTCTTACCCCGGAATGGCCCATCAAGCGGCTAGCCGGCATACGCTACATCGGGAATGTCAGGGCGAGAGTTCGGCTCTACAAACATCAAAGGCCCCAGGTCTGCTACAACTGCAGCCGAGTTGGCAACTCTTCCCTCCGCTGCACCGCTGCCTCCAGGTGCTATAAATGTGCGGAACCACACCCGGGACTATCCTGCACCAAGCCGCTTGACTTGCCGTGCAAATGCTGCAACTGCGGAGGAGCCCATAACGCCTTCGATACTTCCTGTCCGCTGATGCAGAGGGAGCTGGCTCTTAAACAGGGGAGACAGCAGGCAACCACCAGCAGTGAGACTTCTCAACCACGTCCAGCTGCCCCCACTCCATCCCTTGGAACGCAGAATGCGTGGGGAAGAGGCAATGCCGTGAGAGGACAACAGAATCAGAGACGTACGCAAAGGCAGAGGCTCTCCGTTCCACCGGCCCCCGCATTAGACGCGGGATCATTTCCAGTCCTGCCGCTACAACAGCCGTCTCGTCAGGAGACCCCGGAAGAGCTACGAGTTCCTCTTCTCAAACTTCGCCAGCGCCGGCAGGAGCTACGTGCTTCTTCGACGGCTCCACTGCCTGCCAACTCTGGACAGGCTACCACAACAGGGCTACTTGAGGCAATTCAGTCTCTTACCACAGCAACCATGGCAATGCAGCAGCAATTGCAACAACAGTCGGCGCTGATACAGGGCCTCCTAACTCACCTGACGGCGTTCCTTCACGTTCAACCGTAAGGCGAGGAAACCGAGTACAGCATTCGCCTCCTGGAACGCAGGAGGGGTCGTCCGCGGGAAATCTCCTGAGCTACTGGGATTTCTGAAGAAGCATGGCATTGCTGCTGCCCTGCTCCAAGAAACCCACCTTCTCCCCGTTACGAAATGGACCATCCCTGGCTGCAAGATATTTCGACAGGATCGGCCAGTCCCGCCGCGTGCCAGAGGATCTGGTGGCACTGCGATTGTTGTCCGCGACTACCTGGAAGCATCGGAAATTCCACTCCCGCCGCTTCAGTCTGCTGAGGCCACGGCTGTTCTGCTGCGAACCGAAAAAGGACTCCTGACGCTGGTATCCTGTTACATCTCACCATCTCGCACGTTCTATCCGGAGGACCTTGATGCTCTTGCCAAGCTAGGATATCCTATTCTGCTGGCAGGAGACTTCAACGCCAAGCATCCCTCCTGGAACTCCAGGAATGAGGACAGCCGCGGCCGACGAATTCGCACCTGGGCAGATGACTCTGGCTTCAGCATTGTGGGGCCTCTGCAGCCAACCCACTTCGCTGCGGGCGACGGATCGGAGAACGTGTTGGATTTCTACATCGCCAGCCGTCTTCGGACTTCCATCCACGTCTCCTCCCTGACGGCTCTCCGCAGCGACCACAATCCTGTAGTTGCTTACCTGGGCGTTCGTCCGCTTATCCTGCCAGAAGGGACCTTTCAGGACTTCAGGAGCGCCAGATGGGATGACTTCCGCCGTATTTTAACCGACAGCCTGCCGGAGCAGCCCCCGAACATCACCACCGGAGAGGAAGCTGATGACTGCGCACGGTTGCTTACGGCCAAAATCACTACTGCTGCCGCGGAGACCATCCCTCGTCGAAATCGCAAGGCTCCCTCCTACATGGAACTCCCAGCGGACATTAGGCAATTGATAACCGCCAAAAATCGAGTCCGTCGCCGCTATCAGTCGACCGGAGCCCCGGAATACCGCTGCCAATTACGTCGCATGGAGAGAGAGATTCAGCGAGTCATCCGCGATTATCGACGCGAGGCCTGGAACACCAAACTTGCTTCACTCACCATTGAAGATGGCTCCATCTGGCGCATGGCAAAGGCACTCAGGATGGATCAACCGTACGACCCTCCACTGCAGCGAGGCAATGTCACTGCCATTACTCCTGATGGCAAAGCAGAGCTCATGGCGACCTACCTGGAGACGGTGTTCCAGAATGCAGCGTCGGACAGGGATCTCCCACCAACTGCCATGGCCACTGACGACGTTTCCTCCCCGATCATCACCTCTGCAGACGTTGGGGCAGCACTTCCATCGCTCCGGCTGAAAAAGGCTCCGGGCCCGGACAACGTAAAGAACGAGGTCCTAAGGCAGATACCGCAAGCCTTTTCAACTTGGCTTGCCTTACTCTTCACCGCCTGCCTTCGTCTGGGACACTTTCCATCCATCTGGAAAAAGGCCAGCGTAGTCTGCATCCCCATAGGAAAGGCCTCCCGGGATCCAGCCAAATATCGCCCCATCTCCCTACTTGATGGAATGGGGAAGCTGTTTGAGCGCTTGCTGCTCCCGCACATCACTCAGTTCCTGGAAGCCAACCACATCCTTCCTATCCAGCAATTCGGCTTTCGAGAAGAGCACGCCACCACGCATCAGCTCGCCAGAGTTTGTAACTTTATAACAGAGGCATTTAACAACAAGCAGCACGTGGCGGCTGCTCTTTTTGATATAACAAAGGCCTTTGACAGGATGTGGCACGCGGGACTACTCTGCAAACTCCGTGACTTTGGCTTTCCATCCTGGCAACAAAGGATAATTGGCAGCTACCTCAGCGGAAGGACCTTTTCCGTCAGATGGCACGGCACGGACTCAACCCCACATCCCATAACATCTGGCGTACCGCAGGGCTCCGTTCTTGGTCCCAGCCTATACAACATCTACACGTCGGACCTTCCAGTCGACCTTGGATGGAACACCATCGTGGCCCTTTACGCCGACGACGCTGCTCTACTCTGCAAGTCATGGAGCAAGTCTAAGGCTGCTGAGTACCTCCAACGCTCTACGGATATCCTCCTGGATTGGTTCCAGGCGGCCAAACTGGAGGTGAACCCACGGAAAACGCAGACCATCATCTTTTCCGTCTCCCCGCTGCCGGATCCGGATGGTATACTCATCGGCGACCAGCAAGCAGACTGGATGGAAGACGTTACATACTTGGGTGTAACATTGGACAGGAGGCTCTCCATTGAAAGGCATGCCAGACGTGTGGCACATCGGGCCCTTGGCACCAGGATTGGGCTTTCTCCGCTTCTTAGGAACGCCAACATTCCGCTGCGGAGGAGACTACACATCTACAGGGCAATAATTCTTCCTGCCTTGCTCTACGCCTCACCAGCCTGGAGTGGACGCCTCACATCTGCCGGCTACTACCACCTTATCACAGCAGAGCGTGCCTGCTTGCGCGCCATTACCAGGAAAAGACGAACACTAAAGGACGTCTACGAATGGCTGTCCCTCCCGTCCATACGGGAAACCATGAAGAAGCAGGCCGTACGGTTCTGGAATAAAACAGCAGGCAAGCAAGCAGAGCACCTACGAGTGATTTCAGAAGCGTTCCCGCAGCCTTGGGATCGCCATAAGAGACCGCGCTCTTCCACGGGCGCAGACGAGGACCTCCCCCCGAATAAGAGGAGGAAATAGGGCCAAGGATGGCCCAAATGCTCACCCATGAGCAACCAATCACTAACACAATCATCGCTTAGGTGTCACCATCGGTGAACAGTTGTGCGATAAGCTACCTCGGCATCCACAAGCTGAGATATGCAACTCACCAGTCTGGCCCACAAAAAAGCTATCACACACACAGACATCATCGAGAAAATGGTCAAAACGTGTTCAGGGGACCTCAAAAAGTGTATTTCCGTTGAAATCTCGAAGTCGATTTTTTTCATGCGTACAATACTTTCCCCTATACTACGTATATGGAGAAAGTAAAAATTGACGCTTAGTTACGTCCTAGTAACGCTCCTTTTTCTTTTCTTAAATGTTTCGGGGCTATATCCAATACCAGAATGCTGTGATTTGAATGTATTTGTTCTTTGTAGTCTTTAAATTTTTCTCACAGTTCCTTAAAATATTATTATCATGAAACCTATTTGGAATTTTTAGAAATAATACAGGTGTGGAGAAAGTCATGTGGTGGCCACATCACATTTTTTCGTAATGGTTTCCTTATTACCACTGTTGCCACCCATAGTGCTAACAATGTTCCTGGCCCCTTGATTTCGCCGTTTTATTTATTACATTTTTATCTTACTTCTCCTAGAACCCTGGAACCCCTAAAGTCCTAACTATTAATATCGGAGGCTCCTGGAGCTTTCTAGTGTTTTACTTTTACTTTTTTTTACCTCTAACCTGAAAAAACACCCCTGTATGCCCTACAGCAGTGGTGACCAATCTATGGCGCATCCATCTTCCAAGTGAAGTGTGGCGCATGACGCCTAGAATACCTAATTAAAACGATCATTTCGTTTTTATACAGTTGAAATACATCTAGGATTTTTTAAAAATATCTCAAAATGTTATTATATTTTCGTCGATGTATGAGTTTAGTTTGTGAGTTTGGAATGAATGAATCGGTTTGAAAGTGAAGAATTTAGTGGGTGAGTGATTGTAAGGAAACCTTGTCATGTCTGATGGCTTAGGTGCCCGAAAATTCCACCCGACATATACAAAGTGACGCCTTCCCTATTCTCTTCCCACGAATATTTACTCATCATGGATCGACTTATAAAAATTAGTCATTTTATCAACTCAGAAAACTTATTCTGCCGATTTACATACAAATGCGTGTGAACAAATTTCTTATCTATGAAACTTATCAAAAATTAAAAAACGCTCACGGATCACTGACTTTAATCTAGAAAATCTGCTGCTACATGCAATAAAAAATTTACATCCCAATATAGACAAATTGGCGGAAATGAAATTACACCAGATATCGCATTAAAGATGAAATTTATGTTTAACATACCTATCTTCACTTATTAGGCCTAAGTGGTGTATCAAAACTTTGGCACCGTAAAAATGGCGCACGATAGGTAAAAGGTTAGAAAGCAATGCCATAATGCGCTTTATCCTCCACGGCCTCAGCAGTGCAATGCATTCGAGACTAACGATGTTTGATACGCGGGGAAGTTCTTCGTGAAGTGTGCTAGTGGAATGGATCTAGGGTCAAGCGAAGGTATAAACTGAAAGAGATAAGGTAACCCAAGCAGCGTTACTTCACACCAAGGCGGATAATACACAGACAGCGTAAAATTCTGAATAGTAAAGACAACCTTACGTGTATAAAAGAAAAGACGCTACAAACAGCAACTTCGAAATAAATATTGAGTTTAAGAAGGAAAGTATAAATGGAGTGCAAGAATATATACGTCACAATTACGTTTGGGTATAAAATGATTAGAAATAAGTTATAAGATAAAATATTCAACAGAAAAATGAACTTGAAAAAAGTTTTAAAAATAACAAAAAAATGTTAGTTCTACTTAATACTACGACTACTAATACTAATGCTATTGATTCAATGGTCGCACGCAGATCCGTAGGAGCTCTCTGGCGGAATTGAAAGGCACCTCTTCGACAGCCAGGTACAGAATCATAGAGCACCCTCTTACAGAAGGGACGAATCAAATGAATTTTCTATCAGCATTTCCCGTTTCCTTTGACTACCCATTCCATTTCGAAACTGCCGCAGAGTACAATGATATTGGGCAAACGTAAATACTAATTAAACACTAAATAAAAAAATATCATGGTAATTTAAATCGATAGTAATATTTCCAGAAAAATGATAATTCTCTGAATATGAAATGAAATATCATACCGAGATTACGCGCGGGTTGATGCTCGTCCGCGTAAACTCTCTCTCTCTATCCTCACCTGCCGGTCCGTCAGTTTCAGGTCCTCTGCAAGTATCCGTCTTTCTTCGGGACTAAGGTACTTGTGACCTCCGAATCTCTTCTCCAAGGCGGTAGTTTGCTCCACAGAGAATCTCACCTGCCCTCCCTTCCGTTTGCTCGCGCTCCCACCAAGGCCAATCATAGCATTTGCACCCGACGATTCGTTCCCTAGCACCACCCCGCCGCTTTGGCACTGTCTGATGGCCATCAAGTGGCATTGCAGCGGTGTCCATCTGTCCAAGGACTCTGATAATAAAAATTGTGTCAAAAGTAGAATACATATGTGCCACGTAATAAGATAACTAACGAAATACATTTTTAATATTTATTGTGAATCGCACGAATTTACCTGAAAATTTGACAATTTAAATTAAGAACTAATTCATTTGAAATTGTCCGCCATTTGCTTGAACACACAATAGCAGTCGGCTAGGAATTCTTTCAATCACTTTGCCCAAAGGGGTGTATCTTCATCGATTTGTACAAAGGCATCTTCAATGTTCATTTTTAGTTATTCGATCGTTTTCGGGCTATGTTCGTAAACTTTATCCTTAATAACACCTCACAAAAAAGTTTATTGGCGTTAGGTCAGGAGACCTTGAAGGCTATTCCACAGACTCTCACCTTCCAATAGGAAATCGAGGGTCTGTGGAATGCTTCATCCGGGTAATTACGTACAAGAATAAATATTACCTACCACATTGTGAGATTTCATGATACCTAATTTTCAGTGGGGCCCTTATCCGGGTTTAATTTTTTGTGAAACTATTCTGTAGTTGTGTTAGTTTTGTTCCAAGATTTTTATAATTTTTTCATTTTTCACCACTCCTTTTATTGAAAGTTTTGTTAAGTTTCATCGTTGTATACTCTTAACCAGGGGCGTGTTAAGCTCAGGCTCAGGGTACCAGATGGGTTTTGGGGCCCCCAACCCTATTGGTTCCGATATATTGAAACAAATCAACCATAACACTATATTGATATTAGAAATAAATGCAAGGATATTGTATCAAACAATTGAAATATGATATATTAATACTGCAATTTATTATAAAAAATAATTTTCCATTGGCCAATTAAGGACAATACTGCCCTGAAAATTGTAGCTAAAAAGAATCAACCTTTTAATATTTAATAAATATATCAGCAAAACAAAGAAGACAGATAATCTTGCCATCGTATAAATGAAAAGCACGTAATTATGCAGCATTAATTGTGTTAACTTAAGCTTGGAAGAATTTCTTTTGAGACCTTTCTCTAGAAAAGTCTGTTACATTTTCTTCAAAATCGAGTCTCTTTGTTATGTCCCACTCGAGGGTCTGGTACGTTTCATCGCCGAGCCGTTTCAGTGCCAGGCCAATTCATCGCAGGAACGATTCAGCATCGGCCGTTTCAGCGTCGGCCGTTTCATCGTCAGTAGATAAATTATTAATATATTTCTCCATAGATACTTTATTATTATTATTTATTTATACGTAACGTACCGTGCCATCTTCAATTAAAAATATATACTCTTTTGTTGTTTTATGTGCAATTATTTTAATAATGTTTTAATGTATATTTTCCCATTTTTACAGTTAAAAAATTATTGGTTTGAATTATATATTTAACTTGGAAAATACTTAACGGGGAAATATTGTGATATTTTTCCAATAAAATAGCACAGTTAAATGTCCTGTTTTTGCGATTACTGCAAATAAGTGAAATATACTTATATTAATAGTTTATTCTATATTACGTTTGTAAAAATAGAATGATTACAATGATTTATTTTTAACGTATAATTTTCACTGTCCCGCTCCCCCGAGGGGTAGTGGGACAGTGAACGTGGAAAGAAACCAAAAAACTTGAACTAACTTACTCAACCCGGGTGGGGGGTGTGGGAGCGAGTTGAAGAATGTTGTAGCCCAAACAGTACGTATAAATTTAACTGTATCTATAAAGAAATAGAATAATAATTTATCTACGTATGATGAAATGGTCTGCGCTGAAACGGCCGACGCTGAATCGTCTCTGCGATGAAATGCCGGCGATGAAACGGCGGCGCTGAATTGTCCCTTTCAGCCAATCGATGCTGAGCACAGCCAAATCACTGAGTTTTTCCTCTAACATTGCTGAGCATAGATGATTTTTACTCGTTTTAAAGTAGAGAAAGAACGCTTTTCCTCAATATGTGACGACATAATAGTCAAATAAATTCTCAGTGCAACAAATACATTTGGGAAGGCCATTTCTAGATTTCTGATTACATCTATAGGTATTTTCATCACATCATACTTTTCTTTTGCGTACTGAAAATATTGAAGTAGTTCGTCAGGGCGATACTCGGAATTGTCAAACGGCAGTTAACTTGTTTGTAAAATTTTGATCCAATGTAAATATAAAAAAGACAATAATATGTTATACATAAAAAAAGGTTTTGAAACTTTAAAGGAAAAAATGAGTGTAAAGTGTAAAAACGGCACTTTATAATTTTATCAATAATAGGATTTAGGATAAACTATTTAGTAACACAAAATCTATTATTATAATTTTCTATCTGCAGAATCTCTTTCCTAGAGCGCGGGGCCCAGGGCAAGTGCCCTAAGTGCCCTGGGGTTAAAATGCCCCTGCTCTTAACTTGAGGTTTCTGGTGTACATCGTTAAAAGTAATATATTATGTTTTGAGCCATGTGCTTAAGAATGATACCACCATAAAAAGGTTTGGTTCCTGTTGTACTATTTTTTTAGTATCATATTCTTACATTTATTTTATTACGCTGTAAGCCGTTATTGGTGTGTGGCAGGTGATGTCACAATACCAGTCCTAACACATTAATATTTACTCCTAATCGCGCGCCTGATATCATCTGGAAAGAAAGACCAGAAGTAAGTATCGGTCCTAGCTATCAACTCGGTGTAAGGTTTGGCCGAATGGTTCACTATTGGCGGCAATAACTATATCTCGAACCTCATCTCTGAAATGGGGGTGGCTATGGCGGAGTGGTTAGAGTGTTGGCTTTCCACGCAGCAGTCCCGGGTTCGAATCCGGCGGAAGCCAGGATTTTTCAACCTGCAATCGTCCCGTCCCCTATTTGTGTGATTTGAAGAGTCCGCGCAAGTCAGCGCTCCGTCCTTCGGAAGGGACATAAAGCAGTTGGTCACCTTGGTAGGCTAATGCCGGCACCGGGTTTCCCTCCTCCCTTGTGTATATGTGTTCGGTGTGTAAGGAGTAATGGCTATGATTATCCAAGAGGTTGATTAGCCAGAAATTCCATACAAACAATACTCATCTTTGAAATCTATACTGGTAAACTTTTCGAAAATCTTCATTTTATAATCTGATCTCCTTTTCTGCTTATTACTGCTATAAGAAATACAATAATTAATACATATTTGATTTCAAGGTGTTGTAAATATTTAAATTTCTTATGAAATTATGTAACTTAAGACAACCGATCTTTATAAATAATACTGTATTTTAGGTTGGATGAAAACAAAATTATAGTTCCATGTTCTTGTATGCGCAGCTTGAATGTAAATATGGCTCGGGTACATAATTAGTTTAATCAGCAGTTATCATTTTTAACGTCATGTATAAATATTAAAACATGTAAGAAAGAGGTAAATAAATTTTCAATTAATAATGATGTGAATTGTGCTCTCTAACGAAATATATAAACATTTTTTTCCACTAAGTATGTACTTTTATCAATAATGAACGACACGCATATCTATTATCTATCTCTCTGCTAATGTAGTATATATGTATAGAATAAAATTTCGGTTTTGTGTGTCCCTCTGAATCTCCTTCGGTATCTCTGTATTTTACATGGGAGTTGCGTTTACGAAAAGCAATGCAGCATAATTTTAATTCGCATTTTAAAATTACTTAGAATTGTCGTACAAATATGATACTTAAACCAAACAACGCCTTGAAGATTGAAAATTCGTTTTCCTACAATCAATTTTGAAATACGCGTCGAATCGGGCCATGTATTCGGTTTGGATATGAAAATTTCTCGTTCTTTAGGATTAAAACCTACCGTCGTCAAGGACAGTCGCATTGTTGTTCCTTGAACAAACTTAATATGTACATCTCTTAGAGGTTCACCACCTCTCCACCTCCTGGCGCTGTCAGTCACCCTAACGTCCAATTTTTTTGCTATAATATCATTGTTTTCACTATCACAAATATAAAGTTCTTCAAATACAATTACATTAAAACTAATTTTGTCACTTTGGTAAGATCGATTGTTGCGCGGTGCCTATTGGACATGTTTCAAATATTTATACGACGAAATTTTTGGACAAAATTTGTAACAAGACATTTTATGAACTTTAATTGCCATTTATTTCCGAAAAGGAATGAAATCGATGAAGATGTGAAATAAGCTTGAATATATGAAAATCTTCTGTATTTACAAATCACATGGATGGCATGGTGCACATATCATTTGCATTTGAGGGTCACAGCAGGAAGTAGGGATGAACAGTGAAGGAATGAAATTTATTTTTTAACTAGATTACTTGGGTTTTTAAGTCAAGACAAAAAATATTGAGCAAGATTTGAGAATAAAACCAATTAATGAAACCAAGTTAATTTTTAATGCTTAATGGTATGCAAGATTTCTTGTCTTCCCATCTTTTGCACAAATAAATAAAACTTTCCCGTATCCTTTATAGACAAATTTGTAGACAATATATTTTATCAAATAATCATAATAAACAGTTGATGGAATCACTTTTAAAATATAGTTATTTCACTCGAATTGATTTCCAGTGGAAGAAACTGCATCATATTATGTGGTCATGAATCTTAAGAACATTAAAACCCTTAGCAGGAATTGTAAGCTCTAGGGATGCAACCAGTGAAAACACTTTTGAAGATACATTCAAATCTAGCTTAACTATACGTTATCCCAGGCAAAGGATGATTTTGTGGGTCTAATTTGCCACGTGAATATTTTAAATTCAAACCTACGAAACAAAATGAGTTCCCGGACTTTTAAATCGAATTTGGCGATAAAAAATGTAAAATGTAAGCGAAGGAAATTCTCCAAAGCCAGTCAAACTGATAAAACCCGGTTAAAAGGCCGGATAAAAACAGATGAACCCGGATAAAAACCGGATAAAAACCCAATACGTATTTCGGCTACAAAGTAACCATCATCAGGGGTTAAAAAACGGAGGGAAGGGGGACTTGAGAGAGGGCGACCGAAACCAAGACCAGTGGCACGCTCTTAAGTGGATGTCCAGGGCTGTGTCTGTGTATTTATACCTGGTTGGTGGGCAGGGGGGGGAGAAGAAAAAGGGGGGGACCTAGATGACCTAGGTGATGGGAGAAAAAGGGGGGGAGGTCAGTTTAAAAAGAACGCTGTTTATTACCCCTAACTCGTTATTCATCAGGGTGTGTCTGTATTTATGAATGTGTAAGCTTTCTGTTGCGTCGAGTTTGGTATTTGGGACTTGTTTAAGCAGTTTGAGGTTATTTGTGTCTAATGGGTGGTTATATTCCAAAATGTGTTTCGCGACGGCCGATTTTTCAAAGCGTCCATGTCTGTAGTGCGCTAAATGTTCTTTGAATCTGATGGAGATATTTCTTTTCGTTTGGCCAATGTAAGACATGTCGCATGTGGGGCACAACACTTGATATATGCCGGATTTTTCTAATGTGGGTATTTTGTCTTTAGGGTTCCCTAATAAATTTTTAATGTTATTTGTGTTGTGAAACGTTAATGTATAATTTGCGTTATGAAAAATTTTTGTTAGCCCTTTGTTTAGGGTTGGATGGAAGGGGAGTGAAATAAATTTTTTCTTCCTATCGTCACTTAGAGCAAGCGTAGTACTTGTCTTCTTGTCTAATGTTTTGGATTGCTTGTTAATAATGTTGTCTATCAATTCGTGTGTGTACCCGTTTTCTAGGGCCGCGTTTTTAATATATTTTACTTCTTTGTCGAAACGTTTTTTATTTAGCGGTGTCGTCAATAGTCTATGTACCATATGGTTGAAAGCCGCGATCTTTTGTTTGTAAGGGTGATTGGAGTCTTTCTTAATATAATTGTTGGTATGGGTCGGTTTCCTGTACACGTCAAATTCTAATCGTCCATTATTATTAATGATCAAAATGTCAAGAAAAGGTAAAGACTTGTTTTCTTCGATTTCGAAGGTGAAGTTTATAGAGTTGTGAAATGAGTTGAGTTCTTGGACGAAGGTGTTAATGTTATAGAGTTTTGTGTCAAAAATGGCAAAAATGTCATCAACGTACCTGCACCATGTGTTGGGGAAATAGTTTAACGTATTTTTACAGCGTTGCTCAAAAGAATAAAGAAAAATATTTGCTATAAGTGGTGAGAGAGGATTGCTCTTACACCCACCTGTCTCAGTCTTTCTTTTACATGTCTTAAATTCGTTTGGCCAGCATTTATTGTTGGTCTGACGTTCGCCTGACTCACTCTTTGCTCTTCAATGCCTTTATTTCCTTGATCGACATTTTCTGCATTTTCGTTTGAATTTGAATCTGAGAATAATCTTTCGCTTCTTTTAAGAATGTTTTCTTATTTTATCCAATGACTTGGTGAAATTAATAAAAATTAAAATGAGATTCAGATACAAATATTTTTGAAATTCAGTCAGTACTAGTTATATGTATGTACGTAATTTTATTGCTTCATATTTTACTTTATGACTTATGTCGGCATTACAATAACATGATGCATATATTTCTGGAGAACGATGTTGAAAGAGTAAATTATATTTTAGTTTCAAAAATTAGCACATATATTTTAACAAAACCTCCATAATGTAATATACCTATTCTAAATATGTAATATCAAACTTACGGAAATCGTTGAGCTATGGGTTTATTAAGCAAATAATTTCTGTTGCAATGCATATATTTAAGTACCAAGTTTTTAAGCAAATACTTTTACAAATGTTACATATTAAGTTAGTTCTGTAATTTAAATATTTTTATAAATTTGTTCACATAATATCCACGATAGCATGGTATTTTGAGGGACCATTTTTTGCTAAATGAGGGCAGTCATGACACTCCACAGACGTGACTAAATATTCTTCTTCATCTACAACTACACTCACTTCATAACCTCTTTATCTTATTCTGTGTTCAGGGAAAATCTTGCCATTAACAATACATATTTTTCCTTCTCGCTTCAGTTTAACAAATCCAACAGCATTAGTCTTTCCACATTGACCTAAAAGGGAGAAAAAAGCCATAAAAGAAACGATGAAATCCGCGATATATACAAAATAGACATGCAGTTGTTACAAACACTTCTACAGTTTTTCTTTTCACAAGTATATGTAATAACTAAGGCAGATAGACACTTAAAACAACAAACTTCACCACAATTCCTATTGACACGACACACGGAAATTAAGTTTATTCACATTAATTTTGTATAATATTTATCATTATTTGACCTGATGATTCTGTAAAGGCAGATTATGGTGATTATTCACCGAAATCGGTCGTGTTTTACTTAATATATTTTCTGGAAATTAGCAAATGTTTAATATAAATAAAAAATACCATCTAGCATTGTTCATGTTATTTTATTGTGGAATTCCACGAAGTCTAGGCCTCGTCCATTACCTTTTGTATACTTATCTAACTATATTTTACTTACTAGATACTAGGACAGCATGTGAAACAATACATAAATAAATATTCTATAATATTAGTTAAAACTAGAGGTGTTTTATTAATTTAATATGGGAAAGCTGTTTTAAGACGTCAATCTATCTTTTACATGTCTTCTGCGTTTCGGTCGAAATAATAGTACTATTACAGTAACTGAAAACAGAAGCGCTACATCGAACTTGTTTTATCAATTAAATGTAATACGAACCTATCCGCCTTCACTCCATGCATCGCAACATCTGAATATTGCTCCCTACGGCTTCCAATGTGCCACAAAAACATGTACGAATCAACGTTGGGCAAATTATCAGAAACACAAAACCCTTCATATGTCATTTTGCAAAACACAAAGCGAAATAAATGCAGGAAGGTGCAGTACTTCTATCAATATTTCTTCTAAGACGGAGTATACAGGAAAACAACAGAATAATGTCTTTCAAGCTTCTACTTCTATATCGGCACAATGGCTTCTAGCACGGCTAGCATCGGCTAACATGCTTGTGGCATGCACATACGTCACTAAACACTCGGAAAACTTCGGCTGCCAATCGGATGTGATCGGGTTCGACATTAACTCCGTTTTAAATTGCTTTTTTAAATAAATATCTGTTAAAAGTTTAACGAAAAACTTTATATTTGCCTATAACAATACCCAACAATACAACGTCATAAAATTTTCGGTAATTCCCGATATTTGACAGTCCCCCAATAAATCATTCAAAAGCACGCATTACTTATGCGTATAGTATAAGGATTAAGGCAGCCATTCAATCTCCCGTGTCCTAAATTTTATTGATTAATTTCGTGATCGCTCTGTCCTTCTGGTCCCATGACTTTAAGTACCTACGCCGCTATTCCATCGTTGCCTATGGCTTTCCCTTTCCTTAGTTCCACTATCGCTTTTTCTACATCGCTCTCCATAATTCTTGGTTCTAACTTGTCTTCTTTAATGTTTTTTTTATCTTCCAGTTCTATTTTTGCCGATCCTGCCTGCTTGCTGTATAATTCCTTAATGTATTCTTCCCATACCTATGATGCATCCTTTGTTTCTGAGACTATCTTCCCATCCCTATTCATAATTCCTTTACCACGAATTCCATTTGACTTCTTATCTTCTAATTCCAGTGCCCTAGCGTACATCATATCGTACCGTCCTAACGTCTCCATTTGTTGCATTTCATCACATTTTTCTTTTATCCAATTTTCTCTAGTTTATCTGTTACCCTCAACTCATTGTTTATACGTCTATAGTTAACTCTACCTTCTTCACTGTTAACGTTTTTCCATTTTGTCTCTCATCCATCTTCTCCAGCATTTCCTTAGTGATCAATGGTTTTCTGATTTTCTACTCTTGTTTCCAATTTCTTTATCTAAGGAATCCTTGATACTGGTTTTCATTTCTCCCCATTCTATATCCAAGGTCATTGGTTGGTTTTCCTAATTTCTTAGGCGATCTTCCAACTTCATGCTGACGACATCCTGCCCTTCTTTCAGTTTTCCTAGGTCCCAAGTCTGTCATTCTCTTCTCGTTTTTCTTATTTGTTTGAGCTTTGCACTTACATAAACTATTAGAAGGCTGTGATCTGAATCAATGTCTGCTCCTAGTAATGTCTTGGCGCTCTTTATGCTGTTCCTAAATTTTTGTTTTACTAGAATGTAATCTATTTGGCATCTCATTCTATCTCCTGGGCTTTTCCATGTATATAACCTTCGTTTATGGTTTTTGAACCATGTATTAGTCACTACAAGGTCATTATTGATGCAAAATTCTACCAGTTTTTCCCCTCCTCGGTTTCTCTTCCCAATTCCGTATTGCCCGACATTTTCTTCCTGTCCTTCTCCGAATATGCTGTTCCAATCTCCCATTATTATGCAGTTTACTTTTCCTCTCCCGTCTTCTACGTAAATGTCATTAATTTGCTCATAAATCTCCTCGATTTCTTCATCTTCATGAGCTGACATTGGCAGATATACCTGGATTATCAGCATGTCCATTGGGACAGCTTTTAGCTTTACTGCCATCAGTTTATCGTTCTTTGCTATTATCTTTGTCACGCTTTTCATCATATCTTTCCTAAGTACCAGAGCTACTCCCCTTTCCCCACCATTTCCTCCAGAGTAAACTACCGTGAACTCCTCCGAGTCGAACTGTCCTTCTCCTTCCCATCTATTTTTGCTCAGTCCTATAATGTCAACTCTATTTCTTCTCATTTCTTCTTTCAAGTTCTCTAGCTTTCCTGCCTTTCTCATAGTTCTTACGTTCCAAGTCCCTATTCGTATATTACTTTCGACAAATGATTTCCTCAAGGCAGTCCTCGCCCGGAGATGCGATTGGGGGAATATTTTACCTCCGGATTGTTTTACATCGGGAGTACTCATATTGTTCAACTATATTATCATTACTAGGGATTGTAATGTGGTAGTTTCCCTCTTGCTTTCCACATCGTAGTAATGTAGCCGTTCAAATCGTCCCGATCACGCCTACAGCTGTATTGTAAATAGATCCAGCCAAGATTATTTGTTTTCGGCTCTATACTATACTGACAGTACGGAGTACGGCTGTCTACTGCCAAGCACCGATGATAGTTTTTTTTATAAAACCTCCATTTGCGGGCTTTTAAGCCCGGAACTTTGTAATAGGAAGCCGACACGCTAACCATTACACCTCCAGTGCATATATCCCTCTAAAGAAGAAGCCAAAGGCAATGCAGTGTAAAGACTACAGAACGATAAGCCTTCGGTCACACACTTCGAAGATCATTACGAGGATTCTTAATAAAAGGCTATATGAAAATGCAGAAGAAATGCTAGGGGAAGATTAATTCGGTTTCAGAAAAGGACGAGGAACTAGAAATGTTATAGGGGTAGTTAGAATCATATCAAAAAGGGCAATAGAGTACAGTGAAGATATCTGCGGATGTTTCGTAGAATGCCAGAAGGCTTTTGATAGAGTAAATTGGGTAATGTTGATGAAGATATTAAAGGATATAGGTTTAGACTGGAAAGGCAGGAGATTGATCAGGAATTTATATGTGAATCAAGTTGTAAAGGTCAGGTTAGAGAATGCGGACACTTGCGGAGTAAATATCGGTAGAGGCAGGGGCGCGCCTACCCGGGGTGCAGTGGGTGCAACGCACCCGGGCGTCGACTTGCCGGGGCGCCTTCCCATTAAGGTATTTGTATCTATATATTGCTGCAATTGGAGTTGTGCACTCTGTTTGGGAATGTTTCCTCCTAGGTCAGAGTGAAAAGGGAAAGTGGGAGATACTAAAATGACACGAAATTTTCCACGCAAAATTTTTCCGATCCCTTGCGATACGCGGTCGCGTGACTTAAGGACGCTAGAACACGTATCAGTGGTGACCGAAAATGGGTTCACCGTAGGAGTTGCCAGGAGGTGGGGGCGCTACTCTGTTAATTGCTATCCCGACCCTAGCGGAGAGCTCCAGCTAAGGCGGCGATCCTTTTGCAAAGTACCATCACGGCTGGCCCGAGGTAGGGGCGAGAAGGGCGGCTGCTCGGGGCGCCAATGTTTTGTGGGCACAAAATCAATTTTCTATGTATATATTACTTGCAAGTGAATACAATTTGGAAACAATCTTACATCAAATCTACATGGTATTCCTATTTCCTTTCATTACCAATTATTTTACAGAGCAATGGATAAATGAGCAAGTTCTTCTAAAAATATCTATACAAAAATTTACGGACGGGAGCGCTGGAGCACTTTCTCGCCCGGGTCGTCAAAATACCTTGGTCCGCCTCTGAGTACCATCGACATTTACCATAAATCCTTTTCCTGGAAGAATACCAGATATCTACATTTTTTTTATTCTCTTCCTTACCAATCTTGAAAATCCCAAATCTATTTAAAAATGGTTTGGAAGAGCTTTTCCGAAAACTAGCTTTCCTTACGCCTTCACGATCCCCCTCCTACGTTAACGTTCATCTTCATTTCGAAATGGTACAGAGCTCTTAAATCTCTTTTACCTCATTGGTGTGTGAACAGAAGAGTGTGATACTTGAAAATAGTAAGATAGTATACTTCGTTCAGCGAAACAAATTTCTTTTTGAAGCTGAGGAGATCATCGTTCATGCAGAGGAAAACTGCACATACGTAGTATTAATTTTCTTTATTTAATCGAGGAGGTATTTCATATAAGTTTCATATGAGTTTCTACTCCAAAATTCTTTTATGGCTTTCCGTTCATAAGTCCTAAATTTTTTTGAATTTTTAATAAAATTGTAGGTAAGTAGTTATAAAAGATAGCTTGAATAGGCAGCTAAATCTGTCATAATTGTAACATCATAACAATTTTAACTATTAACCCCATTGAATGTTCACTCATTTTTGAAGAGTAAATTTACAGTAATGTACTCCTGTATTCAGTCCTTTTATCGAGTCCACATAAATTTATCAATTTATATACACAAGATAGCTTTTGAATACTAAAGGATTCCTTTATTTAGAAGAACGAGGATCGGCGGAATTGCAGGGCGATCATTTTGTCGTAAGCCCGGCGCCAGTATTTTTGTATTTTCACGACTCTTTATTTGTTAATTATATCCTTATAGAAGATAATGTATACAAGTTTTACAAGTGAAAATTATTCTTATCAAAAACTTTCCAAATAAGTGTGTATATAGGGTTACGTTTGGTTTCGCACTTATTTGTACATCATATTGATCCGCGATGGTTTGCTAATAATAAGAAAGTTACAAAAGTTCGAGAGGAAGGTCGAAAATATCTTAAAGGGTGGACTGCTAAATAAGATTTGATATATGTTCTGGTATGTGTTATTAAAGAGTGGGAAAAGAGTAAAGTGTTTTGGTAGGAGAGAAAGTTTGAGGATTATTCTCAGCAGTTTTTAAATATACTTTGATAAAATTCAATAAATAAAATTAAACGCGATGAATGTTTAAGTTCTATTCAATAATTAGCAAATTAATCAAGATATTTTATGACCAAAAACCAAATAAAGTACAATTACCATGAGTGGGTATATTTGAAATATGATCGAAAAATAGACAAAATTTAGTAAATGGAATTTTTCAGATATAATGCAAATCATTAGTTTTATTTTTTGTCTTCTTAACCATCTTAGTCTTACCATTTTTTCGATGATCGTATGTAGATGTACCGAATTCATATTCCATAACAATTTCTCCAAATAATAATCGAATTATTGACATCTACTTCTTCATTGGATTTTTAAATATCTTATAATGAAAATACGAAGCCGGGACTTGGACGTAGGAATGCATGAATAATTGAAGTTTTGTTTTCTTATTGTCAAAATAAATACTGCATCTAATTAGGCTTGTAAATTGACAAAATAACCCAAAATTATTGGAATTTTTTATTGTTCATTAAGGTAATGTGAATGTGAATGTAATGTGAATGTAACCTAATGTGCGGCGAGTTTTATAAATTTTGTTCAAGCAGATATTATATTCTATGTTTATCTTTATATTTATACATCGGATTATTTCAATCAGTCGTTCTGGGATACGTCGACAGAAATCCATCAGCTTGTCAGCACTCTCTATCGATGAAAAAAGTCGTATTTGTTCATATCACAAAACTTCGCCACAGAGATATCTTGCACCCGGGCGCCAGACACCCTAGGCGCGGCCCTGGGTAGAGGAGTAAGACAGGGCTGATGCCTATCGCCGACCCTATTCAATATTTCAAAATTGGAGAAAGGATTACAAGAACAGTAAAATACGCGGTTGATCAAGTACTTCTAGCAAGAAAGGAAGAGGAACTCCAGAAAATTATAAATAGACTAGTAATAACAGGTATAAAATACGATATGGAAATGAATAGAGAAAATCCAAGGTCATTCGAATATCGGGCAAAGAAGAGAATCTGAACATAAGTATTGCTGTTCCTTGAACAAACTTAATAAATCGCTTAGAGGTTCACCACCTCTCCACCTCCTGGCGCTGTCAGTCACCCTACCGTCCATTTTTTTGTTATAATATGGGTGTAAAAAGTTGCAGAAGTGTCTACCAGCTGTTGAGTGATGTGGGGGTCTCTCTATTTAACCTTTAATCTTCTTTACAGTTGTGAGAATGGCAGACAGAAGTTGAGAACTGTAAGAATGTTTAGTTTATAAGTAGTAAGAAGATTGATAGTATCTTTTGTTTCCTTAATGAAAATACTGACTTATCCATTCATATTGCTTAAAATTAACGAAAACATACTGCTAGTTCAGAGTAATTCAGCTTTAGATACTAGTAGGAGTGAAACTTGAATATCTCATATTTTAGTCACCTAACTTAAATGACAAAAATAATAAATTGTTCTTTTCCTAACGTCACATCAACCATCCATATAAAACCACTGTATAAATATAGTTAGCTGAAGAATTGCTAAACTACAACACAACACTTCAAAATGTTTTATTTAAATTTGTTCAAATTAACATCCTTTACGACCGTATTACCTATGTTAAATACTGAAAAAAAGGAATACGATACTTAAATGTGAGGGCTTTTACAGAAATGCAAGAACAACTGGTCTTAGAGGTCTATAATTAGAAAAGATTTCATCCAAAGTAAAAAATAAGCAAAGTACATAGTTCCAAAGGATAAAATTATGTTCATGACACAAACTATATAAATATAGTCATCTAAAGTAGTGTTCAAATGAATTTTCAATGTGAACTATTCCGAGAAGATCGCATTAATGATTATTAATAGTAGAGCAATACGAATGTGATTATAATGTAATAACAGTAAAATGCATGTTTAAGGCAATATTATAAGAGGAGCGATGAGATTTTAATAATAATAATAAAATTCATCAAAAGCTTACATGTATACCTTGATTTTCCAGACGTAATTCTTACTGAAATTTTCAGTAATCGCAACAATCACAATTCACCAACGACGTTTTAAATGGCCTTTTCATAGGGGGAAACAGTTTTCAGAAAATCCTTAAATGAATAAATATAAAAAAAATTTAAGATTAATAAAAACTTACTATCAATAATAAGTACGATAAATAAAAACTTACAATTATTAACAGAAATATTCTCCAAAAAAACGTAGGAATGCTCGTATCAATACAAATCCACATTAAAATAAAGAGACCCTCTACATCAGAACAATGACAATACTTTGTTTAATCTTGTTACTATGATCAAACAGTCCCGGATCCGACTCCGGGAGACAATTATGTTTTCCCATAAGTTTACACGGGATTTTCGATTTTTCAAGGTGCAAGGTTTATTTCCTTCACACATTAAAATGTGTAAATATGGACCGAATTTCTCAATTTGTATTTTATTCGACGGCTAAACCTACAAAATATCTTATTCTTGCAATGTTTAGATGTTACACGAAAGAGTTTGTCAGACACACGCATTTATTTTCGAATTTTATGGCTTTTTCGTACTCTTTCCGGGTGTTGCCAAGGCGAACCTCATTGTTGCCTCAGATAAATTAGCGTCTGTTAAGCCTTCAAATAGACGAAAGAATTGTGTTCTTTGCTTCGCGCAATGTCAAACTTAATATTGCAACGTTAATAATTGAAGAATATTATAATTCAGTAAACATACAAAGAGGAAGAATAACGGAGCCAAAGAGTGGCAAATCAAGTCGTATATTGATGCCGGAATGTAATAAATGTCAAGCGCTTCATTTTCTGGGAGAATTCGAATGATAGTCTGGAATTTATTAATTAATCAATATATATATATATATATATATATATATATATATATATATATATATATATATATATATATATATATATATATATATATATATAATTTTACACACACAAACCTCAGAAGTTATATTTTAATCACACTACAAAGTCCCGTTGATTTTCAAGGGGCAATTCCGCTCGTATCGTTAAAAAGCTTAAACTTTTCCAATAAAATTGATTTAAACGTATAACCTGAGCGATTTGGAATCGTAGCCGAAATGTGACAATTAGAATAGGAAACATTATTTATTTTTCTTTAAAACGGTTTAAGTCCGAAGATCGTAGGTCAATTCTTTCTATTTTTAATTTGCAAAAGAGTAAAAGTCTGTAAGTCGAAAAGTCGATTTTTAAGTGTTATGTTACGGGAAATGTCGCCCCCTCCTCTACTTCTCCCTCACATCAAAAATCTAATTTCTGGCGCCGAAATGCACATCCTTATGGTCCCATTGGTAAGTGTACCAAGTTTTAAGTCTCTAAGTTTCTTGGGATTCGAGATATGCTGACCACACACACACATTGCCTTTTATTAATAGAGATTATAAAGTTGGTTCTGATATATAACGTTAGTGACAATTGTTTTCTTCGAAGATAAATAAGGATTTAGTAACTTTATCTTTCTATTTTTAATCCAATTTTTCATTTTAAAGGTACGAATACATGATTTCAACGAAAGATGAGCGCGAAATTTCAATTCAAATAACAAATGACGCGCTCCTTCCCGTCACATTCGCGGGTCTTTGCACTTTTATATTAGACTGCGTCCACAAATCGGTTGGTAAAAGCAATCGCTTCAAGGCTGCTGGAATTAATCTCGACTAACAGTTTGATTAAAGGCTTCATATGAGCTCGATATTTCATTTTGAAAGTTATTTCCCGATATCAAAAAGGATAGATGAGTCTAAATGTTTTATAATTGAACAAACAATTCCTTTCGTTGTTGCCCAAGTAAAAATCAACATAGGTAATTATGAAGAAAGAAGCAAATCCTCTGTTATGTTTTTTTTCTTAGTGTAAAACACCAGATGAGAAGCAGAACTTCTCTTCCAGCGGATTTCGCTTTCCGTTTCTTGGTTTCTTAATGGGATATTTGCGGGCGGAAGCAGTGATGAGTGGTCGGCAGCTGTCCAAATATAGATTTGCTATGCAAAGTAATACCGCTTCTAGCGTCAGTTACTCACTACGCTATATTCTACGCATTTATCAATATTTAACAAATTTTAAGTCAATATTCGTGAGTTATAAGGTAGGAGGTAATTCTTTGACGAAATACTCTTCGTCATCTAGGAGATTCGCAGCACTTTCATGCTCGTTAAAGTTCACAGAGAAAAAAGATGCTAAGTCTCATAACTTTTCCTCCTACGGCAATTTAAAGGATGTGGTTAATTTAGAGAGAAATCTTGCGCGGTCATTCCAAACATAGCGGAAACATTTTTGCGATTTTTTTATTGCGAGCCATTTATAAAGAACCTTTTTCTTTAATAAATGTAGTCCTTATAGTTAAGAGCTGGAAGACCACATCAAGTTTCATTCCCTGACTTTTTAATAAATGAAATCTTTCCGAATAATTATTTCACGCGATCTCCATTTAGCTCGGAATTTTGGTCTGTTTATGATATTTTTTTAAGTTTTCTATAGCACTCTTTAAATTTTCCCAAACTTTACTAACACTATTTTATCGAATTATTCCTCTAATCCGTTTTCAGCTCTCCAATTTATCCAAAAAATATTTTTCATCATTTCCCTAACGCAGTCTTATTTCTCAATTCAACGAAAAATGTTTTCCAGTCTTCCTTTCGATTTCATTTTTGGGATAACGTATTTTGGTTCTGAACGTTCTTCGCGCGCTCCGATATAAGCCTAATTATTACCCTTACTTATTTACCCTTTACTATTTCCTCGTAGAATACACGTCGCATCTTTTTATTTATTTATAGATAATGCTGTCATTCGCAAAAACTCACCTCATTTTTGATATAATTAAAGAGAACGTTTCCGTTTATCTGGAGAAAAAGCGTATAAAAAGTGAGAACGAAAGGAAGATGATCGCGCAATTGGAAAATGGAGCTATGGAGACGGAAACGGACGATGAAACCGATTCGTAGACTTTTCCAAATGCACCAGCACATTATACGCTTGACGAACTCTTTCTTAATTAAGAAAAGCCCCGACGTAAAATGGAACAGGAACGGACCCGATGGCATAAAAACAAAATTGACTACATAATCGTAAATAAAACAACGCGGTAGAACACTGTTCTGTCCATCGACTAGTGCCATGTGAGATAAAATCCAATTGCAAGTCGAAAGGACGAATGCTAGTAAGGAAGCCGAAGCCTATCATCAGCGCACAAGTGTTAAAAGAGCGAAATAAAGAATTTCAATTTGAATTTCAAAATCGATTCCATATCCTAGAAGACCAAGAAGCGGAATAAAGGTTAAAGTTAAGTGTTTAAGTTAAGCCAGATAAAAAGCTATCTGAAAAAACTAGACTGCTAATGAAGAAAATAAAGGAAATGAAAATTACGCACTAAGGAAATGATCCACTTGGCAGAACTAAACACAACTATAAGGAAGTCCATCGAAGAAGATGTGAAAATTTATAATTTTGCACTAATCGAGAAAACCATACAAAACAATAGAAGTTATAAGAAAATGAAACAATTGTTAAGAGACAGCTAGTGGCAACGATTTTAGAAGATGGGTCGATTACACATAGCAGGAAGTTAATTCAAAAACGAATAGAAGAATTCTACAAGAAACTATGTGTATGAAGATCCTTCTACCAAAGAAGAAATAAATGAAGAAGGAATTATGCCCACCGAAGAGGTTCCAGATATTCTTCCAGAATAAGTGAGATATGCAATCACAAGCTTTAAGAATGGAAAAGCGTCTGAAATTGATTGCATCACAGCAGAAATATTCAAGACAACAGGTAAATTTATTGACAAGATCCTCTCCAAGATGTTTACGTCTTGCTTAAGGAAGAGGAATATACCAGAGTCGTGGAACCACGCAAGCATCATACTTTTGCACAAGCAAGGTTGCAAGGAAGATTTGAATAATAATCGGCCAATCAGCCTGCTCCCGGGAGTGTACAAAATATTCACAAAGATTCTTAATACGCACCATCAAAAGCATCTTGATTTCCCCCAACCCAGAGAACAAGTTGGATTTTGCAGTGGATATAATACGATGGACCAGATTCAAGTTGTCAGAGAGGTAATTAATCGGACTAATGAGTACAAGTTGTCCCCCTGCATGTGCTTCATCGACTACGAGAAAGCATTTGTCTATATTGAACTTCGTCGGTGCTAAATGCAATGAAGAAACAAGGAATAGAAAAAACAAACATTACTTTAATCAAGAATATCTATAAAAACGCGACATAGTCTGTCCAGCTGCATGAAGAAACAAGTGCCTTTAAGACTGAAAAGGGAGTGAGGCAAGGAGATAACATTTCTCCTAAATTATTCATAGCAGCTCTAGAGGAAATATTCAAAACGCTAGACTGGGAAGAAAAGGGTATAAAGGTAAATGGAGAATCTGAGTCATTTGCGATTCGCTGTTGACATCATACTGTTCGCGGGAAACCCAGTTACGTTACGATTGCAGTGATTTAATGCTTTTAATGGAAATTAATGCCGTCATGACAAATTACAGTTGAACTACCATAAATCGAATTTCAAGGAAAAGTAATAATTATTCGAGTAATAGAAATTACAAGTTATGGAAATATATCTTTAAATTCGAGTTACGGAAATATATTTTTTCCATTTTTCTTTAATTGAATTAACATCAAGTTTATTTTCATAAGCATATAATTCTAATTTTCAATATCAGGCATATTATGAAAACATCATCAACAATATTTTTTTTCGATAATATGTAAGATTATACTCTATCCAAACCAATAATTGCATCACGTCCTGTGATTGAGGGTTTCGTGAAATTCTCACGTACTACTGAAAGCACAAACATGACGATTAAATGTGGGTTATCGACTGTAGGAAGGAGCGAATAGGCTTGTATTTCTCCAGGACTATAAGGGATCACGATAGCAGAAGCAACCCTAATAGCGGTGACGGTAAAACGTGAAAAGTATTTTAATGTTATGTTTCGTAGTTTTTCGAGAAATTTTAATTCTTTTCAATTGTTAAATATAATGGCGTCATACCTGTATCTCAATATTTTTTCATCCAAATACGCGCTAAAGGCATGGATGATGATGCCATAATCTTAACAGAAAATATCGTAATATTTTTCACAAATGTAATTTATAGGGTATTGTCTTCATGATGATTATTCTGTTGCCCTGGAGATCGTTTTGATTTAGTTATGAGTTTAGTTCTTTGTGTATTGTAATTTTTTGAAGCGCTTGCAGTTTGCAAGCACTGAATACTCGTGTATATATATATATATATATATATATATACACACACATATATATCATTATATATAGACGTTCCTTACAGAGGAGGAGGAGGATATATCATGCTAGTAGAAGGTGCTTGCACACTGCAAGCATTTCATCTCACCTTGAAAGAACATTAATTTTTCAGACAGATATTTCATCATTGCAAATATTCTATTAATTCTAAAGATTTCACCTCCGCAGCGATTTTCATTTTTCCCACATGTAAAAATAATAGTTTAAAACAATCCCCAAATGTTGCAATTTTAAACATTTTACACTTTCTCCATTATGGGGTAATAATGGTACACATTTCAGCCAAATTTTAAAGTTGTAGCACTTCTAGAAGTAAAATAATATTTTTCTAATTGTTTAAAATTTAAACATTTTTAACGGATGCCGCAATATATATATGGAGAGATTGAAATTTTTATTTGAGCAAATGCACTCTTCTGTAAATAATTACAAAATTGCACCTTCCTAGCTCATCTCGTAGTACATAAAAAATTATTAAACTTTAATGTTCAAATGTGGTTAAAACAATCCCTATAATTTACAAATTTAAAATTTTCGATTTTTATAGTTGGTTATGAGAAATGTTCGATAATCTTGCAAAATTTCAGCTTCCTAAACTTATTAGATTGGTCTACACACTGGGAAAACATTTTCCCATCCTAACTTATGGGAGATATTCCAGAGTCTCTGGAGTGAAACCCGGGACACTGTAAGAAAAAGTGACAATAATTCCTAATAGATATTGTAACCATCTAGTAACACTGAAAATTTCATCTTTCTAGCTTACCGGCAAGTGCCCATAATTAATTTACAAAAATGGCGCAATGCTTTTCTTATGGGAAAAAACGCAACTTTCGGCATTTCTGGAGTCGAACTCATGTCACTTAGGTAAGATGTCTCATTTTATCTGAAGGTTTCTCTATCATATCTACAAAAACTAAAACTTTCAGCTCTCTAGCTCTTGTAGTTTGGGCTGGACATTAGTATCCTCCTATATGTTATATCCTCCTCCTCTGTAAGAGTCGTCGATATATAATGACTAGTAGAAGGTGCTGCAAGAATTTCATCTCACCTTGAAAAAACATTAATTTTTCAGACAAATATTTCATCATTACAAATATTCTATTAATTCTAAAGATTTCACCTCCGTAGCGATTTTCGTTTTTCCCACGTAAAAATGACAATTTAAAACAATCCCAAAATGTTGTAATTTTAAAAATTTTACACTTTCTTCATTTTAAGGTACTAATTCTACACATTTTAGCCAAATTTTAAAGTTGTAGCACTTCTATGAGTAAAATAATATTTTTCTAATTGTTTAAAATTAAATAATTTTTAACGGCCGCCGCAATTCATATATGGTAAAATTGAAATGTATATTTCTACAAATGCACTACTCTGTACATAACTTGAAATTTTCAGCTTCCTAACTCATCTCGTAATGTTTAAACAGTTATATGTTTGTTTAAACTTTAAGATTTTTTAACTGCCAAACTAATAAAAATATCAAAATTTGTATAATCCCTATTTCGTTTTTTTACGAATTTAACCTTGAAAATTTGTTTAACAATTGCGAATTTTTAGCGGCCGCATTGTTGCACTTTTTCATGATTTTCGTTTTTTCTAGTCAGTTTTGCACAAAATCCTACCTATTAAAAAAATTTCGAATCTCCAGCACTCCTGGAAGTGCCTAAACATTAGTATCCTCCTATCATTATATATCGACGACTCTTACAGAGGAGGATATATATAACATATAGGAGGATACTAATGTCCATCCCAAACTACAAGAGCTAGAGAGCTCAAAGTATTCAGTGTTGCTAGATGGCCGCAATATCTATTAGGAATTATTGTTACTTTTTCTTACAGTGTCTTGGGTTCGACTCCAGAGACCCCGGAATATCTCCCATAAGTTAGTATGGGAAAACGTAATCTAGTGTGTAGACCAATCTAATAAGTTTAGGAAGCTGAAATTTTGCAAGATTATAGAACTTTTCTCATAACCAACTATAAAAATGGAGAATTTTAAAATTGTTAATTTTTAGGGGTTGTTTTGACCCCATTTGAACATTAAAGTTTAATAATTTTTTAGGTTCTACGGGATGAGCTAGGAAGCTGCAATTTTCAAATTATTTACAGAACAGTGCATTTGCACAAATAAACATTTCAATCTCTCCATATATATATTGCGGCAACCGTTAAAAATGATTAAATTTTAAACAATTAGAAAAATATTATTTTACTTCTAGAAGTGCTACAACTTTAAAATTTGGCTCAAATGTGTAACATTAGTACCCCATAAGGGAGAAAATGTAAAATTTTTAAAATTGCAACATTTGGGGATTGTTTTAAACTATTATTTTTACATGTAGGAAAAACGAAAATCGCTGCAGAGGTGAAATCTTTAGAATTAATAGAATAATTTTAATGGTGAAATATCTGTCTGAAAAATTAATGTTTTTTCAAGGTTTTTTTTGAAAGTAGAATTCTTAAAAAAACGAAATAGGCATTATACAAATTTTTATATTTTAATTTGTTTGGCAGTTAAAAAATCTTAAAGTTGAAACAAATAGATAACTGTCTAGGTACTACGGGATGAGCTAGGGAGCTGAAATTTTCAAATTATTTACAGAATAGTTATCTTGCACAAATAAACATTTCAATTTTACCATATATGAATTGCGGCGGCCGTTAAAAATTATTTAATTTTAAACAATTAGAAAAATATTATTTTACTTATAGAAGTACTACAACTTTAAAATTTGGCTAAAATGTGTAGCATTAGTATCCCATAATGAAGATAGTGTAAAATGTTTAAAATTGCAACAATTGGGGATTGTTTTAAACTATTATTTTTACATGTGGGAAAAACGAAAATCGCTGCGGAGGTGAAATCTTTAGAATTAAAGGACTATTGGTAATGATGAAATGTCTGTCTGAAAAATGAATGTTTTTTCAAGGTGAGAAGAAATGCTTGCAGTATGCAAGCACCAACTACTAGTATCATTATATATAGACGTTTCTTACAGAGGAGGAGGAGGAGGAGATAACATAACATATAGGAGGATACTAATGTTTAGGCACTTCCAGATGAGCTAGAGATTTGAAATTTTTTTCATAGGTAGGATTTTGTGCAAAACCGACTAGAAAAAACGAAAATCTTAAAAAAGTGCAACAATGCGGCCGTTAAAAATTCGCAATTGTTTAAACAAGTGTTCAAGGTTTATGTATTTCCAAATGTTCTACGGTGCTGAAATTTTTTTAGAGGTACGATTTGTAAAAAACGAAATAGGGATTATAGAAATTTTGATATTTGTATTTGTTTGGCATTTAAAAATTCTTAAAGTTTAAACTAATTGGTTGATGCTTAGACACTACACCGCAAGTTAGGGAGCTGAAATTTTAAAATTATTTAGAGGTTAGCCGTGGTAAACGAATATACATTTCAATTTATCCAGAAAATTGTTATTTAGGCCGTTAAAAATTATTTAAATTTAAACAATTAGATAAATGTTATTTCACTTCTAATTGTACTATAAATTTAAAATTTGGCAGAAATGTGTGGCATTAATTACTAAATGTGGAAAAATTATAATATTCCTAAAATTGCAAAAGTTAGCGATAGTTTTACTCCATTATTGTTCCATAATGAAAAAACGAAAACCTGTACAGAGGAGAAATCTTTAGAATTAAAGAAATATTTTTCATGATGAAATATCCGTCTGAAAATTTAATGATATTTCAAGGTGAGATGAAATGCTTGCAGTATGCAAGCACCTTCTACTAGTATATATATATATATATATATATATATATATATATATATATATATAGTGCTTGAAGTGGGGCGGGATGCCATCCCACTACCTTTTAAAAATACAAAAACCATCGCAGTTCCTTTTACCCTCTGAAAAACATCCCGAAACTATTTTTAATCCTGTTAATCTTCCAAGTACATATCATTAGATATTTTAATATAAATGTTATGTATGTTACAGTTGCAATGCAAATCCAGTTAAAATTTGTTTTGTCGTAGGAGGAAACAACTGTTCGACAGACCTGATTCTCGCGGCAGTCAGGTGTGCTCGCGTTAGCGATATGTCATTGTTTGTTGGTAGTTATTGCGTGCCAGTTTATTAAAAATACTAGTGCAATGTCCGTCATATGATGGGTGTCAGTTACTATATGGTTGAAAATACCACCGTAAGACTGGTAATCCATACATCTTACGTAATTAAGGTGTACGTTTTCTTATGGGAGTTTAAATTGGAACATTGGGGTCAAAAATACTCCTGAAATATTACTTTTTGGAATTTTCGATGTTTCTAGTGTAATTTTCCATTGAAATTCAACGGGGAACTTAGAAATAAATAATAACAGCTGTAATTATTGAGTAAGAGTCGGTATAAAATTTGCCAAAATAGAGATTTCGGAGAATTTCTTTCTCCTCCTTGTTTTCTCCAATGATGAGCCCCTCGTCAAAAATAGAGTAAATAACTAATAACATTCCCTCCCTTCCTCTTGCCGGCCCTCTTTCCCTTCTAGTGATTGTGCTCGAGAATTCTCGAGAAATTCCCTTTCTTTCAAATTCTCATTTCTCGAGAAATATTTTTCTCCAAAATTCGAAAATCTCGAGTCTCGAAAAAATTTTCTCTAGATTCTCGAGAATTATTTTCGTTTTTAAACCATGAAGCATTTTACATTCTTCAGTCTATTTTCCGTAGGATGTCTGTTTGTGTAATCTCATTTGTGATAAGTTTATAATGACGTAGCAGTACAATCTCGAGCAGTTTATATATTTTCAGTCTCACATATTCGTCACATATTCTTCACTTATCTGGAGCCATTCTCGGCGTTGTTATTACGTTGTTTATACACATTGATTGTTTGTGTCTGTTGTGAACAGAATATAGCCCACCATTTGGTCACGGCCACTCATTCTGTTCGATGCGTTTTTGCGAAAATGGGCGGCGAGATATTACCCGTCTCTTCCCATCAACAAACTCAACTCGTTTGTTATCACCCTCCTCTGGACGCTCGCCTTCTATGAATTTAACAATAGAAACCTTTGATTCTTCTATTTTCCCCGATAGCACTCTCCCTTAATTTAGACGTAGTCAATATCTGAGAGTTGAAAATTTCAATCAATGAGCTATGAGCTCACGACCAATATTTTGCTTACAGATAGTGTAAATGGACTTCCTATGAACAAGTGGCTCATATTTCATACAGACAATGCAGTTTCTCTTATGATATACGGCCCCGGACAAAATGTCCCCACGCAATCCAATCCAATCGTAATTTAAGTATTCCTGCCAAATTTCAATCTCCTACCTACCTATTCGGGTTAATTAAAACACGTCATATGTAAAAAAGGCCTATATGGAGGATAATGCTGCTAATTAACTTTTTCAGAAAGATATAAGGAACAGTTCTCGAATTACCCGTCCAATTTCCCCGATACGATTTGCGATCTTCATTTGTTGTTTTCTGCTTGGATTTGAAATGCTTACCGGGATATTCGAAGGACCAAAACACTTCAACCAACTTACCCAACCCGGTGAATTCGCGCAAAAAATAAAATTAGTCAAAATATTTTTTCTGAAATGATTCCTGGTCTAGCAAAATGTCCCTTTGATTAAGAACCAAAATACTTCAACCAACTTACCCAACCCGGTGAATTCGCGCAAAATGTTCCTCCATGTTGAAAGTTCCCAAAATAACAAAAGAAGACCGGAAATCGCATGGCCGGGTAATTCGAAAGCTTAGCCCGAAATAAATACACAAAACTTGATAAAGGCGTTCTAATTTATCATCTGACTGATTCTAAACAGCATACCAACGTAGGAGAGGGAATAATTAATACTTAATCTGATGCGTGGGGATATTTTGTCCTAGTTTGCGTTTGGGGGCATTATGTCCGGGGCCGTTTTGTCCGGGGACGTTTTGTCTGGGGTCATTTTGTCAGGGACGCGAGATGAGACATAAGAAACCAGTCCGGTGTGGATGTTCACATGCAGTGAAACTTGTGAAAGGCGGAATCAGTATAAGGCGAAAACCTACCAAATCCGGAAATCTAGAATGCGTGCTGCATAATGATTGCCGACTTCATAGGAATGCCCCTCTGTAACGCGGAACCTGCGAGACCCTGACGGAAAGGATTTCTTCTAGAAAGTTTTGTATCAAAAAGTGTAACTTGAAACTGTGAAATGTGGAAGGAAAAAACACTACGGTTTGAGATCCTTTGGTTCGGGCGTCGGTTTGTTTGCAATTATATTCGTCACGTGCTGTACGATGTCTACTTCTATTGTTTGAAGGCACTTTCCCGTCTGGCAAGCTGGAACAACCCGGAGTAATGGGTTTTAGTAGGAGGTGGAGGAGGACTGACCACCGCTCTGGGTCGTGTCATTTCGTGCCCTCTCAAGACTCAAAAATTTTTCCCTTTGCATTGCTTTACCCATAAAAGGTATAGTATTTACGAGGGGGAAGGGGGAAGGCAAAGAAATTCTTCCGGCAACATTTTCTTCTAGATCCTTAAGTATCTTATAAGCTTTGTTTATGATTGAGATTCAGATAAAATTAATTTAAAAAGTGAAAAAATGGTATTCATTTCGAAATTCATTCCATGTAATGTTAAACAAAATTGTTATCATTAGATAATGTCAATTATTTTATATGTAACAGTAGTAGTAGTTATTACCTCAACATTATATAATTTTAGGTATAATTCTTTGTAAGTGTATATTGCTTACAAATTTTTTCCATAATACTTAAATTATTTTCTTACCAACATCGTATGGAATATAAATTAAAGTTTCTAATAACCGACGAATGAATTTAATGCAGAATATATAAACAATAACTTTCATTTTAGGATTTACGTAACTTCTATTCATGTTTTCTGAGATGAAAAAGAGAATAAAATTCTTCGTCAGTAAGATCTTCAGAAGATTTTTCAATAAGACAGACAAGGGGCAAAAAGGCCCATTGCTTTCTCATTTGTCCTATACAATCAGCGGCGGAGTTGTATTCCGTGGGACCCTGACCGCAGTCCTTTTTTGGGGGACCTATTCTATCAATAGGGAAAAAGAAGAGTGGCAACAACGCATCACACACAATATATTACTAACACTCACTGCTCTGTTTTTATCGGCAGATGAAATCAAAAGTTATGATAATTGTCGTTTTTTATTGAACTCCACAGAGTTGAATAAAGGTCCACAAAGTAGAAATGAGTTTTTGTTAATTTTGGAAATACGGACTACCTCATCCCCACGGAGCCCTACTCCTGCGCGTACTGAGCATACCTATAAATCCGTTTTTGTATGCAATCGACTTTTAAAAGGAAAATATAGAACACTTTTGTAAGAGAAATATTAATTAAAATTAATTAAAAAATATTTTAGCATCCTTACTTCCCAATAATACTTATTAAGAAAAATATATTTAATAAAAATTCTCACACGACAATTTTTAGCCTACTTTCCAGAATGAAAATAGGCTTATAGTTTTGTTATTGTGTCTGTCAGTCTGTTCGTCTGCCTGTCTGTTCGTCTGTCTGTCTGCCCGACCCTCCTATTAACTTTTGAATCAATAGACCGATTTTCAAAAAACTTGGTGGAAATCTCTTGCTACATAGGTCGAGTTCCAGAGTATAGTTTTTGTTGAGAAGATTGAAGTCCCGGGTTCGATTACAGGAGCTATCCTTCCCATTTGATTTACATGGGAAATCTGAAATCCATCGTGCAGAATAATTTTCCCTTGCACATTAAAATATCTTAGAATTGTAATACCAGTGCGGGATTTGTACTATTCTCTGAGGAGAGGAATGAAGATTTGAATTTTTATCGTAGAATTTTGCTTATAGGTTGTATTTCTTAGAATTTCATGTAAATACTGGCGATTTGCAGGTCATCACTCAATACGAGAGTGTTGCCATAGCAACAACTATTGCTGGACTCGATTCGCTATATTCTAATACGTACACGCGTTATTTTGTCCGCAGAAATACGCGTGATCAACTTAATATTCCGTTCGAATGTTTTTCATATTTTATAACGCTAAATTATGAAATTTGGGAACAAAAATAGCTACATATCCGCGATGACTTTAAAGCTATTAAAGTCAATATAAGTATTAAATGAATGATTAAATGGAAAGTAGGCATCATAAGTTCTATTTGGATCATCTTGTTTCGTTCTCGAGATTTCTCGAGAATCCTAGAGAAGGCAAAATAAGTTCTCGAATTCTCGAGAAAAAATATCGCGAAAAAAGAACAATCTCGAATTCAAATAAAATTTACAAAAATAATTTATTCGCTTCGTCGCTCTTTTTCGCCGTTATATTTGTTACATCATTTTGTAGAATTGGTCGATCATTTTCAGTTTGAAATTTTATGTAGAAGATATTACATATTTTTCTTCATAATGAGGTATATTTATTGTATTTATAATCGATCTAATGAGTGTTATATTTTCATATGAAGTATCGCATTTTTCGAAATTGGCAATGGAGAAATTAGTCTCCTAACAAATCGCGTACTGTAACTGTTAGGCCCATATATGCATCGTATGAATTACTGAGAAAACGATGAAGATATTTTTGGTTAAGATTTCATAGGAATAGTTATGAATTTTTTAAAATCGATGAAAATCTCGCTCCCGCCAACTTCGACGGCTAGGTTCCGTCGCCGGAAATATTTTGTAAATATCTGCGAATAGAAATTCTCTCTGACAGTGAAATAACATATAGGTAACAGTATTAGAAGTATTTTCTGATCTTTAAAGGAAGGGTATAGCGGAAATATTTATCACGTGTCCAGGTCATTGCCCTTCTGTGATTCCATAGTTTAGCCTAGTCCGACCCTGTTGCTTTTATGCCCCTCTTAGGCCAGAAACGGAATCTTTCGCAGGCACTGCATTCTTCTAAATATAAGCAAAAATTGCCTGCCAGTTTCAAAAAACAGATGTTCTCAAAGCGGGGTAGTAGTCTTTGTTATTAATTTTCAGGTTGTTTGTCTTTTGACGTTGAGTGCGTTTGTCGTCTAAGAGTGTCTGCTTTTTCCATAGCTCTTATAATAGTGAGGTGCAATACTGTGCAGTGTTCAACTTGAAAACGCGCCTTCTTTTATTGAAATATACTTAGAGAGAAATGTATTGATTGTATATTAGTTCAACCATGTCAGTGGCTGAAGTGAAGAAGAGGAAACATGGCGAGAAGCTAAGAATCGGAGAAAGACAAATTGAGTTGAATGTGTTCGTGCATTTCAGCAAAACTCTCACTTTAACAGAAGCGAACAAAGAAACCGCCAGAGCTACAGGATGTTCGGAGTCAACCGTTTATCGAGTGAGGAAAATAGCGACCCAAGGTACGTTAGTTACTCCTGCCAAGAAGAAGAAATTAGAGAAACCATACAGAAACTCTCGAATTATATTTTTTTAACGAGATCATTTGATCGGGGATCAGAAAGAAGGTGCATGTAATGTTCATCAAAAACATCCCTCCTACTTTCAAATCTATCCTTACTGCTGTTAACATTAACGATGATTTGCCGAAAAACACAAATTTCAAGAAAAAAGACGCAGAGAAACTGATTACAGAAGGTTTTGAACAAGTTTCAGTAGATAACTGGAAAAAAATTACGTGCAACATGTCATGAAAGTGGGAGAAGAAATGTGGCAGGCTGATAATCTACAAATCGATATTGAAGAACTATTAGTTAGGCTGACATCATCATCTTCCTCTTCTTCTTCGACATCACCTCCATTCTCGTCCCCTCTTCATACATCTGAATCGCAACCAACTACTTCTGGGTATATGGAAGGAGCTCAAAGACTGGCAGATTTTTAATGAAAGAGGTAAGAAAAATATTCACTTTCGTTTATAATTTTTAACTATAAATGTTTTACCCTTCAACTGTCATATCAGCATTCTTAAGATATTCCAATTTTCCGATAAAATCAATATGAATAAAAATTCCCATTAAGCTAATAATTAGAATTTATTTATTTAACTAAAAACATAACATTGGAATAGCGCTTAAAAGTTATGCACTTCTTATAACTAAAATTTTAAGAAATTGACGTAATTCACCGGAGTTCATTTTATCCGAGTGTTCCGGACATCTAACTCCAAAGGAGCCGCGCGCCAAGTCTAGCAACGCTGTCCTCCGTAAGGCTCTATAGTCAATTCCAGCATTTCGTGCGGGTGAGGCGTGTCTACAGTTAGACCCGTGGGGTGAGGGGAAGAAAATACCAGCCAATAAGAGGTCGTAAATTTCCCCCTCCACTCAAAATTTCTTGACGAGTGCTGTTGACACGATTGCTCACACTTGACAATCGCATTTCGGCGACGGCGGAAAGCATGAACGTGCTTCATCCGGGTCTATTGGAGCATAGAACTTCACTCGTCAGCAGCTACCGATTAACTGAGTGAAGTTGGAAACTTGGCAACATAGCGTCGTAGCCAAAGCGAAATAACCCGAACGCGGGCCGAGTCCCAGCTGCGCACGAACAGTAGAAACGGATTATAACAGTCGTCTAAAGGTGGAATGGAGTGTGGCGTTAAAACTTTGCTAGAAAACCTTTGAGAACATAATTTCACTGAAAAATACGAAATATTCCGTTAAATTTTACCGATCACTTTTTCATCATACTTTCGTGGGCCGCATAAAGCGCTCTCGCGGGCCCCATCAGGCCCGCGGGACGTAAGTTGCCAATCCCTGGTCTAAAGTATTAGCAAGTGTTTTTAAACTTCTTTATTCTTTAGAGTAAGAAAAACTTTTCATTATGGGCTTCCATTAAAGCTTGCCAACCGTACCATAAGAATAGGAATAGTTTATAAGTTAACACTTGGCTTATTAAAACTTCTACAGGTTACTTTCCGTGTATTTAAGCATCATTGTAGGCTTTGAAATTCCTTTAGACCAGCGATTACCAACCTTTTTCACTTCACGAACCCCTGAGTTGTAACAGTTTTGGCGACGAACCACTTATAATGGAGAGTAAATTTTTCTAAAACAAATCTTTTTTAACGCGTTTAATTCGTGAAAAATAAAAAGTTTATAAGCACATAAATAAAATCAGAATTTCTGATATTGTCATCATCAGTTTCTAGTTAGTACCCTGTAAATTTCAAGAATAATTCTTGAAGAATAAGAAAAAATTGAAAATAAAGCCATGCGACTAATTTGAATGAAATTAAGAATTGTAGAACTAAGAAAGTGAAAAAGACGCCATTACCAAATTTTTCTCGCGAACCCCTAGGCCCTAGGGGTTCGAGAACCACCGGTTGGGAAACGCTGCTTTAGATGATTGAATCAAAATTTCTATTACATCGAATCGGGTTCCTTGTATTGTCCTAACGGAGATTCTGGCATACCCACAATTATAATGACATGGCTTTCCTGTAGTTTGGCGGTATTATTCCCCAATTTTCCGGTAGAATGTATATCTTTCTTTCTAAATGAATAGGAATGGTCTTCAAGGGAGAGGATTATAGGCCTTTACCTTTGAAGGGCGCTTCCTGCAGGACGTCAAGGTAAGTCTTGACGCTAGCGGGTGCCAATGCTCTGCTCGAAGTGTCGTGAAGAAGTCGGCGATGGTGTTGCGACGATGACGACGATCCCAGAACATTCTGATGAAAAAGCGCGAGGGGTGGAGGCAGGAGACAAAAGTCACCGAGGATGGCAGCGTCAAGCGAGAGGGTGTCCGGAGGGAGGAGAGTATGAAGAGAGGAGGGGAGAGGTGAAGAAGACGAAAGGTACAGAGGGATGGGCCGCCTAGGTTGACAGGGCACTTGGTCATCACCTCTTCCCTCCTTCCCCAGGATATCGTCTATGAAGAACGATGAGAAGGGAGCAGCAGGTCCACCTTCCCTTCGAACCCTACCGTGTGGCGGTCGCGCCGACGAGGAATTCTTGTGCCAAGTCTCGGCCATCCGTCCAAAGACTATTATGAAAGGAGAGAGAGAGAGAGCTTTTCCTTTTTGGTCGCGCCCCATTCCACTACTCCCTGATTGCTTCCTCCTTGGAACCTCCCCTTCGCTGATAACGTTTCTCCGACCAAAGCCTCATTTTCCGTGCACTCGATAGGCTCAATGTGCGTATGCCACTCACCACGACCCATGCATTTTAAGAGAAAATTCGACGTTCAAGATTGCCAAAATATTCGCAACGATAAATGACACTGAACAAATATTTCTATCTCTTTCTGGACTTTTCTAATGGGCCTTCAAGTGAGTACCCCTGCAAGTACCTAATATACCTTTCGTCTTTGCCTCTTTCATAATAATATTCCTTCTAAGACTTCTTTCAACTTTTGACACACCCATTTCTTGTGCCTGTCCCTCACTACTCAAATTATGGTCCTCTCTTTCTACTGTGTTCAAAAGTTCCTCATTCGATTTCCGCTCTGTCCACTCCGATCCACTCACATCTCAAACTCCTCTAATCTGCTCTTATCTTCTTTTCTCATTGTCCATGTCTCGCGTCCATATAATGCTCCATATCAGGGTCTTCTCTAACATCTTTTTAATATCTTTATTCAGACTGCCGATTAACAACTCTCGTCGTCTCGTAAATGATTCCTTCGCTCTTGCAATTCTTGTCCTGATCTCATCCATACTTCTTCCATCCTATAACAGAATACTACCTTATTAAGTAAAACGCTATGCCTAGTACAGCGTTTCCCCACCCACTGTAATATTGACCATGGTATCCTCAGTATTGAAAAGTCTCACGGCTTACGTTTTCCTCATATTAATTTTCGTTTGACTTTTCATTTAAGGGAATAAGTAACATCTGAAGGCCCCTTTCAGATTTATTCACCAATGCTTTGTCGTCTGCATATCTAACCGATTTAATCAGGCTTCTTCCTACTTTTATCATATAGAGATTTCTGATTAAACGTCTATCTCCCCTATCCATTCCTATTTTCCTCAACACCTCAAATAGCTTAGGCCATAAAACTCCGTAAAAGGCCTTTTCAAATTTACAAAGCATACATTCTGTTTGTATTCTGTTTCATTCTGCCAATGTCCTCATAACCCCTATGATCTACACATTTGTAGTTAGAAATTGATGTAATGAAATTAACATAAGATCCTCTGCAAACAGACATAAGCTCTAAACTTGGGAATTATTTTTGAAACGGGAAAGAAATTTGCTAAAACCGGGAATGGAACTCGGGTCTTCCACTTGCCGGTCGGATCTTCTACCACTGAACTATCGTACCAGAAACGAGAGAATTAATCTGCTACGATAGTTCAGTGGTGGAATATTTGTCCATAAAGTGGAAGACACGGGTTCGATTCCGTATCGTAGAAGAATTTTTTCTCAATCCAGAAATTGTTCCCACCTTCATGGCTATTAGCTTTATTTCGAGCCTCCCGCTCAAAATAACTTTTGCTGAGTGCGAAATTAAACTGATTGTTCTGAAATCCTGGCAATCGTTCGATTTATAGTTTATCTTCAAGGGATTAAAAATTTATCTAGTGAAGTCTTTAGGCAACTCTCCCACTTCATATATATAACGACACAATTTATATAAACTTTTTCCCCTCTCTTCCTAATTCCTTTAACATTTCTACGGGGAGGTCAGCCATTTCTACTGCTATCATTGACTTCATACTTGTGACAGCCTTTTTAATCTCATTATTCAATATTCCCGACCAAACAATTTTGCAATCTACATTCTCTCTCTCTCTCTCTCCCTCTCCCTCCCCCTCCCCCCCCTCCTCTCCCCCCCTCCCCTCTCCCCCCCCCCTCTCCCCCTCTCCCTCTCTCTCTCTCTCTCTCTCTGTATAAAAAATTAATATTGAATTAGGTACTGCATCCTAAGTAACACTTTAATTAAAATTAAAAGAAAACTGATTTAACTATTTATATATTTAATTTTCTGACTTTTATCGATTCAAAAATAGTAATCATTTCGTTTGTTTTTATGAAGGGGCTTCGATTGCTAAGATCATTTCGTCGTGTAAATTAAGTGGAATGACAGCCAATATATATTTGACGTAATTTTTTCCCGATTTACGATAAAACGAGAATAATTTAAGAAAAATGATTTTATCGTGCAGAAGATGCTTGTGCTTATTATACAAATTTCAGCCTCGCAAGATCCTCACAGACCACATGTGGCCCACGGACCGCGGTTTGCCCAACTCTGCTCTACGACGCATATACAGACAGGCGGACAAACAGACGGCATGACGAAAACCTCTTCTTTAGATTCAGTGACCCTTAAAACGTGTATGTCCTTTCAATTTTTTTCGTGATTACAATACTTTCTCTAATCTACTTACATGATCGAGTAAAAAAGTTTAAAATGCACTATTAAAAATAACTAAATGAAATAAGAAATATATGATTCGGATATTTAATCCATTAAAAGTATTTACATTGTATTTGTTCGGCATTACACCTCTACTTCAAACAAATGTCAGATGTTTACTCTGAAAATTTATACGACATATGAAAAAATAATGTTGCAACAATAAAAAAATCGCTCCAATAGTGATTGCACGAACTTTCTCATATCCGTGCGTTCGTTAATGCACCACTATGGGTGCAGACTTGCGAAGCACGGACACTAGTAGCGAGACACTTCCATCACTCACAATTCTATACTGAGTGCCTCTCTGAGTCTTTTATCAGTCCAGGAGAATCATAAGTGTATTTCCCTTACGTCCCAAATCGTAAGGATGGTCAACATGCGAATTTTATAGAGTATATTACAGATGATTTGGAGTTTAATGCAGTGACCTTGGCTATCCCAAGCTTTAAGTATCCCACTTGTTTGCCATTCTTGAGTAGAAACTGAGGTCAGTTGTTTGTTTGCAGAATGTGTTTACGAAACTCAATAGTATCCTCTTCTCCGAACACAGGAATAAAATTCTCAAGAGAAAGGCCATAGGTCTCATTCAGTATGAACAATCTTACTCTCAGATACGCAACTTGCAACGATCAAGATTTGGGTATCTCTTGTTCTGCAAGATTTGTTTGCCTTTCTCAGGAAGACGAAAGCACTGACGTAAATATCAATGGCTTTGCGATCGCATTACCAGTCAGTCAGAGAAATCCCCAGAAATGCCATTTGACGTGCTTATTTATCATTTCGAACGAACCTAGTTTTCATCTTTCGCTCAATCTGACAAGTGTTCAAATTTAAAAATCTCTCCTTTCTCATACGCATTATCTTATACTTTCTTTAATAGCGGAGGTTTTTCTCACAAAAGTGTTTATTACATAATATTTTTCCGCTTGTAGCGCCTCCCTCTCCTTTAGTGATGGAGCCTTTTCGTTTTGAAGTTTTTGACGAAGATGACCATATAGACCAGTGTTTCCCAAACTTATTCGCATTATATCACCATTTGGTTTTCACAAAATCCTCGCGCCTCACTCAGTTTTTTATTGAAGTAATTATAACCATTTTCACGCATACTTATATAATTATTATATTCATTTTATTACATATCTTGTAACAGATTAATATTATTTTTAATATTAATGTGAAATTTTGGTTCAACTGAAGTTCACAATAAAAATTAATTTTTTTTTCATGCCCTCTTGTACAGTGTTGTCGTTTTAGCGCTTTTTGGTTTCGCCTAGCGCCTTCTTACTGTCTTAAACGCGATGGCGTTCTTTTGGCGCTTTTCACGATTTCTAGCGGCAAATTTGACGCCTTTCTTGATTTTTCTCGAGCATTATCCTACCGAATGTCTTGCATGCCTTAGAATCCCAAATGTCCAATCCAAAGTTTACGCTTGTTGAAATATGGTCCTATAAATTGAAAAGGTTTCCCTTACACTACACGGCCAGATGGCGTCTGGCTATCCTGGGCTTGCTTTTGACAGTGAGAAAGAAATACCTCATTGTCTTCAGAAAGTCACTATCTGTAAACATTTCTGTAGGTTATGGGAGTAACCTTTCACATAATTAGTTTCTGTTTCGTATCTTCATAGTGGCCGACTTGGACCAATATTTTCATCAGTTTAAGTGGTTGTTTCATTTTTCGTGGAGTGTTATTGCTTCGCTAGCGGTATCGTTGTTCTTGATGGAATTTTAAGTAACCCAGCGTTCAGTGCATACCGTATCTCTCGTTCTCACTCCTCATTCTAAAGATTTCTTCAGAGAGAAGAAGTCGAGACATCCCCGGTTACGAAGGAGGTATCTGTGGAGCAGGGATCTCTTTGGTGTAGTTATGTGCGTATTGTGGAAGTAGAGTGAGACTGCGTTTTGCAAAAGAAGTGGAAGACAGTGAATTGCGAGTTGAATTACCCCGTGAAGACTTCATTGAAGAGTGCTGATTTTGCTGTCGAAGATCTTTCCTGAGGCAGTGAGAGCTAAGGCGTAAATCCAGAAAGTTCGAAGGCTCATTTCTTTTGAATTAAGGCTGAGAAGATAATGCAATTAAAAAATAATGTAAGGAAAATCACTGGTAAATGTGTGCAGAAAGTAATTGATCGGCTTGTAAAGAGTTGAAATCAAAATGTTTAATTTTATAGTATTTCAGCATTTTTTTCATTTTTAGACGAGATATTTCATGATTATAAATAGCGCACTCACTGTAACTTACCCACCGAATATTTTGACTTGAATTCTTTAAGGTCATATGATCGTGGTCGTCATTGTAGAAGACCTTGAGCTGTATCTTAGGCTCCTATTGCAATATAATTATTTTTTACTGTTATTTTTATTTTTAAAAAATTGTTTTTCACTGAAATTTATATTTTGTAAAGTTATTTAATTTAAATAAATCTCTATTGCGGAGAAAACAAATGTAACGATGATAATATCGTCCCCTCTACAGAAAAATTCCGGATATGTCGCAAGCATCCCCTTCTGCATAAAATCCTGAGAGTGAAGCTGTGGCTGCCAAGAATTATAGAAGCAACCGACCGAAAACATAGGTGCGGTAACTCCAATCGTTTCCACGTGGGATCCATTGTTCTGAATACGTTTAATAGAGTGTTTACGATCATTTCTCCTTTTTGTTTGTGACAATTCAGATATTTTGAGCATGGGACTATTTTAAAATCTATTATAGTTTATAAGATTAAACAATAGTGTGTAATTTTATCCTTTTGTGAAAATGAGTAAAAATATGTTCAAAATTTTCGTGTGGAATGGCTCGGAGACACTAAATATAAGAACTGACTTTGTAGATTAGATGGTGATGTTTTAAAATGTTTTTGTAAATATTGTAAATGCACGCTGTCAGCCAAGTTAAGTGACATTAAAAGGCATCGTAGCACAACGAAACACAAGAAAGCCGAAGAGCCCTTTAGTTCTCAGCATCAAAGTGTGTTGCCATTCAAGAAGGACTTCAAACTGTGAAGAACAAAATGTACTTCAATAATATGCAATGCTATAGCACCACATTTTGTGGAAGACTTAAAAGCTGATTTAGGAAATAGAAAGTTCAGTTTAATTATCGATGAAAGTAATGACATTAGTGCTACAAAAATGTTGGGTATTGTAATTCGGTACTATTCAAATTTTAAGAATCAGTTCGTGGTAACTTTTCTTGACATGATTGAGCTCAGTGAATGTAATGCAGAAGGAATATGTGAAGCTTTAAAAACATCGATAACAAATAATGGATTAGATTTGCACAGGCTTATTGCACTTTGTATTGATAATGCATCTGTAATGGTTGGTATTAATAATGGTGTGTATACAAAACTAAAGACTGAGATTCCCCATCTGCTTCTTATCAAGTGTGTATGTCACTCACTCCAACTAGCAGTGTCCCACGCTGTCAATGAGTATCTGCCGCGGAACCTACATTTTCTTATTAAAGAAAAGTATAATTGCTTCTCACATTCACCTGTTCGACAGACTAAATATAAGAAGCTTTATAGTTTAATGAATGATGGAGTTCCTCCTTTGAAGTTAATTCAGTATAGTCAGACAAGATGGATGTCCATTGAAATGACAATTGTGAGAATTATGCAGCAATGGTGTGAGCTTGAGAATCATTTTGAAATTGTTAGAAGAAAGGAACGCTGTTATACAGCAGAAATCTTACATTCAATGTTAAATGATAAGAGAAATTTATTGTTTCTTTTATTTTTGAAACCCATTATTGGAGAAGTGCAAATGGTGAACAAGAAATTTGAAGCTGTAATGAATGACCCTTCAAAGTTGCTGAATGACTTGTTACATTTGATTGATTCTATGAGCTCAAAAGTTGTCATTCCAGGAATAATATTCACTACTGATACTGCAATTGAAAATAATTTATACCCAAAGCCGTACTTGGGCTATGAATCTGAAAAGGAAATATCTGATTGTAAACTTACAGAAGAAGACCAAAAAAATATTCGCGTTAGCTGCGTGAAATTTCTGGTCGAACTCATAAAACAACTTCGTCAGCGTTTGCCAGAAAATGTTAATGTCTTACAGTCAATGTCGTATTTAAGTGCACATCATTGCCTAAATCCCGTAAAGCATGATATTCTGAATCTAGCAAAAATGTTCTACAGCGATTCGGGAAAGCTTACACGCATTGATTTTCAATGGAAAAAATAACACCATTTTAAATGGATTGAAACCTCTGAAACAACACGGCTTTGGGCAGAAATTACAAATTACAGAGATGCTACAGGTGAAAAACCATTTGAAGATATTTCTCAATTTGCATTAACAGTGCTTTCATCGCCTCATTCTAATGCTGATGTAGAACGCTTATTCAGTCACATGAACATTGTAAAATCAAAGTTACGTAACAGAATGAAACTCCAAACTCTGAACTCAGTTTTGGCCATTAAGTATGGATTGCGACGACATGGAAGATGCTGTCACAATTATGTTTTGCGGAAAATTAGCACAACTGATGTGAATGAAAGTTTTGCTGAGGCAGGAACTTCAGGAACTGCTGAAGAGCAAGCAAACAGTGATGATGATGATGATTTCCTTTTTGAAAGTGTATCTTAATTTTTATGCGATATTTTTAAGTAAAATAAGGTATTTTCAGTACATTTTTATTTTCTATTGACAAATATCAAACAATTTTATAAATGTATTCTACATGACTTTTTCAATTATTTTTGTCTTTATTGAAATGTAAAAAAGAAATACATTCGTAGATTCTTTCGACGTGTGTTCAAAATTCAGCATGGATGTGTACTAAATTCCATTCTGCTAAATCCCACTTTGCTTCAATTTTATGATGATTATAAGTCATTTCAATTGGAATTAAATTGTGTTCCGCACTAATGTCACCTTTTTTGCAATTTCTTTTTAAACTTAAAGAAAAATCTTAATATATGTATGTAATAAATTTAAGAAAGTAATGACGGAAAAATTTCTGATTTTAGCGCATTATTTAGCGCCATTTATTTTGAGTTTAGCTCCTTTCTAGCTCTTTTGAAGGTCGATCTAGCGCGATTTCAAATTTTCAAACGGCAACACTGCTCTTGTAAGCATTTCACGCGTCACCCCTTCCCCCCCACTGCTCTAGACGGACTCTTCATCCAGAATGAATTCGTATTAAAAAATGGTCAAATCTCAATATATGATAATACTCTTGTGCGAGGTCCCTAATGAATCGCGGGGCCTTGTTCTGGGGAACCGACTGAACATGGCTCATGCCGGCTCCGGAGTATACGTGTACCGGTAAATAAATGTTATGCGTTCTTTGTTGAATACTCGGCACTTGTACATTTATGCCATTAATTTCAACAGAGACTACAATATTTTAGGACCTGTTTGTATTCGATATTGCAGTGTTGAAAAAGTGATTTCAATTAATTTTTTCGCCCTTGAATTACGACGTTCCTCGAAGGTGGCGCCCATTGATCACGGCGCCCGTGTATTTTGCACAGTCTCAACAACCGGTAGGAACCTCCGTGGTTATGGAAGGCATACTATTTTGTCTCAAATACGCCGAGGAATATGTATGCAAGTAAATTCACAGAAATTAATAAATATCATATCCATGGTAGTTAGATTTTTAGATTGTTGAAAGCAGAAAAAATTATCCTTTTTTCGAGGTTAAATAGTATATCGTAGTATCTATATAATAGTATCACATAATAAAATGTATACATTTGTTTAGTTCCTGTATGGTTTAAATAAACGTACTCTAATAAAATACGTAATATACTCTACATAACTTTCTATCAGGATTTATACTACATATTATTTATTCTTGAGATTAAATTTCATGTATGGTAATTTTTTTAATGATTTTATTTGAATTAGTGTTTAAATAACATTTCAGTATGTGTTAGGATAAATCAACAATAAAAAATTATAATTGTTATAAAAGTCTATCTTTTTCGTTGCTAAGGGATGCTAAATAGAACAGTGGCTCATTGCCGTGAAATGTTACGTCATTACATTGCATACATAGTTGCAGTGAATTGGTTCGCAAAGTAGATATTGTGTGTCATTCTAGAACAGAGTTAAGGGATAATATATTCCCAAGTTCCTAATTCCAACATGGCTGAAGTTTACCCTTATCAATTTATTTTTTAAATGTAAAGATTTTAGAGACAGGCGGCCCCTTGAGAACAGCACAACGAAGGCCAAATACTCATCACTCATGGCGGCTAACCTGTTAAACAATAGTAAGGGGAAAATGTCACTCAAATCCGAGAGAAATAAATAAACCGGAAGTCGGAAAATTTTCCAAAATTTTTAAAGCTCCAGCAAAAAATAGCATCTCCGGCTCCAGCTCCGAAGCCCTGGTTTCAGCGATCCGCCTCATATAAGGCGCAGTGAAAATCGAAAAACCGCGAACACCCGGAAACAGGAGATTTCAAAATCTGAACAAGACATTATGTCTATTGCATTATTCAAAGAAAATTTATTTCATAATTGCCCAAGTATACGAAAAAACTGAAATTACATGAAATTTTTAAAATGCGATGAAGTAGCGCAAAAAATCTTTCTTGAACAAAAATCTAATCGCTAGAAGCTCAATTTCGGATAGGTAGAAAGATAAGCGTCTTTATTTGAGCGATATTGAGACTAGGAAGTTTTTTCTTCCATCTAACCAATTGTCAATTACCAACAAAAAGTAAGTAACAAAGAAATAAATGACATGAGCAAATAAAATTTAAAAAATTAAAACTGAAAATAAAAAATAAATTTAAAAGTAAAACAAAAATAATAAAAATTACATAAAATAAAATCTTACATAAATCAATATGAAAAGGGAGGGTTGCAAGACACGGTGAAACAATACAATAGTAAATAAACAAAAACTCCTTCACCGTAAACAGGAAGAGAATACATTCAGGTTGCTGGTAAACACCGTCACAGGACCTAAGTCAAAAGGAGACAAACGCACACACAGAATCATACAAATCCTCAGAAAGGCACTCACACAGTACACTCTAACTTAAACTTAAACTAGACACCGATGTTTGGACACTACTGAAGATGGCAGCTTAGCTGTCGGTGTCTAGTTTAAGTTTTAGTTAGAGCAGGAGGGGGGGGGGGGGGGAACCTTTTTTCATTGGAAGGCCAAATGTTACTTAATGGAGACTTCATCAGGTCGCACATTGCGATGCACGTTGCATACATTCACATATATCAAAATTGAAATAATAAATAGGCAAACACAATTTAATGGCTTTTTATTTTAACGAATACAGATTTCAGTTCTTCATAATTACTAATACTTTTAACAACTTTGAAGGCTTTAACACAATATAATGACTTTTTAATCTAATGGGAAAATTTCAATTCTTCATATTTACTAATATATTAATCAACTTTAAATAAGTTAAAACAAAACAAAACAAAACTATCAATAAAATGTTGTATTCAACCACATTCATCAAAATAAGAAGGCAAACACAATTTAATGACTTTTTGTTAATGTTTGTTGTGAGTTAAGAACTTGATATTTGGTTCCAGCATTGTTGGCTTTAGCTTCAATTGGTCTTCCAGGTGAGTGTTTGTCATTTGTGATCTCAGGCACGTCTTGATTGGAGCCATATGTGAAAACGTTGATTCACATAGGTTGTGCCAAAACTAGAGAGTAAACGACGAGCCTATTGACGCAATCGAGGGTATTCAATAGCATTCTTCCATATTTCAATTGGGTCCTTCTTATTGTCGAATAGAAGCTTCAGAATGTTATCTTCTGAGAGCTCAATCAACTTCATCTGCAAATCCTCAAAATCGAGACATCAACCAGATGTGACTGAAAAGCTAACCTCAGTGTGGGATCATGTTTCTCAAAATCTTTAAATCTGTTATTGTATTCTTCAATCGAGAAGTCTTAGACACCTATATACTTATTCATTCATATTCCAATTTTACGAGTTTTTCTTCATATCTTGTTTATCAATTACTTTTGCCAGTTCAGGAAAATGCTCGGCTGAAACAACTGATCTGTTAAGGCCAATTTAGAAAAAATTCAACTTTTTCCGAAATGACTGAATTTGCTGCCACATTTCATACATGGATTTAGTTTTACCTTGTCGATAAGTATTCAAATAATTTTGCTTTGACATTAAATGGCATAAAAATGTAACATTTTTGCAGAAATCTTTTTTCATAAATTCACAAGATCATTGCTTTGACATTAAATGGCATAAAAATGTAACATTTTTGCAGAAATCTTTTTTCATAAATTCACAAGATCATTCTGTTCTTTGAAAAAACTCGTGACTTGTTTTCGCAAAGCTAAAAGTTTTTCTAGTACTTGATCATGTGACAACCAGCACACTTTAGAATGATATGGAAGATCTTCACTAAATGTTTCATCGTCATATTGAAGCATGGTGCGAAACAAGCGATGCCGTGAAACATTTGCTCAAATGTAGTTCACAATACCAAGAATTTTATGTAATGTGTCATTTAAAACAGTAGATTTGGCGCAAAGATTCTGTTGATGAAAAATACATATCTTTTGTTTATTATTTCTGTAACTTTCATGCTAAAATCTTATGCGAGTTTGAGTATGTTGAACAAGTATGCAAGTATACATAAACACGCATATGGATATACATATATTTAAATATTTTGACGAACTGTGAGAGAGAATAATTGCTTGTCGGTTCAAGGTTATGATGGATAGGAAATATTTGTGATGCGAGTGTTTGAAGGTACATAAATAGAGAAGAAGAGTGTTTTATTTTAGATGGGAGGCTATTCCATAATTTGCATGGTATGATAGTGAAGAAGACTGGAAGTAAATTGTCATGACAAAGCCCTTACCTGTAAATATTCAGAAACCAGAAAACTCCAAGTCCCAAGGTTGAGAGATTTTGGAATTTTTATTTTATTTATTGGTTTATGGTCAACCAAATTTTAAGTATTATAGACCCTATCATCACTAGTGTCAATCTTTCGATTGGTTCTTCTGATTGGGGTGTGGTACTTTCCCGTTGCCTTCCACACGAAACACCTACAGAAGTGAGAAGGGAAATAAGCTTACTTTTATGAAGAGCACTAGAGGGAACAACTCCTTCCGTCCCTTCCTCAAACAATCCAAGTTGGGAACGGGGCGATCCCATATATGATATAGTAATAGTCAAGGTGCAAGGAGCATATTTCATTTATTCAATAGACATATTAATAATGGACAGAAACTATATGTATATAATATTTTTAAATATATTTGCGCAAGTAAAAGTAAACATCTTATTTTTATGGTATGTCCTCTGAAAAAATAATCAATGTCACTAAGACGTGTTCCCATGCAATGAAGTCTCAAACTGTATACTCCGAATAAAATTTCATTCTTACGTGTAACTGCCCGAATTAGAGTGCAGCGTGAGAGCTACAAAATCACAAACTCATTAGAGATAACATGCAGGATGTTGGGAGGCAATGTGGTCAGCTGAGGAGCCAGCTCATTTCCTCAAAAGCTGTTATAATGCCTCTCCCAGAGGAGGAAACCCCAATCGCTATTCTAACTAAGTATTCCAAATGGGCAGAAATAAATTCCAAGAGACTCACAGCAAGAGGCCCGAAGATAGATGAGATATTAAAAAGAAGAACAATTCCACCTACTCCTTAATACGAATTTCTTGCGCTACTCTTACAACAGACATTTTTTAAAGCATTATAAATAAAATACAGTATGTTCAAATGGAGCAGAGAAGAGCAGACTATTAAAAAAAACATCACTGATTAAAGTTTTATTTAGGAATATTTTCTCTTGGGCAGTGACATGGGCCGCAATTTCCTCGACTACGTGATCCATTAGGACAGTGCTCTCCAACAGGTGTGCCGTAACGAAGTACTTAGTGTGCCGCGGGACGTTCGGAGTTTATACAAGGAAAAATCCGAATTTGTAATTCTCAAGCTACAAACGAGCGTAAGAAGTTTCTTCGTCTGCAGACTTATCAATTAATGATTTCTCCCTAACAATTAGAGGAATTCATATAACTCAGGAACGATCGCAGTCTTAACCTGAAGTTAGATGATATGCCTCTGGATGAGTTTTGGCTGCAAGTGAGGAATGAATACCCAACCATTGCTGAATGTGCAATTGATGCGCTGTTACCGTTTCCTACAAAATATTTAAGTGAATTAAGTTTTTTAACACTGTCGCTGATTAAGAATAATAAGAGATCGTGTCTGAACTATCTCGACCATGAACTTGGAGTGGCTCTTCCCCCATAGAGCCGAACAACAAAAGATTGTTCTTCAAGACAGGGACAGGTTTCTCACTAACAAAATTATTTAATAAAGTTCTCATACATCTTCAGACATTAAGACAGGATAGAGAAAATATTTTCACCATTTTTTCGATGTCGTTATAAACGTGTTGTTCTGCATCTGAACATAGTGATACTGGTAAAACATTTAAAAAATTAATTTTTGTTTTATTTCACAAATTCACCGAATTAGAAAAAAGATTGTCAGTGAATTTTAGCCATAATTTATTCCCTCCTTGAGAAAATATTTTATTTTTCATTTATTTCTGATGTTGTCGATTATTTTAATTATTTTCCGATGTTGTAATAAAAATCTTCAACAAAGTTTCGTGCGAAATTAATTTCGGTGTACCGCAATGAATAAAAAAATCTATAGGTGTGCCGTGAAATAAGAAAGTTTGGAGAGCGCTGCATTAGGAGATCCTCATCAGTAAGCTTCTTTGCGAATCTCTACTCCACTCTAACATACAAAAGTAATACATTTGTCTTTATGGCAAATTTGTTAAATTGAAACTCGACAACACTTGAGCATTGTCGTACATATGTGTATTTTAAAAGACCTACACTGTTAATAAACATTTCGACCCCACCAAATACAATCAGTCTAACGCAGTCATACCAAATTATGATTATTCCTCTCTTAGGTTTTATTTTCCGGTTATGATCTCGTATTGTCCACGGAAAGAAAAAGCCTCGAAATTTCTCCGTCCTAAAATCGATCTCATGCACATATTTTGCCGTTTCTACCTATGTACATTGGTGGTGTAATTATTTCTAAGATCTCCTCAACTAGAGATTCCCACCTAAAACAGAACAGAGCCTAGAATAACAGCGTAAAAGCCACAATTATGGCCGTTACGGACGTAGCTACCAACTTATTGGCGATAGTAACGTTGGCAATAAAACAACACATTTGATATAAAATATTATTGCGTTACAGGGAGTACTCATCTGGTCTAACGTAACCAGGGCCGTCCCGACGGCACGGCGAATTGGGGCGGTTGCCCAGGGCACCGCGCTAAGCAGCAAGATAAGTTTTCCGAAACTTAAAAAAAAACATCTTAGTGCTGCGATGTCCCGAGAGAGATTGAGTGGTGCCTTTCGTGAGAGAAATAAATAGCCTCAGATTTGGATTACAATGATCTGATGGTAGAGCTTGCGGCAAATAAGTCCAAAAAGTTGAATTTCTGGAAGTAGGCAGAGCAATAAACAGAGAGTTTTTATTCTACTATAATATTAAGTTGGCCCTCGTATTGCAGGTTGTCATACATTTGAGATTTCTGTATTTTTATATTCATATCCAAATTGCAGGTATACATACAGTTTTCCAGAGGCATTTGCGAAAAAATAATGAACACAGATGAATGAATGATGAATCAGGCGTAAATGATCAAATTATTGTTGACTTTCTTAACAAAGGGATTGTTTTTATTCTTAAACTACAGAAGCGATTCCTCATTTAAAAACGCAATAAGAAACATATGTAGACTTAAATTACACAATAAAATATACATATTTAAAATATAAGATATTTTTTACAATTATTTTTTAGTGCGCGAATTATACCTTGATGAATTTGGTTTGCTAAGGGGTCCCGCAAATACTGACCGCCCAGGGTCCCGCACCTCCCTAGGGACGGACCTGACCGTAACAATAAAGTCAACATCTAAAATAATGAAAAAGAAAAGAAGAACTTATTATATAAAGACGTTCCTTACAGAGGTGGAGGAGGAGGATATAACATACAAGTAGAAGGTGCTTGCATTCATTTTTCAGACAGATATTTCATCGTTACAAATATTTTTTAATTCTAAAGATTTCACCTCTGGAGCGATTTTCGTTTTTCCCTTATGTAAAAATAATAGATTAAAACAATCCCCAAACTTTGCAATTTTAAAATTTTATGCTTTCTCCATTATGGGGTACAAATGCTACACATTTCTGCAAAAATTTAAAGTTGTATCACTTCTATAAGTGAAATAATATTTTTCTAATTGTTTAAATTTTAAACATTTTTAACGGACGCTGCAATATATTTATGGAGAGATTCAAATATTTATTTGTGCAAATGCACTACTCTGTAAATAACTCGAAAATTTCAGCTTCCTAGCTCATCACGTAGTACCTAAACAGTTATCTATTTGTTTAAACTTTAAGAAGTTTTGACTGCCAAACAAATTAAAATATCTAAATTTCTATATTCCCTATTTCGTTTTTTACAAATCCTACCTCTAAAAAAATTCAGCTCCGTAGCGTACTCAGAAATACATAAACCTTGAAAATTTGTTTCAGCAATTGCGAATTTTTTTCTGTAAGAAACGTCTATATATAATGATAACATACATATTACAGGAGGATACTAATGTTTAGGCACTTCCAGACGAGCTGTAGAATCGAAATTTTTTCTTATGTAGAATTTTGTGCAAAACCGACTATAAAAACGAAAATCTTGAAAAAGTGCAACAATGCGGCCGCTAAAAATTCGCAATCGTTTAAACAAAATTTCAAGGCTTGTGTGTTTCTGAATGTGCTACGGTGCTGAAAATTTTTTTAGTGGTAGTATTTGTAAAAAAACGAAAGAGGGATTATAGAAAATTTGATATTTTTATTTGTTTGGCAGTTAAAAATTCCTAAAGTTCAAACTAATAGATAAATATTTAGGTACTTCGGGGCATGCTAGGAAGCTGAATTTTTTTACCGGTAGAATTAAAAAAAAAACGAAATAAAAAATAATAGAAATTTTGATATTTTAATTTCATTGACTGATAAAAATTCTTAAAGTTTAAACTAATAGATAAATATTTAGATACTTCGGAACATGCTAGGAAGCTGAAATTTTAAAGTTCAGTAGAGCTCAGTGCATTGAAACTAACAAACATTTCCTAAGCTCCAACCAAGTGTTATTGCGGCCGTATTAAAATTTTAAAATTTAAACAATTAAATAAATATTATTTTACTTCTAGATGTGCTACAGCTTCAAATTTGAGAAACATGTGTGGAATTAGTACCTTACATTGGATAAAGTATAATATTCTTCAAATTGCAAATTTAAGGCATTGTTATCAAATATTGTTCAATAAGGAAAGATAGAAATTGGGTGCAGAGGTGAAATATTTTTAATTTAAAAAATATTTCTAATATTGTTATATCTCTCTGAAATATTAATGTTTATCAGGGTCACATGAAATGCTTGCAGAATGCAAGCACCAACTACTTGTATCATTATATATAGACGTTTCTTACAGAGGAGGAGGATATAACATATAGGAGGATACTAATGTTTAGGCACTTCCAGATGAGCTGGAGATTCGAAATTTTTTTCATAGGTAGGACATTGTGCAAAAACGACTATAAAAAACGAAAATCCTAAAAAAAGTGCAACAATGCGGCCGTTAAAAATTCGCAATTGTTTAAACAAATTATCAAGATTTATATATTTCCAAATGTGCTACGAAGCTGAAATTTTATTTAGAGGTAGAATTTGTAAAAAAAACGAAAGAGAGATTATAGAAATTCTGATATTTTACTTTGTTTGGCATTTAAAAATTCTTAAAGTTTAAACAAATTGGTAGATGCTTAGACACTACGCCGCAAGTTAGGGAGCTGAAATTTTAAGTTATTTCGAGGTTAGCCTATGTCAACGATTAAACATTTCAATTTATCCATAAATTTGTTATTTTGGCCGTTAACAATTATTTAAATTTAAACAATTAGACAAATGTTAATTAACTTCTAATTGTACTATAAATTTAAAATTTGGCAAAAATGTGTGGCATTATTAACTCAATGTGGGAAAATTATAATATTCTTAAAATTGCAAAAATTGGCGATAGTTTTACTCCATTATTGTTCCATAATGAAATAACAAAAACCTGTACAGAGGAGGAAAAATATTTAGAAAGTTTTGAGATGTGGGTATGGAGAAGAATGATGAAAGTGAAATGGACAGAGAGGAAGAGAAACGAAGAAGTATTAGAAATGGTGGGAGAAGATAGGATGCTAATAAAAACAATCAGGAAAAGAAAAGCAAATTGGATAGGGCACATATTGAGAAGACAGTGTTTACAAAGGACGATCTTAGAAGGAAAAATTAGTGGAAGAAGAGGAAGAGGGAGAAAAAGAATAGGAATATTAGATAATATAAAGCAGGGATATACTACTTATAGAGGTATAAAAGAGGCTTCTAGGGAGAGAGAGAAATGGAGGCAGCGATTCAGTTAAAACCTGTCTTCGGACAGAAGCATGATGATGATGATGTACAGAGGAGAAATCTTTAGAATTAAAGAAATATTTCTCATGATGAAATATCTGACTGAAAAATGAATTATTTTTGAAGGTGAGACGAAATGCTTGAATTAAGCAAGCACCTTCTACTAGTATTATTATATATCGACGTTTCTTACAGAGAAGGAGGAGGATATAACATACTGGTAGAAGGTGCTTGCATACTGCAAGCATTTCATTTCACCTTAAAAAACATTAATTTTTTAAAGAGATATTTCACCATGGGAAATATTTCTTTATTTCAAACGATTTCTCATAGGGACCAAATTCCTTTTTTTCCTTATGGAACAATAATGGAGTAAAACAATTGCTAATTTTTGCAATTTTATAAATATTATACGTTTTCCACGTTGGATTAATAACGCCACATATTTATGCCAAATTTTAAGTTTGCAGCGCATCTAGAATTGAAATAACATTTATCTAATTGTTAAAATTTAAATAATTTTTAACGGCCGCAATAAGAATTTCATAGATACAGTGAAATGTTTATTCGTTTAAATAGACTAAACTCTAAGTAACTTAAAATTTCAGCTCTCTAACTCGCTTCGTAGCAGCTAAACATTGACTTATTTGTTTAAATTTTAAGAATTTTTAACTGCCAAAAAAATTAAAATATCAAAATTTGTATAATGCCTATTTCGTTTTTCTACATATCCTACCTATAAAAATAATTTCAGCTCCGTAGCGCATTCGAAAATACATAAACCTTGAAAATTTGTTTAAACAATTGCGAATTTTTAGCGGCCGCATTGTTGCACTTTTTCTAGATTTTCCTTTTTTCTAGTCGGTTTTGCACAAAATTCTAACTAAAAAAAATATTTTGAATCTCCATCTCATCTGGAAGTGCCTAAACATTAGTATCCTCCTATATATTATGTGTATGTTATATCCTCCTCCTCCTCTGTCAGAAACGTCTATATATAATGATATCCTCCCCCTCTGTAAGGAACGTCCATATATAATGATACTAGTAGAAGGTGCTTGCATCCTGCAAGCATATCATCTCGCCTTGAAAAAACATTCATTTTTCAGACGTATTTCATCATTACAAATATTTTTTTAATTCTAAAGATTTCACCTCCGCAGCAATTTTCGTTTTTCCCTTATTTTAAAATAATAGATTAAAACAATCCTTAAAATTTGTAATTTTTAGAATTTTATACTTTCTCCATTATGGGGTACTAATGCTACACATTTCTGCCAAATTGAAATAATATTTTTGTAATTGTTTACATTTTAACATTTTTAACGTCCGCCGCAATATATTTATGGAGAGATTCAAATTTATTTGTGCAAATGCACTTCTCTGTAAATAACTTGAAAATTTCAGCTTCCTAGCTCATCCCGTAGTACCTGAACAGTTATATATTTGTTTAAACTTTAAGAATTTTTAACGGCAACGCAAATTAAAATGTCAAAATTAGTATAACCCCTATTTCGTTTTTTTACAAATCCTACCTCTAAAAAAAATTCCGGTCCGTAGCACATTCGTAAATACATAAGCCTTGAAATTTTTTTTAAACAATTTCGATTTTTTAGCGGCCACATTGTTCCATTTTTTCTGGATTTTCGTTTTTTCTAGTGGGTTTTGCACAAATTGGAAATTATTTTCTTAGGTAGGATTTTCTGCAAAATCGACTAGAAAAAACGAAGATCTTGAAAAAGTGCAACAATGCGTCCGCTAAAAATTCCCATAGTGAAATATCTCGCTGAAAAATTAATGTTTTTTCAAGATGAGATGAAATGCTTGCAGTATGCTAGCACCTTCTATTATTATATGTTATTTCTATGTTATATCCACTGCAAGGAACGTCTATATATAATGATATATAGGAGGATACTAATGTTTAGGCACTTCCAGATGAGCTGGATATTCGAAATTTTCTTCTTAGTTATGATTTTGTGCAAAACCGAAAAGATTAAACGAAAATCTTGAAAAAGTGCAACAGTGCGGCAGCTAAAACTTCGCAATTGTTTAAACAAATTTTCAAGCTTTAGGAAGCTGAAACTTTCAAGTTTTTTTAGAGTAGTGCATTTTCACAAATAAACATTTGAACCTCTCCATTAATATATTGCGGCGGCCGTTAAAAATGTTTAAAATTTAAACATTTCGAAAATATTATTTCACATCTAGAAGTGCTACAACTTTAAATTTTTGCAGAAATAATAAAGAAAGTATAAAATTCTTAAAACAGCGAAGTTTGGAAATTGTTTTAATCTATTATTTTTACATAAAGAAAAAACAAAAATCGCTGCGGAGGTGAAATCCTTAGAATTAAAAAGATATTTGTAATGATGAAATGTCTGTCTGAAAAATGAATGTTTTTTCAAGGTAAAATGATATGCTTGCAGAATGCAAGCAGCTTCTACTAGTATGTTATATCCTCCTCTGTAAGAAACGTCTATATATAATGATAACATATAAAATATAGGAGGATACTAATGTTTAGGCACTTCCAGATGAGCTGGAGATTGGAAATTTTTTTCTTAGGTAGGATTATGTGCAAACATACTACAAAACGAAAATCTAGAAAAAGTTCAACAATGCGGACGCTAAAAATTCGCAATTGTATAATCAAATTTTCAAGGTTTATGTATTTCCGAATGTGCTATGGAGCTGAAATTTTTTTATAGGCAATAATTTGTAAAAAAAAAACGAAACAGGGATTATACAAATTTTGATATTTTAATTTGTTTGGCAGTTAAAAATTCTTCAAGTTTAAATAAATAGATAACTCTTTAGGTACTACTAGATGAGATGGAAGCTGAAATTTTCAAGTTATTTACAGAGTAGTGCAGTTGAACAAATAAACATTTGAATCTTTCCATAAATATATTTCGGCGGCCGTTAAAAATGTTTAAAATTTACACAATTACAAAAATATTATTTCACTTCTAGAAGTGCTACTACTTTAAAATTTGGCAGAAATGTGTAACATTAGTACCCCATAATGGAGAAAGCCGTCCCGGGTATGACGTTAAACTACGTCCACAAACCAAGTGACCACCGGTATAAGTGGTCCCCCTCCACCAAGTGCCAACAGCCTCTTCGGAGGGTGGATGAGCGGGTAGAGGTTCAGGGCACCCTCATGCCCTTGGAGTGAGAAATCACCTCTAAAGGCGGAGGAACCTATTAGAGGTCAACGGCATAGGATGCGGAAGGCAAGGGGAAACCACCGCATTAAAGATCCTGAGGATATCCCTAGTACAAGCAGCTCAGGATTGAAGTTGAAATTTTGAGGCGTACTCCTGTGAAGTATACCGGAGGTAAAATAGTTCCCCAGTCGGATCTCCGGGTGGGGACTGCAGGAGACTTCGCTTTAAAGAAGAAGAATATCTGTAAACGACGAATCGGAACATGGAATGTCCGAACACTCCTACAATGTGGAAAACTTGAAAATCTTAAGTTAGAAATGAAAAGGATGAGGATAGATGTGCTAGGGGTGAGTGAGATGAGGTGGCTTGATAATGGAGATTTCTGGAGCGGGGATTACCGAGTGATCTACACAGGTAGCATCGAGGGCAGGCCAGGAATAGGAGGAGTAGTTGTCTTAAGCAAGGAGCTAGGACGGAGAGTCAGTGGATATGTGCAATTGAATGGACGGATTATTCTAGTCACACTCGATACCAAATCAAACCAGACTGTGATAGCTCAAGTGTATATGCCGACATCAAACCAAGACGATGATGAGGTGGAAAGAGTTTACGAAGAGATAAATGAAGTTATAAGAGGAGTGAAGGGAGAGGATAACTTGATTATTATGGGTGACTGGAACGCGGCAGTAGGAGAAGGAACCGATGGAACGGTAGTTGGGCCCTATGGACTTGGAGAGAGGAACGAGAGAGGGGATCGGTTGGTAGAATTTGCGGAGGATTGAGGGGAAGATAGAAGCAATGCTCATGGATGACCAGTTCGGGTTCAGGAAAGGAAGGGGCACACGCGAAGCAATTCTGGGACTTGGCCTAATTATTGAAAAGCGATTAAGGAAAGACCAAGGCACGTTTATTGCCTTCGTAGACCTAGAAAAGGCATTCGGTAGGGTCGACTGGCAGCAGTTGTTCAAGGTACTGAGGGAGGCAGGCGTGAAGTACAAGGACAGGAGAGTGATGCAGAGTCTGTACAGAGAGGAGGTAGCGGTGGTGAGGTGTGGCGAACATCAGGAAGAGAGTAACATCAGGCAAGGAGTGTGACAGGGTTGCTCTCTCTCTCCTGTACTATTCAATGGCTATATTCAGAGAGGGCTTGGTGAGGTGAGAGAGAAACTTGAAGGAGTAGGAGGAGTTCGTATTCAGGGGGAGAAAGTTGACATGCTATGTTTTGCTGATGACATTGCAGTATTGGCTGAGAATGAACAAGACCTGGTAGCGACCCTGGCAGAGTTGGAGACCACACTCAGCAACACCTACAACATGAACATCAACAAAGTGAAAACTAAGATCTTGGTGGTTAGCAGGCATGGTATGCCGGTGCACTGTTCATTGGGTGGGGAACGGCTGGAGAACGTGGAGTCTTTCACGTATCTCGGAAGCAGATTAACATTGGACGGAAGGTCAAAAACAGAAATCATAAGTCGTATTAATCACGCAAAGACCGCCTTCAACAAAAAGTGCAACCTTTTCATCTCCAACAGCATTAATAAGCACCTCAGGAAACATTTGGTCAAAACTTTGGTATGTAGTGTATTATTATATGGAAGTGAGACCTGGACAATCGGGGAGGCAGAGAGGAAGAGGATAGTGGCGTTTGAAATGTGGTGCTACCGTAGAATGTTAAAAATCTCCTGGGTGGACAGAGTGACCAACAAAGAGGTGCTGAACAGGATTGAGGAGGAGAAGCCGTGCCTGTGGGATACGGTATGGAGGAGAAGAGACATCTGGGTCGGGCACCTCATAAGACATGAGGGGCTGGTTAGGACGATCCTCAAAGGTGCTGTGGAGGGGAAGAACGCTAGGGGCAGACCGAGGATGGAATATATAAACCAAATCATGGAGGATACTGGCTGCCACACCTACACAGCACTGAAGAGGCTGGCTGAAGATCGAGAAGTTTGGAGAGCTGCTGCCAACCAATCCTAGGATTGAGCACAAAAGAAGATGAAGAATGGAGAAAGCATAAAATTATTATAATTGCAAAGTTTGGAGATTGTTTTGATCTATTATTTTTACATAAGGGAAAAATGAAAATCGCTGCGGAGGTAAAATCTTTAGAATTAAAAAAATATTTGTAATGATGAAATGTCTGAAAAATGAATGTTTTTTCAAGGCGAGATGATATGCTTGCAGGATGCAAGCACCTTCTACTAGTATGTTATATCCTCCTCCTCCTCTGTAAAGCCCTGTACACACGACGACATCTATTGCGCCAGAAATGGCACAATCCATGGCGGCCATGGAATTTCTTCGTGTGTACACGTATATTGCCTGCCATCTGGTGGGACGAAATCAGATTGCACGCAAGTGGCTTGCTCTGGTAAGCAATAGGTCCTGCGCTAATTCCACCATTTTTATTGTGCCATTCGTGCCTTCAACGTGCTAGCTGCTTCACACCTTTCGTTATTTTTATAGTGTTTTTCTTGTTAATAGTAGCCTTTCTTTAGTACTAATTTAATTTTTAGTAGATTTCTTAGATTTACCTAGTAGTTTTTTTTGTAGAAGTAGATTTCATTTTCATTTCATTCATTTTTATTTTTCTCATTTGTGATATTAAGGCATAGTTAGCGTTTTTATTAAATAATACATAGTTTTTCATGTATTTTTCATAGTAGTAGTTTTTATTCCCCTTTTTTGTTATATTTCTGAGTGTTGTTGTTGTTAAGTTGTTTTAGAAAATTATAGTTGATGTTAGTAGTCTGTTATTATCAGTTTTGGCATTATATTTTGTTTTTATTTTGTTGTTTTATACTTGTTATTATCTTGAGTGGTTTGGTTTATATTAACCTCACACAAAATGGAGTGGAATAGATTGGCCGTGGAAGCACTTATCGATGGTTGGAGTGCCTGTTTTCTGTGAAAAATACGTGCTATTATAACAAACACGCCCGGAAGGAGGCAATGAAGCGGTTAGTTGGCAGAGTATGTGAATACCGTAATTGCACTTCAGATCATGATGTGCAAACAAAAATGAAGAGTCTGAGGACGACATTTGTTAACGAAGTTAACAAAATTAATAAATCTAAGAAGAGTGGAGCAGGCACAGATAGTGTATATAAGCCAACAATTTGGTACTATGAAAAACTTTGCTTCCTTTTGGAGCATGTTCAAAGCAGAAAGGCAGTCACTACTTTGCCAGGAATTGAAGAAGTGTGGCAGTGGATATGGTAAGTAACGTGAACATTGTCTATTTTTTCATTTTATCATAAAATCATCAACAGCCTTTGTGATAAGCTATCAAATGAATTTTACTTACATTGCTTTTGCTGCAGATACCAACTTGAATGTTGATATATTCTTTCTAAAAACTGAGAAGTTAAATTTATTTGGCAAAAAAACATAACATTTATAAGGAGGAAGCAGTCAATCACTTCCAATGTTTGACTTGGTAGAAGTGATGGAGGACAGTTTCACCTCAAATGCTGTGTTGGAGCTGGATGTACCTGGTCCATCGAATGTGGAAAGTGAGGATGGACCAAGAAGGAAGAGGAAAAAAAGCAGTGTCCCAGAGGATCTTCTACTGGAAAAAGCATCCAGTTTTTTTAGACAAAGTGGTGAAGGAAAAGAAGGAAGGGAGGAAGGAGTAATGAGGATGTTTTTGGGGAGTATGTGGCATCAACACTAAAGGAGTTCAGTAACAAAAGACTCGCATTAGAAACTCAGCAGAAGATTTTCAGTGTACTTATGCAGGCAAGAATAGAGGACATTCAATCTTAATTTATAAAAAATTGTAAACATGTATAAACATAAATTAAAATTTAGTATTACCCTATGATGGTGTAACATTTATCTGGTCTGTCATTCATCAAGTCAATCACTGGTGAAAGCATAATGGAAGCAAGGTATTGCATAGGTGGTATTTGTGATTCTCTAAGTTGTTATGTAAGTATAAACTGATATGTGAAAGGTATGTACTCATTGCTTAAATCCTCACTTTATTTGATTTTTGCCAAATTGTTCACTTTGTGATCCAGTGTTTATGTTTTCAATCCGTGCTTGGTAGAAGTCTTATTTTTATATTTCATAGTACATTTTTAAGACTTTGATATGATCAGGTATGTAAGCGAGGGATTTGGGAGTTAGGTAGAGATCTATCAATTGGACTTCATGGTCAATTGCAGTAACAAGGGTATTCTAATTCTCCATGGAATTACACTTTAGACGTGCCTAATGATTACCTCACTAATTACAAATTTTGACAATGCATTACCTTAAACATTAGTAATTACTTAATTGCATCCCATAGCTATGGAACTCAGAAGTATTAATTTTCTTATTATGTACTGCAATTGAATTTCACATAGTTAAAGCTAAAACATTGATTTTTATTAAGAAATGAAACAAAGTATGCAACTAATTTAAATTTTATTGGCTAAGTGCATTATCTTCAAAATCAGAAATTAAATCTTTAACAGCATCCCATTGCCATGGAGTGCACCCAACAGTATTGAAATAATATTTAAATGAGGATATTATTGTGTTAATGCATGCATAGACCATAATTCAACAATTCACTTTTGTGACATCTGCAGTTCTGTCTGCTGATGTCACCTTTGATGAAAAACAGTAATTTTTATTATTAAATAGTGTGTCACTAATTAAAATTTTATTGGCTAAGTGCATCATCTTAAAAATTAGAAATTAAATCTCTTAACTGCATCCCACTGCCATGGAACACATCCAATAGTATTAAAATATTCTTTAAATGAGGACCTTATTCCTTGACTTTCACTAGTGGACCTGTTTCCTCCACCTCTTTCTACTCCTCTAAGTCCTTCCCGTCCAAGGCTATTTTGAATTTCCTCAGCTTCCTCAGAATTAGCTGAGTAGACATTGTTGCACTCAGTTATAAGGAAATTGTGCAAAGCACATGTGGCTAAAACTATTTTTTCCACTTTATTTACTGGTAGTTCAATTTTTTTCAATAAGACTCGAAATCTATAAGTGAGAATGCCAAAGGCATTTTCCACTGTTCTCCTGGCTCTGTCAGCCTATAATTAAAAAAATTTCCTCTAGCTCTATTTGCCTGCTTTTATATGGCTTCATAATATGTCTCTGCAGTGGGAAAGCATCGTCTGCAATTATAACATAAGGGACTGTGGTAGTTGTCCCAGGTAACTGGGATGATGTGGGGAAGTGTAGCTCATTGACAGATATTGCTTGTGATAGATTGCTGTTTCGAAAAACTCCACCATCGCTCACTCTGCCATTGTATCCAACATCTATAAAAAGAAATTTATAATGGGCATCTGCTAATGCCAATAGCACAATACTATTTCCACCTTTATAATTGTGGTATAAGGATCCCATGCTTCTTGGTGGTCGGAACTCGATGTGTTTCCCATCCAGAGCTCCCAAACAATTAGGAAAATTCCAAACATCAAAAAATCCTTGAGCCACTTCTTTCCATTCCTCTGGAGTTGAGGGGACCTGTGAGGAACAGTGTAATTTTCACACATCTTGTATGAAATAATTTTCTTAACATTCTGGAATTATCCATGCATTGGGAGATAGAAAAAGAACATCTGTCTGATTGGTTAATTTGTGACATTTATGACTCAAAACAAATTAGTTATTTTATTTTTAAAGTAAAAACATTGGACATTTTTCGAAAATCTAAAAATGAATCTTGACATCTTGTTTGCCTTCTTTACTACATACTCCACATGAGAATCAAAAGAAAGTTTTGTCAGCAAGGTAGTACATCTTAGGAATAATGATAAATGTAGTATTTCTGCAAATCAATTAAGCTGAGTCATACCAATGTTCACAGACAGAAAATATGTGTTAAAGCAATGCATCTACTGAGCTTAATTCAACAATTCCGTTTATTTTACCTTCATGTACTTTTCTTTCAAGCATTTAAAAATAGCATCACACACTTCTGGAATGATCATGGCAATGGTGGAAGCAAGTATCCGGAAAGCAAACATTAAACTTCTATAGCTTTCTCCAGTTGCCAAATACCTTAAAGTTAGTACCAGCCTATAAAAGGATTTGTTTTTATAGTTATTGCATCTCAATGAAATTTCTTCATACATCCAACAGAATAAGAGGTAAAAATTTCCACATTCATAAACCACCACGAATTTAACTAAGAAATTCTCATTCTGCAGTGCCATTTCTGGTTAATATATATACTCATATGTAGAGAAGTACTTATAAGTATGTATTTGCAAAAAATAAATTAAAATAACTCGCCTCCTGGAGGCTGAAATACTTTCACGCATTGTGGTATTTTTCCGTGAAATGCTCGGCTTCAGTGACTAGAAGTTTCATGAATGACTCCTCATCCATTCGGAGAAAACTTCCGTATGATTCGGGATCCTCCGCCCTCAACTCTTCATTCAGAAGACTATGGACATCTCTTCCTCCTTCGTCTCGCCTCTGGATCCACGGTCTTGTCCACCATCTCCTATTTCGCCACCTCCTATTTCTCCGCACTTTTTTTGCCACTTTCAGGACTATTATTGCGCTCACAATCGCTAAAGCGTTCACCTCGTCAGAGTCTATTTTGCTCTCTTCGCTGTGCAACGCATTGCCTCGTGTGTACAAAACGAAACATAGATGGCGGCCACCAAATGTCGCCATTTATTACGGCGCAATTTCTTGTGCCATTTCTGGCGCAATAGATGTCGTCGTGTGTACAGGGCTTAAGGAACGTCTATATATAATGATAACATATACATAGGATACTAATGTTTAGGCACTTCCAGATGAGCTGGAGATTCGAAATTTTTTTATAGGTAGGATTTTGTGCAAAACCCACTAGAAAAACGAAAATCTTGAAAAAGTTCAACAATGCGGCCGCTAAAAATTCGCAATTGTTTAAACAAATTTTCAAGGTTCATGTATTTCCGAATGTGCTACGGAGCTGAAATTTTTTTTAGAGGTAGTATTTAAAAAAAAAACGAAATAGGGATTACAGAAATTTTGATATTTTAATTTGTTTGGCAGTTAAAAATTCTTCAAGTTTAAACAAATAGGTAAATTAAATAAAGTAAAATTCCTATAGCCAAAAAAAGGATTAACAAAACCCTATGCATTTCACCCACAATGTGGGCATCTTCAGGGGTGACCTGATGTTGACAGCTTTGTTTGTCTTTCCCTTTTTAACTCGTTGTTTGACTACCGTGATCGCGTTGTTGCAATCCTTTTACAATTTTTAGACAGTTTCGTCTGTCATTTTTTTTTAACTGTATCCTGACTACCTTGTTAGCGTTCTGTAACCTTTTACCAATTTTATATCTCAATTTTTTTTAATTTTTTACCTCCGGTGACAGCAACCTGGATTCTTTTTATCAGAAGTTTATTTCGACAAAGCTACCACCAATCCTACCCTTGTTCGGTGTTCCACGGAAACGGTTCTGTCCGTCACTATTCTTTTTTTCCTATTTGTTGGCCTTCACGATCACAAAGTACGATTGCGTCGTGAGTTTTTAATGTTTGCAAGACTGCATCACACCGTTGCTTTCGGTTCGTTCCTTTTAGTTGCTACTATTTGTTTGTTTCCCCCTGTCATTTTTCAACACCTTGACATGTCACTATATTTTGACAAAGTAGTTTTTAAACTTCCGACTAAGGACCTCAACCGTTTTCATAATTTACATACCAGGATCAACAATATAGCCGCTGATATAAAATTTCTTAAACGATGCAGAGAACACAAAGTAATACCAAACTTTATGAACATATTTTCCAAAACAAAAAAAGATTACATTACAGCCAAAATAAAACAAATAGCTATCCATAATTGGTTCCAATTAGAAATTAGGAAACTGTATGCCAAAAGGAGTTTCCTAGAAATACTGGCATATGAATTACATTTAAAAATAACTAAATATTTAAAACATGTTGGCTTCGAATTATGGAATAATTTTGAACATAAAATGTATAAGACCAACACACTCAAGTTTAATAAAAAAACATTAACCCTTGGTAAAAAATTACATACTCTGATCAAAAAATGTTATGTTAAAACACATAACATAATAAACAAATCTAACAATATCCCACATAAGTCGGAATTTACAGAAAATTTATCCAGCAAATCCTTCTCCAATGAAGAATTATCACTCTTAGATTTGGGCTTGAAGTTTTCTTCCCCCCCCCCCTCCCCCCAAAAAGCCACCCTTAGATGAAATAGTTACTGACATCAAAAGATGCATTGAGTTTTTCGATGAAAACTCCAAGAATTACATCCAACAAGCTTGCTACATAAAATTGAAAGAAAATATTAACAAGTTAACTAAGAGTTATCCTAAACAATACTCAAAGACAATCAAAAAACTTAAAGAGAAAATCTTTCTATATTAAAGCAGACAAATGAAACAAAATAGTAATCATGCCATCTCTAAGGAATGCATAACCTTACAGAGGTGGGAAAGATTGTGTACTCTTATGAACCAAAGAGCTATGCCGGCAGGAGATAATTCTCCTGGTAGGACCATTGAAGCTGGAAAGGTCTGAGGGGAAGAGTCAGACTAAGAAGCAGTCTTGGGGGTTTTACATCCCCCTGTGCAAGGGAAGCAGCATGCACAGTACCTCTGTAGGTGGTGATCATGTGGATCTGAACAGCTACAGATGGGTAATCACTCTTGTGAATCTGCGATGAGGAAAGCAAGGGGATACTACCTCATTATATTTCCCATGATAGGCTGAAAAGCTGCAAATACCTCTATGGATCTCTCTGGGGTAAAATATCCCGGAGGTAAAATAGTCTCCAAATCGGATCTCTGGGTGGGGACTACCCTAGAGGATGCACAGAGGAAATGTAACATTAATAAGAAGAAAGCAAGTGGTGAGAAATTAAGAATAGGCACATGGAATGTTAGGACTATGAATTCAGGGGGTAAACTAGAGAACTTAAAAAGGGAAATGAGAAGGAATAATGTAGGTATAGTAGGTCTTAGTGAAGTCCGGTGGGAAGGAGAAGGCGAGATAAATTCAGACGAATTTAAGATTATTTACTCGGGAGGAGAGAAAAAGGAAAGGGGAGTGGGGATTATAATGAGAAAAGAGATAGCTGAAAGAATTAGCAAGGTAGTGACAGGTAATGATAGATTAATAGCCGTAAAACTTCAGATGGAGCCAGTGTAAATGCTTATAATTCAAGTGTATTTGCCAACAACTAATGCTGGAGATGACGAAGTAGATGAAATATATGAACAGATTATGGAGATATTGGAGGAGGAGGGAAAAGGAAGGATCACCACCATAGTAATGGGAGACTGGAACAGTGTAGTCGGAGAGGAACAGGAAGATAACATAGTGGGAAAATATGGACTAGGGAAGAGAAATGAAAGAGGGGAGAAACTGCGGAGAAAGTGGAAGAACATAAACACTGAAGAAGGCCAAAGAAAGTACAAGGAGTTAAATAATGCTTTAAAAAGGGAAACAGATAAAGCCAGAAAACAGTGGATAAATGAGAAATACGAGGAGATTGTCAAGTGTGAAAGAATTTGTAGAACAGACCTCATGTATAGCAAAGCAAGGGAACTATTCAAGAAAAAAGCAAGAAAGATAGGACGTAAAGGAATCATGAACAAAAGTGGTAAAATAGTATCGGAGCCAGACAATGTAAAGAATGTCTGGAAAGAATACATTGAGGTTCTGTATGACAAAGAAGGAAAGCCAAGAAATATTGAATTAAATGAAAAAGAGGATGTAGAAAAAGATCAGCTAGGACCAAGTATTCTCGAGTCTGAAGTTAAAAAAGCTGATGACATGAAAAGAAGGAAGGCTGTTGGGAGTGATGATATACCCGTGGACGTTCTTAAGGTTTTGGGGTCGAAAGCAGTTAAGCAACTAACAAAATTTTTTAACCAAGTATATGATACTGGCATATGGTCTGAAGATTTTTTAGATGTTGTTATGGTACCACTGGAGAAAAAGAACAATGCAAAAAGTTGTAAGGATTACAGAACTATTAGTTTAATTTCTCACACAGCTAAAGTTCTAACCAGAATAATAACCAAAAGAATTGAATGTAAAATAGAAAAGGAGCTGCAAGATAATCAGTTTGGTTTCAGAAGAGGAAGAGGGACTAGAGACGCTATAGGATGTATGAGGATGATGATATAAAGAGCGCTAGAAGTCAATGAAGGTATGTATTTTTGTTTTGTAGATTGAGAGAAAGCTTTTGACCGAGTGAAATGGGATAAAATGCTGGGTATTTTAAACAAAATAGGAATAATCAAAGATGGCTCAAAACACTTTTGGCGTAAACTGAAGGAAGGATAAGACTCCTGTCAAAAACAAGTGGTATTAGCCTTCAAAATAGGAATAGATTGGAAAGATAAAAGACTGCTTAAAAACCTTTACTTTGATCAAAAGATTAGAGTCAGGGTTGAAGGAGAAGAAACAGAAAGTACTTCAATAGGGAGGGGAGTGAGGCAGGGATGTCCTATTTCACCAGCGATATTTAATATTTATGCAGAAACAATAACGGAAGAAGCGTTGATGGAAGAGAAAGGATTTATGATAGGAGGTGAAAGTATTACCACCATTAAATATGCAGATGATCAGGGCTTAATAGCAGAAGGCGAGAAAGAGCTTCAGAGGATGACAGACAGACTAGTTGAGGTTGGCCAACAATATGGAATGAAGATCAATGCAGAAAAAACGAAAGTCATGGTGGTTTCAAAGGAACATAAAGAATTAAATATAATGGTAAATGGCCAAAAATTGGAACAAGTAAGTAGTTTCAAATATCTCGGCAGTATTTTAGCACAGGATGGAAGTAGTACACAGGACATCAGAAGTAGGATTGCAATGGCAAAAGCAGCATTTAATGAGGAGAAGGAGCTTCTCACAAGCAAGAAAATAAATTTAGAAACAAGGAAGAAATTAGCAAAATGCTACATATGGAGCATAGCTCTTTATGGTGCAGAGACGAGGACGGTAAGGAGAAAGGAGGAAAAATATTTAGAAAGTTTTGAGATGTGGGTATGGAGGAGAATGATGAAAGTGAAATGGACAGAGAGGAACAGAAATAAAGAAGTATTAGAAATGGTGAGAGAAGAAAGGATGCTAATAAAAACAATCGGGAAAAGAAAAGCAAATTGGATAGGGCACATATTGAGAAGACAGTGTTTACAAAGGACAATCTTTGAAGGAAAAATTAGTGGAAGAAGAGGAAGAGGGAGAAAAAGACTAGGAATATTAGAGAATATAAAGCAGGAATATAATACTTATAGAGGTATAAAAGAGGCTTCCAGGGAGAGAGAGAAATGGAGGCAGCGATTCAGTTAAAACCTGTCTTCGGACAGAAGCATGATGATGATGATGAGTAATCATGGACAAAACCCAATACTTTGATATGGTCCAATTAATGCTAAACAATGGTCCTTACATTAAACTAAATAAGATCCCTCTAAACTCCATGATACCAAAAACCAAAGAAATTATTAAAGGATGTAACAACATTATCGACAAGAAACCTAGCTTCAAGCTAAATATCTCGAACCCAACCATTCCCAAATTGTACTGTCTCCCCAAAATACACAAAAAAGATAATCCAATGAGACTCAATAGCCTCAGGGATAAATAATCCCACTTACAACTTAGCTAAATGGTTAAATAGTGAATTTCAAAAAATGTCATTTCCTGACAAACATTCCATAAAAAACTCCTTGGAATTAATTAATAAATTGACAAATTTAACATTAAAAGAATCAGAGATGGTCTCTTTTGACATCTGCAGCCTTTTCCCTAGTGTGCCAATTGAAGAAACATCTCAAATACTAAAAAGTTTGTTACAAAAACAAAATATCCCTGATGAAATTATTAATGAATATTTATTTCTTACCAACCTGTGCATGGCACAAAACGTATTTCAATTTAAATATAAATTTTATAAACAAACCCAAGGCACCTCTATGGGAAATCCTTTATCACCATTCGTGGCTAATATGTTTGTCATCTTTTGAAAATAATTGTAAAGAAAAATTCAAATACTTCCCAGATATCTGGTTCAGATATGTAGATGATATATTTGCAATCTTTGACCTAAATAAACAGAAACTAGATGATTTTGGTAGACCAACTCAACAACATATATCCTACCATCAAGTTCACATACAAAATTCAACAAAACAATACCTTGCCTTTCCTCGACCTTTTAATCATAAACAATTGACAGCAAATTGAGTTTGATATTTTTAGAAAACCAACTCACAACGCCAATTTTATTCCCAAAAATTCCTTTCACCCCACCAGCCAAAAAACAGCTGTCTTCCACCACCTTGTACATAGACTCTGCAATGTACCTCTAAACAAATTTAGATATGAAAAAGAACTAAAATATATAAAAGATATAGCCACAAAACTGGGCTTCAACAATAATTTAATTAAGAAATTAGTAAAAAGAAACAGCTTTAAAAAATATTGATAAATTCCACCACTCTCACAACTGAAAATAGGAACAAGACCAAATATATAAAACGGCCTTAGAGGCTTGGATAAGATGTTCAAACAGAAGAAATACTCGATAACATACACGAATCCACAAAATTTTTAAAAATTATTAGGGAGTACAAAAGATAAAATTGAAAATTTAGACAAATCAGGGATTTAACAAATACAATGTTCACATTTTGATAAATAGTACATAGGTCAAACCAAAAGGAAATTAGTCGCATGGTTTAAGGAGCATTTAGCACACTACAAATACAATCGGTTTGATAAATCCATTGTAGCTAATCACATCTTCGAAACGGGGCATAGTATCAACTTAAATGATATAAAATTACTAATCTCTTCCAACAATTAACTTAACTCCTTAGAAAACTTACATATATACAAAAATCATGAAACTTGAATGAATAGTGATACTGACTTTAATAAGACTACAAACTGGCGGACTAAAATAATCACACGCCAAAAACTTGTTTAGTATTTCAGCTGTTTTTCGTTTTTTCTTCAATTCGAACCTCCCGTTTCGTATCACAGGGATACGAAATCGAAACGAAAGAATCGATACCTTACTCATATGATGTATCGAAGGAAAAGTATCGATATCACAAAAGTATCGGGTCGGAAGTACCGATATGAGTATGTATCGAATCGAACAATTAAAAATATTACATTAATTGAATATAAATAAAGGCACATACGTCTACGAGTAGTTATCGAATCAAAACAAGCAAAAAATTACATTTATTGGGCATAAGGAAAGGCACATTCGTCTATGAGTAGGAATCAAATCAAAACAATTAAAAATATTATATTTATTGAAAAAATGAAGGCACATTCTTCAAAGTACTATAAAATCTACACCTCCCACTCCTTCTCTGTGCAATCTCCCAAAAACATTCCCGGCGGCTTCCCGTTAACCGATTCCTGGGTTGCGTTACGGTTTCCCCCGCCTTAGAAAAGAGATGTTCTGCAGGCACCGATGTGGCAGGAACTGTCAAGTACGCTCGTGCGAGCTTGTAAATATTGGGGAAAACACACTTCATATCTTCCCAGGTCTTCAAAGGATCAGAGGAGAAACAGGATTTGATAAATACACAGCTCATCTCTTTCCTCAATGGTATTTGTTTTCTTTTTTTGCATGACATGGGCCAATACTTTGTGGTGGCTCCAAAAGACACTTGGATTCTGTATTCAGAGTAGAATCACTGTCTGTGTCACTGCTTGATGCCTCCCTCCTAATCAAGAAACGGATATTAGATTGAGCCTTTGCACAAGCCTTGATATCAATAAAGTGTATGTTTTTAAATCGCGGGTCTAATAAATTGGATATAGCCAAAGACTAGTACCCCTACGGAAAGACCGGAAACTTAATGCTATAAAACGATTCCCAGGTTTTCCATGGAAGGCGACAATCGATGGGTCAACGGGAAAATTTGGAACTACGTGTTAACGAATGCTCGCGTGACGTCATCACAGGATGTCCCTCGCCCCCTTCCCCTCCCGTTTTAATACGATAATCATAGCACATACATTGCACGGACAGATTAAATGGACTAAAATTAAAGAATTGCATATAAGAAATCAAATTTATTACCGTATATCACACATTGCGAGAGTACAAAGTCATTATCAAATTACATAACAGTGAGGTATTTTTACATAAATATTATACAACAAAGATATAAAAATGAATTATTGTAACAGAATTTTATAACGTTAATACCTTTTATGCATGAAACGTATTTAAAGGAAATTCACGTGGACGACGAAAAACGTCAAACTTTCACGTCAAGAATGAATTTGTGGATCAAGCAAAAATCTATTTGTAAAGTAATTTCTTCGGCCCTGGAACACATTCTCTTTGTTGCATCTGTAAAAAGAACGAAAATGAATTTCTAAGAATGTCAAACATTAAACCTGCTAAACCTAATGAAATTGATGGAGGAGGCAATGGGCATGCTTCAAATGTTGCAATAAATGTAAAATAAAGCAAATGCGCTTACGGTCCATTGTGTCCATAAACAACTTTTCAATGAAGATCACATTACCATTTGTAAAATTAAAAACATCACATTGCACTAGAAAATGTCCACTTTATCTATAATTTATTCTAAGCACAGTTGTATTTGCTGACGTTTACGTGTTCACAGCAGTTACAGTTAGCCCATTTAAGATCTATATGTATTCATCATATAACAAGGAAAACTTTTGATATAGAAATTTCAATTTCTCGATCGAAAAATATATACATATTTCTAAATATGTTTTGAAACAAAGAATTATCTTTAAGTCTAGGATTATAAACAAATGCATAATGAGAAACAAGAAATTATCAAGTTAACAATTTCTGTAAACTCAAAATATTTCAAATTAAAACAATGAGACATCGCTATGGTACACTTATTTCATTCTATTACAAGCACAATTCTATCCTCGGGCGTCTATGTTGCAGTTTAACTTCCAAACTCACTATAATCTACTGATAACCGCCAGAAGTTTTAAACAGAAATTTCAGTTACTCAATCTAAAATTACGGCTTATTTTGTGAACTGGCACGTACCATATTCACGGCCAGGGCAATGGATGACACAGCTAGGTGAAGTAAGCGAGGCTTAACACCTAAAAATGAGAAACATTTCCTCTCAAAATGCTTCTCGCACACAAACGAACGAGAGAAATTTCTTTCCTTCCTTCCTAGAAGAGCTATCCATTGCAGGTATCTGTTAAGAAAATATAAAAGCATTCTCACAAAACGCATTCACATAACACTTCGTAGAACTAGTTCGTTAGAATTTTTTTAAAAAATATGATATTTTTAAGACTTACCTGTTGATTGGAGATCAGAACAAATTCATTCCGTCACGTTTTCTTAAACAGTGATGAATGCATATCTACTATATATCTACTTCACAAAATCAGAGTAACTGACAACCGCTCAATGAGCAATGGCAAGCTTTTATCAAGCAAAATGGCTGCTGTTCTGTTACGATACACAAGGAACTTGTGGCGCTGTGGTGATGCGGTAGAGAGGGAGAAATAGAAGGAGAAAAATAGAGGGAGAAAGTGAGAGAGAGAGAACTGACTGCGACTGCCACGCCTATCGTGGACCCCTTAGCATAGTGAACTACGTGTAAAAGCTGTGAATCTATTCTCCCATAAGAGTTTCATACCCCTGCTCAGAGCTATGTTATTTGAATATTTTCATCGTTTGCCTATCACTGGACACAAGGGTGTGATTAAAACTTACGAAAGAATATGAAGGGAATTTTGGAGGAGAGATATGAAGGAAGAAAGTGTAGATGGTTAAATGCTGTCATGATTGCCAAACCTGCAAACCAAGGAACACCCCCCCCCTGGTGAGATGTCTTCCTCACTATCCAATTACCCCTAGGATAGATTTCATTGGTCCCCTGCCTAGAAGTCAGAGTGGCAGCACCTGTGCCCTCACCATAATAGATGAATTTACTAAATTTTCCTTCATCAAACCCATGTTCCCCATTGGCCTCTCAAGTCATTTCTGTCTTGTTTAAGAAAATATTTCCTAAATTTGGATATCCAAAATAAATTTTCTGATAATGGTTCCCAATTTTGCTCTGCCAGTGTCTGATATGTGCTTTAAATATGGTATCAAGCAAGTGTTCACCGCCTCTTATTATCCCCAGCCTAACCAAGCTGAATGTGTCCACCGTACTTTGAAATATGCCCTAACCATCTTGTCACAGAATGACCACAGAAAATGGGATGAACTATTACTCAATCTAACATTTGCCTTTAATCCAGCTAAACATAGTAGCACTGGCTATACTCCAGCAAAGGTATTCATGTGCAGAGAACTCCCCCATCCCATAACTAATTTCTGGAAAATTCCTCGTCAGGCCCTTGCCGAGGACAACCCACTCAGAAATGCATTCCTTATGGCAAGATGTACTTAATAACCTCAAAAGAACCAGGCATAGGCCAGCTCTTGCCTTTAATAGAAGCCACACTGGTAACCCATTTAAAATAGGTGATTTAGACTTATGTAGAAGGTTCCCTACTAGTTCTAAGGTATTGCATAGAACTGCTAAGCTAACACCCCAGTGGGCTGGCCCCTCTCCTATATAAAGGTTCATATCTCCTGTAACAGCTCTTCTTCAGCTCTCCCCAAACAAAGAGAGAATTGCTAATATCTCTCATCTTAAACTCTATTATAATTAATTTTTTTGTATATGTATAGCCTTGGTGTCGGGAATTGGCAACCCCATCGTCCAGTGAATGTTTTCATTGCAACCAGCCCCCAGATGCAAATCTGGTAAAACATTAAAATACGGCCAATTGCCAAGAAATCGCTAAAAGCACATGAATTTATCAGGCATCATAGATGGCATCCAGACATTTATGTATGTCAGCATGGCACTAAATCTGTATTGTTTAATGTAACCTAGCCATGTTTTTTTCCCTCCTTATGTTCACTGGTAATAATTACCAGGATTCTTGTAAACTAGCTCCAATTGGGCTAAGGATACCTTAAAATGTCCTTATCTATATATTATATGCACTAGGAACTATACTGCCAATTAATTTGAATACTATATTGTCAATTAATTTAAATGCTATATTGTCAATTAATTTAAATATTATACTGTGAATGAGCCGGCCACATGTCACTGTCGAAGCAGGTACACCCTGATGATGCCCACATAGTGGGTGAAATGCATTGGCTTTACCAATAAATTTATGGCTGAAGGAGTAGTTAATACCTTGAGTGAGTAGCCATAAGAACTAAGCCTCCAATCAACTTCTACCCCTGCTTAAGTCACTAATTAAAGATGCAAGACAACTTAAGGGTCAAGGTAGGTAGAGACAGGAATGAAGTCAATTGCAGAATCACAGTTCTTAGAATCCCATTGCATCCATATATTGAACTTTTTACACAAAAAACCCCTCTACATGACAGAAATCAAGTCTTACGGTTGTAAAATATGTTTGACTAAACACAAGTATTCATGTTAATCGATTACTTGAGTTATTGGTTCCCAAATTTTGTTCGAAGTTCGTCTTAAGTGAATTTCGTGTTAACCAACCAACTCACCATACATTAATCCATGCATTCAGTGCCGGGGAAAATACTTGATCATGTAAACTGAGTATTTGTGTCTTTTTTCCCAATTTCAGATTGTGAAAATTGGGGGTCATTTTAAATTCGAATACAAAGTCATATACCATCAACACATCACGATCAATTGATCATGCGTCAATTTGCCATGCTTCAATTAATGGCACATCAATTCATCACATGATAAACTCGTCGTGCATCAAGAACTCGTTCAACAATCTCATCGTGTGTCAATTCATTGCTCAACAAATTCACCGCATGACAATTTTGTTGCGAGACAAATTCATCGCAAGACATTCGTCACGAGACAAATTGAAAGGACTTGACTTGCAACAAACTAAGCACAACGAATCGATGCACGACGAAATGACCGCAACGAGTTGTCATAGAATCATAGGAAGTACGGTTACACACTTAATCATTTTTTTTAAACGAATAAATCCTAAGATAAAATAATTGTATTTTTCATTGCAAACTTACAATCCAGAATTCAATCGATAGTCTTAATTTTAAAAATACATTTAAAAAATTCTTTTATTTCAGAAGAAACTTGCAACAAACCATTTCAATTACTGAATGAACTAGTATACCTATACTGAATACCTGTGTTCGAAATATACACCAAATACAGTCAGTGAGAAATAAGGTCATAGAATCTTTTTTCTGTTTTGACAGTCTGCTAAAAGGGGGAGGGGTGTCTTAGATTTGGGGTCATCTTGGAATCAGGTAAATACGGCAAATAACTCAAAAATGCACCAATTTTACTATCTCTCTTTATTTACAAATGAAAGTACAAATCATTTATACTAAATCTATACATTTTACTGATTTGGAAAAGCATTTTTGACAATAAATTATAACCAGAGGATAACAGTTATGATTCAAATGAAAAGAAATCAATCAAAGAAAACAGAACTAATACTTTTCAAACTCGTTATATAAAAATGTTATCAGCTTTCGAAGTAAATCTTATAACCGCCTCATTTACATTTATTCACATAAGAGTCAATATAACTCCAATTTGCATTTTTCGTCATCACCACTAGCAATGAGATCTTTCGTGATATAAAAAAATAATTTCATTTTTTTAGTTTTAAATTGGTATTTGGACCCTATTTCATGTAATGCATGCAAAGCTACAATATGGAAAATTCTTCTGGCAGTGGAAAATACTACAGCAAATAAGCATGTAGATACAGAAGTTCCAAAAATTGCTTCAAAACATTACTCAATAACTTCATTATTGAAAATATTGTTGACTGTCCTTTTAAATAATAATAGCATTGACAATCATATGTTATGCCAGCTGAAACTAAAGTGTCCATTGATACCTTATCCAATTAAAAACAGCAATATACAAAAAAAATCATTTATCATTATATTTCTCAAACTGAGCAATTACATTCATACAGAGATGCATCTAAATCAGTAATCCACTGAAATGCTTACACGTGTAGCACAATATGGATCGAAAGAAAGGATTCAGTCTATCATTCGCTCCAATCAATTTTTAAATGTGTTCCCAGGATGGAAAGATCCAGATTTTGCTATAAACAACAAATGGTAAATTTCCGACATTTTCAATAACACAGTAGGATACAGTGTTACATAATGCTAATAATCACATTCGTCACATTTACTTATGGAAATTACTTTCCAAGTAATTCCCAGCACAATTAAAAACTAATACAATAATAATTTTTCACTTAATACTAATTAGCTATATATTTTCATATAAAACTGAAAGAATGGCAGTATGTTACCAAGAAAATCCTGAAGACCTCCTTGCACAGAAATATTTTCAGAAATCAATTGCAGGAAATACTGGCTTCTCAGGAATGTAAAAAATCTTATCAAACTATACTGAACATTTTTGAGCCATTGAAACTCGTATTAAAAATTATATTCTTTCCAGAATATTCTTATGGAGTTCATTTAAAAACCCCAATAGAACTATTGCTAATTATTCATCATACAAATTGACCATTTACATTAAATGCCACCCAGAGAGCAGCACAATATGTTGTGTAATAAAATAACAATGTTTAATTTCAAAAAACATGTTTCATAGAGTTAAATTGGACTTAAAGGCAACTGTAGTACTTCCAGGTAATGGAAGTCCTAATTCTTCAGTGACAAACGTTTGAGAAATGCCCACGTTCCAAGCCTCTCTCAAACAGCCACCATGTTTTGATATACTATATGCTATACTAGCAAAGATAACTTGTTTAGAAAAAATAATTTTCAATTCATCAATTACAAAATTGTTCCAACTCTTTGGCATGCAAACCTAGCTGCAGCAAACAAGGAACAGACTTGGAGAGGAGGATTGAAGATTTTGTTTCAGAATTACAGCAACTGGCAGCAAGAGCATTTCAAACAACAAATCTATCATCAGCTTTAAATTAAGTACTAACCTATTGCTGAAAATACTCTGCTGAACCCTTGCCATACCACAATCTTGGAAAGAATAGTCCTTTTATTTGTTTATACATCCAGTCTCACAAACCTCTTCTGATATATATATCACAGTATCCATGCCAAAGGAGTCAATTGTGGAGTCCAGCTCAAAACAGCAGTAGGAATTATCTCACCCACAGATTACATTCAATTTTAGCCGGAACATTTGACACCAAGCAAAAACCCTGTAAACTCTACCTCATCTCAAATGGAGATTAATCATCACTTTGTGCAAGATCACCTCGAGTAAGCCAATTGTTGGCAAACTCATCCATGCTCTACAAGTTCTCAAGAGACAATTTCAATAATGAGGAACAATATATTGTTCTTAACACCACGACTCTGAACCCATTTGGTTATAATGGTCCTCTTCCTCATCACTTGAATGCTCACCATACATGTCAGCCAATTTGCGGAAACGAGGGCCAAAGCTTGATAGGTAGTCAAAATTCAAGTCCCCCTCATCTGTACCTATGAAAAATTTGATAGTTTTTCGTTAGTGTCTTAACTTTGAGATTAGCAGGGAGCCTTCTTGTATATATATATATATATATATATATATATATATATATATATATATATATATATATATATATATAACCTCTATATTGTGAAATGGAAGGAACCTGAATTTTGGAAATTTTGATAAATAGAGGTTCACAATAAAGAGGTTTACCGTAAGACCTGTATATTATCATTTCTGAAGCCCAAAAAATAAAAAAACTATTGTCTTGTCCAATTACTATATCTATATAATAAAATAGATTTAATACATTCATAATGTAATTATAAAACATAAATGAACAATAAATATACATCTATTTTTGCTTAGTGGAAAAAGCTGGTAATATCAGTTTGTGTCATCTTTTTCTTTAATTCATTGGATCCAGTATTTTTTATTCTATTTAATAGCAAGAGATTATCATCATCGCAATTCTCCAAATTTATAACAAATCTTTCAGGCACACACAAAGCCTCATACACTTCATGCTTTTTGGTGGTGAAATTACTTCCCTGCCATCATTTTCTTCTTCGTTATCTGCAATATTCTCCCCTTCAATTTCAATCCCCACTTTTTCTACCATTTCTCCCTCTGTTGGTCCACAAGTTACTAGGGATGTGTCAACATCAACAAAACCATTAAATGATGTTTGAAGATGAATTCTCTAGTTGTTTTTATCCCATTACAAAGGTTCATCATCTGCTACTTCATCTTACTCATATGTTGCCCTCATAAATCCTGCCTTTATAAAGCATTTATTAATAGAGACTGATTTGACAGAATTCCATGATAAGCAAAACCTTTGAATGGCCTGCAATATAGTCAATTTGCATCTAGTAATATAATTTGCATCATCCACATTTCTTAAAATATAGAGCACCAACTGCTGTCTGTAATTTCTCATAACACTAGAAATTATACCTTGATCTAATGGTTGTAGTTTACTTGTGGTATTTGAAGGAAAGAATACTATTTTAATATTTTGCCATTTAAACCTCTCATATTTATATGCAGTACACCAGTCCAGAAATTAAATAGAAAGTAAATTATAAAAAACCAGCTCATTTGCATTTAAAATGTCTTTAGAATCAAAACCCATTAAAATTGTATGCAAAGTCTCTTTCCACTCTTCTTCCACAATCGTACTTACAGAAGGTTCTTCTCCACACATTTTTGAAGTTCTTAAGATCCAGCACACTTTAAACATTTCTAGCCATCCATTAGAATCTTGAAAGTTATCAATTCCCATTTTTAATGCCATTTCTCTAGCCTTCTGTTGCAAAATAGCCTCTGATATAAGTATATTTCTAGCTCTAGCTTCCATTAACCAATCAAAAACACACTTATCCAAGTCCTCATTTTTGACTGTACAAGATCTTTTCCTGGTGAAGCCTTGATGTTTTTTAAATTACACTCTAAGGTGATATGCCAAAGGTTTCTGCCACATTATTTTTTTCATCCCCTCAAGAATGGCTTGGAAAATAGCTAACATAGTTTTTATTGTTAGTAGCTATCTTTTTCCTTGGATTACCATTGTCTAAAAAATAATTTATTCACAAACATAATTATTAATTATTTTATATATTATTTACAAATCTTGTATTTAATGCAGTACAAGGGACAACAAAGGATTTTGTTATACATGTAATACACTTGAATCATCATCAGAAAATTAATGCATTAATAATTCAATGAAAGATAATATATACGCATGTGATTTACGACGAAAATAAAGGTGAAAATGCTATTATATGTAGGTCATGTATCTAGGATGACTTTAAACAATTAATCTAACAAATCAAGCTGGTATACCACTAATTAAACAAAACTCTTCGTAGTATACAAGCATAAACAGTGATATGTTCATAGGAGCGGTACATAAACAGTGACGTGTGCCTCAGGGGATTTACCTGGCGAGAAATCCATGTCAAAATAGTAAATAGTAAAAGATCTTTAAATGATACATCTTTGCAACATTGTTGTCATATTTTCATGGGTTTTTTCAGAGGTGGTGAAAACTGACAGTACGTAGCAGTGGTGTGTAAACTGAGAATCACAAAAGAATTAACGGTTGGTGCTTCGCCTATTTCTTTGTAGAGGTGAAACGTAAGCCTAAGGGAGTTTACCTGAAAGGCCCTGACTTAGGGAATAAACTACGCAAACTAATATAAAATTAAAACATTTAAATGATGTATCTCTGTAGCAATATAGCCATATTTTGACGGATGGGTAATTCACTAGTTAAGAAAAACAAAAGAAGACTGAAAATCACATCAGGGAAGTTGGCTGGGTAAATTTCATGCTTAGCTGTTTTACTATATGGAGGTTGTTTTCCATCAGGGGTACATTTTCCCATTACGATATATGGAGAATTACGATAATATGGAGGTACAATATAAAGAGGTTTGCCTATACCATTAACAGTTTTGGCAGGACCAAAAAGATATTAAGAAATACAGAGGTTTACGATAAATGGAGGTTCACTATATAGAGGTTTTACTGTATTTTTAGTTCTTCCATAACAGGCAACAGATGCTTCTATTGAATGCATCAGTACCTATGAAAAATTTGATAGTTTTTCGTTAGTGTTTAACCAGTCAACTGGGTATGCCGTATATATTCATCTTACGGTTTTCTCGCCCAACCACTATGGGGATGCCAAAATAGTTCATCATGTAGTTTGTATATCACGTAGCAGTATCCTCGTAGTAGTTTACTACTGCACCATTAGATGGGGTATGCCTCCTCATGTCGAAAAAATATAAGGGTGTTACGGAAGGCCTATTATTGCTCCATGTAGGTGAAAGCGGGAATTTTTTAATTTTTCCCACACACGTTTATGGTCAGGTTCGCAAACCTTTTACCTCCTGTGGAGTCCCGAAAGTTATAAAATCCCCTCCAAGTATCAGTTAATATTATAAATTGAAAAACATGTTAAAAGTAATGTAGAATCAGTCTTAGTGCAGAAATCTAATCGGTGTTCTGTTGAGTATTGAGAGGCTCAGTTTTACTTGAAGCGTGCGCGTCACAGTTATTACAAAGGGCGAATTTCATTTTACGTAGTAATATAGTGATTTGAGACTGATTTGTTGGAGGGAGCAATACGTTGCTCCAGTGAATCCACATTTTCCATTTATTTGGGATTTTATCATTTTATTTTATTGAAGAAGTTTATTTGCTGTTTTTATAAATTTGTGTGATTTTTAGCCTTTTGAAATTATTTATTTCATCAATTTTAATGATTTATAGTAGTGAAACATATTTCATGATAGAATATTTCATCTTGATATTTTTGTTAATTTATAAAGAAAAATTATTTTTCTGTAATGTTTATAATTTTGACATGCAGTTCATCATTAATTATAATTTATTTCAATATATTAATAAATATCTAGTAAAACCCTTATTTGTCATGAATCAAAGAAAAAGTCCCCACCAGCTGTGCGTCCAGACAAAATTAAATCCCCAGATGACTGGTTAAACTATGAGATTAGCAGGGAGCCTTCTTGTATATATTTTTAGTGCTCCAATAGCAGGCAACAGATGCTTCTATTGAATGCATAAGAGCTTTAACAGAGATGCTCAAAACAGTCCTTTATTTCAGAGTTGCTCAATTTATGCTGTATATACCAATTTTGGTGCATCAACCACCCAGAAGTGGTAAATGGAGCTTTAAACAATTTACTATATTGTCCCGAATATAATGCAGTTTTTTCCCAAAAAATGAAATTTTAAATGTAGCCCCCGGGTTATATTCGAGTACTAGTGATTATAAAAGATCGTAAAATCGTGTTTAAAAAATCGCCATATATTCAACACATCTGTTTATGAGGTACAAGATACTTGTTACATTGTAAACACATAAGGCGTATGTTATATTGTACTTGAAGAGCATCCGAGGCAAGAATAGATAGAGTTCAATTGGCAGTTGAACCCCGAAATAATCACTGAATTGAAGCTATAAGTGCATCGGCGTATTCTTTGTAACTACCATAGCAAATTTCGGCCCATCCGTTATTTTAACAATGGGTGACAAAAAAGGTGTTGATCATGTTGAGAAAAAATCTGATGTGGCCACCACATGACTTTCTCCATATCTGTAATATTTCTAAAAATTCCACATAGGTTACATAATAATAAATATTTTAAGAAACTGTGAGAAAATTTTACACTACAAAGAATAGAAATAAAATCAAACCATAGCTTTCTGATATTGGATATAGCCACAAAGCTCCAACAATTAAGAAAAGAAAAAGGAGCGTTACTAAGACGTAACTAAGCATCAATTGTTAACAATAGTCGTCGGTAGATGGCGTGGTGGTGGCAGCTAAAAATATAAGATAACTCTTAAACAATGCATTATATAGAAAAATGTTTCAAACAAAGGTTGTAGAAAATTAAATTTTCTACAACTTTTATTCCAATACATTTTTACATTTATCAAATATTAAAGCAAATATTTCAAAATAACGGATGTGACAAGAGTAAACACCCACTTCCAGTTGACCGATTTTTACCAAAAACTAATCAGTTCTTCTGACTTTTATAAAAATGTTAAATATAAAATTTGCATTGACATGATTAATTATTTTTCAGTTAGAACACCCACAAAAAAGCTATCACATACACACAGACATCATCGAGAAAATGGTCAAAACATGTTCAAGGGACCTCAAAAAGTGTATTTCCGTTGAAATCTCGAAGTCGATATTTTAAACAATACTTTCCCGTATACTATGCATAGACAAAGTAAAAAGCTTCTTCGAAATCCCAGGTTAACAGAGAAATCCGACGAAGTTATCACGAATTTTAAAATAGTCGTTGCTAAATCAGTGTTGTTAAAATCCACCGGAAATGAGAAATCAAGGATAACTGTTATGCTTGAAGTCATGGCCGACAGGCAAAAACTGAATCCCTACATAATTTTAAATTGTAAAAGGATGCCAAAGGAAACGTTACCGTCACGTGTAGGAGAAGGGATGGATGAACGAGGAACTTGTGCTAGATTGGCTAAAGGTTGTTTGGGGTCGCGTTATATTCAAGGTTTAGTTTTTTCTTGAAAAACTTTCCAAAATCTTAGGGTTGCATTACGTTCAAGGTCGCTTTATATTCGGGACAATACGGTATATAAAAATTTAATTTATTCAAAATTAAAATGTCTGGGATTTAAAATGATAATATAAAATTCTTATTGTAGTTCACGCTTCCATCATTGGTGGATTTGGACATTTGCCACCAAAAGCTATTTACAGTCTTTCAATAATAAAAAGGAGATCCTATATATAAACTTTTAAGTACTTATAGTAATAAAAATATCTAATTTGCACAATAACCTGTTTTTTCAATAACTTGTGTCTTACCGGAAGCTAGTGAGGAAAGTGAACCAGTAGAATTCCCATCTCCTTCATATGCATAATGCCGAACATCATCAAATGGATTAGTTTCAGGGTCTTTGTCAACAGCTGCTTTCTTATCCACTAAGAAACCACATATATCTGGCACATCATCAGGAGCTAGAAAGGAACAAAGAGTATATGAAAAAATATTCCATCTAGCAGTAATTGATGAAGCTAAACCTAAACATTTACATAAATGAAAGCATTCTAAATATTTTTAGCCTATGAAACCACATAAATGAGAGTATAATTTAATAGCAATCTCATTCAACAATTTACAGTTCTATATAGAGTTTTAACATGGCATATGTTTGAATCACTAAAAATTTCCTCAATCCTGAAATATATTAATTTTTACCATTAATTTTAGGGGCATTTTTACATCTTGAAGTACTTCTTGAAATTACCAGTAACACTTTCTTATCAAGGTACCTCATTTAGGAAACTTAAAAAAAGTATTTTTCAAGAGCTAAACTCTTGTCAATAGTAAGACACATATCATCAATTATAATAATTACATGATAATTGATAATTATCAAAAATAATACTCAGGACTGTGAGTTTTACAAGTTTACATCAGCAGTAAACTAATTACAGTCATACCCCGTTTAATGCTGGGGATGCATCCCTGAAAATGAGAGCACTAACTGAATCAGCGGGGTACAGTACTTGTGGAGATGCATCCCTTAAATCATAATTTATTACCTATTTTCAAAATATTAGTACTATATTCGCTCTTCTCTCTGACACTAAAAATTGTACTGTAAATAATTAATCCATGCGCAATGTAGCAGACCTGCTACACACTAGAAATCCTCCAATATAGTAACTGTCGCAGCTTTTTTGTCATTTGTTCACAATGTAACAGATTCCACATAAATGAAAAAGAAACTTGTAAATTTCCACTAACAATTTTAATATCCGACCGGTTTCATCTGTTACATCATCATCAGGTGACAAAAGCTTGGCCAAGAGTTCTATATATATGGAGAAGTAGGGTAGGAGGGTTAAATGAATAACGATGGCAGGAAGGAGAACATACAACCAGTAATGAGAAAATTAAAAAAAAAAATAGAAAACACCAAGTGAATGACAAAATTCAAAAGGCTATGTATAACAGTAATGCGAGCAAGTTAGTAATTAGAAAATGGAACCAATTAACAGAAGTAACAAAAAAGGCATTAAATTACAAAGTAAAAAGGCAATAAATTAATTAATTAGGAAAGCAGTAAAGAGAACAATGAAGAGTGATTGAAGAAAACAAGTTCATTAGTAATTCTGTAACATCTACAATTTCTAACTGCTCTACGAGGTCCAGTCTGTTGCCCTTTGATTCGAAGTGGAGAAACTCAGGAATGAATGAACTGGAATGGCCGTTCTCAAATAGGTGCCTGGCAAAGTGTGATGACATGCTTCTCAACTCAAAACAACAATTTATATCACTTGATCCTCTTCTTAAAACTTCTTCCGGTCTGTCTTATGTAAATAGCATCACAATTAGCACAAGATAGTTTATAGACACCACTTTTTGATAAATTAGATATGGAATCTTTAGTATTCAGGAATAGTTTAGCATAAGTTATCGGGGAAAAGAAGGCAGGTTTGATGTCTTTATGGAAGAGGTTAGAAGGTTTGTAAGAGAGGAGGCCTATGAAGGGGAGTCTGTGCCAGCGCTTAGAAATGCAAGGAATTTCGGTAGAGGAAATAATTTTCTGTGAAGCGATTTTCTTTAATTTATTAGACAGGAAGCAATCTATCTGCTGGCTATTGTAATTAAAGGCGATTTGTTTTATAATGTTGAGCTCTTTATCAAAATTAGCTATGGAAAGAGGGATGTTAAGGAGGCGACGGAGCATTGAATGAAAAGCCGCGTGCTTATGGGAAAAATGGTGGGATGAGTGGTTGGGAATGGCATGATCTTGTTTTCTAAGGAAATATACTTATTTGTTAATATACTTTCCTTCAGTTCTAATTTAATTTGAGGAATCGTTACCCCTCATTGTGCAGACATGGTTAGTAGGAATACACTTGATGTTAGTGATGAAGATTTGCAGAGGATTTTGGAGGAATCTAATGATTCCTCAAACGATAGCGATAGTGGCTCCAGTGTGGTTGATGATATTGCGTTTGCAGATGTAGTGATGAATGAAGCTGATAGCGAAGATGAAGATAGAAAGAATGAAGATTTTCATTGGGAGAGAATGGAAAATTTCATCGGACAACTGGAAGTATTTGCTGAAGACTGTGGGCCTCAGAATAGGGCCAAAAATGTAGCAGCTATTGTGGAATGTTTTGAATTTCTTTTTGATAAGGATTTGATTACAATTATAGTTGAAGAAACTAATAGATACGCAGAACAATATAAGAATATGAGAGGCAGCATCTTTTCGCTACGATCTCACACGAGGTGATGGCAACCAGTGACCGAAAGTGAGATTTAAGTGTTGTACTTGGTGTATTCATTTTAATGGGAATAGTGCAAAAACCGACTCTAAGGTCGTATTTTTCTAAAAGAAGAGTAGTTTCAACACCTGGCTTTGCTGACGTCATCTCGAGGGATAAATTTCAATTGATCTGCAGATTTCTTCATTTTACGGACAATGAAAAGAAGGCAAGTTATGAAGGACCTCCAAAATTGTTTAAAATTTTTCCTGTTTCGTCTCACTTGAACAAAAAATTTCTAACGTTATATCTTCCTGAAAAGAACATAGCTGTAGATGAGTCTTTAACACTATGGAAGGGGCGACTATCTTTCTGACGGTATCTGCCTCTAAAGTCATCAAAATTCTGAATAAAAACATTTGAGTTGTGCGAGTCCGATTCAGACTATTTGTGGAATTTTCATGTATATACAGGGAAAGACACAGTCATTGAAACTCCCATCATGAAACCAGCCACGTCAAAAACAACTGCAATTGTTCTCAAACTTGTAGAGCCACTTCTTGGAAAAGGATACACAATGTGGATGGATACTTTTTATAATAGTCCTTTACTGGCTAGGATTCTGAAAAATCATTTAACAGACTGTGTGGGAACCATGAAAATAAACCGAAAGTATGTACCTGTGGTGGCGAAGGAAAAGAAATTAAAAAAGGGAGAAATAATTGCAAGACATGCAGGTCCCATATCAGTAATCAAATGGTGCGATAAAAAAGTGGTAACAATGATATCCACATATCATAATGATGACAAAAAGTTAGTAAGTAGTAGGGGAAAAGAGGTAGAAAAGCCAGTGCGTGTTATTGATTATAACAAATATATGGGAGGGATAGATCTTAAGGATCAAATGCTTCAAATGTATTTGATTGAAAGAAAAAGAATGGCAAAATGGTACATGAAACTGTTCAAGAGACTACTAAATACCGGCTGAGATACTTAAAGTCATAGGATCAGAAGGACTAAAAGCGATCACGAAATTAATTAATAAGATTTACGACACGGGAGAGTGGCCTCAGAATTTCCTAGAAGTAACAATGATCCCTCTAAAGAAGAAGCCAAAGGCAATGCAGTGTAAAGATTACAGAACTATAAGCCTTCTGTCACACACATCGAAGATCATCACGAGGATTCTTAATAAAAGGCTGGAGAAAAAGGCAGAAGAAATAATAGGGGAAGATCAATTCGGTTTCAGAAAAGGACGAGGAACTAGAGATGCTATAGGAGTAGTTTGAATCATATCAGAAAGGGCAATAGAATACAGTCAAGAAATCTGCGCATGTTTCGTAGACTGGCAGAAGGCCTTTGATAGAGTAAATTGGGTAAAGTTGATGAAGATATTAAAGGATATAGGTGTAGACTGGAAAGACAGGAGACTGATTAGGAATCTATATGAGAATCAAGTTGTAAAGGTCAGGTTTGAGAATGTGGATACCTGCGGAATAAATATCGGTAGAGGAGTAAGACAAGGCTGCTGCCTATCGCCAACCCTATTCAATATATATGGAGAAAGTCTAATGCAAGAAGCTTTAGAAGGCACAGGGGATTTCAAAATTGGAGGAAGGATTATAAGAACAGTAAAATACGCAGATGATCTAGTACTTCTAGCAAGAAAGGAAGAGGAGCTACAAAAAATGATAAATAGACTAGTGATAACAGGTAAAAAATACGGTATGGAAATAAATACAGAAAAATCCAAGGTCATTCGAATATTGGGTAAAGAAGAGAATCTGAACATAACTATTGGGGGAAAGCCATTAGAACAAGTTTCAGAATATAAATACCTTGGAAGTATCATAACACGAGAGGCAAAATGTACGGATGAGATCAAAACTAGAATAGGAAAAGCAAAAGCGGCTTTCAGGAGAAAGAAACTACTACTTACAGGGAATATAAGGGAAGATATCCGCAAGAAGTTGATAAAATGCTACGTATGGAGTATAGCATTGTATGGGGCAGAAACATGGACGCTAAGGAAAAATGACATCAAATACTTGGAAAGCTTTGAAATGTGGACTTGGAGGAGAATGCTGAAGATAAAATGGACAGATAGGATGAAAAACGATGAAGTGCTACGAAGAATAGGAGAGAAGCGAATGATTATACAGACTATCAGAAAGAGGAAGGCTAACTGGGTTGGACATTACCCGAGGAGAGAAAGTATGATTAAAGACGTGTTAGAAGGAAAACTAGATGGGAAAAGGGAAAGAGGTAGGAAAAGATTTCAGCTGATAGACGATTTGAAAGGGAAAGAGAGTTATCAAGATATGAAGAGGACAGCGGAAAATAGGAGTATATGGAGAACCATGTTTAACCAAGAATAGTCACGGACCTGTCTACGGACAGACTACCTATGATGATGAATGTAAGATTGATTTTATTTACAGTAAAATATAAATAAATTAATATATTATTGCTTATCTTTAGAAATCTTTTTGGGGTCATATTGACCCCACGCGACTAATTACGGAACTTTTTTTCACGCGACTAACTAAGGGTTAAGAATGCACCCAGTGCACTGCAGTAGAGGGCAATGGGGTCGTCCAAGGGGAGGCTCTCTTGGATCCACCACTGACTGAATGTTAACTATGCTACTGCATGCAGGTGACTTGGCAGGCAATGATATGAGTAAAATAAATAACAAGAGGGATGCAATCAGAGTAAAATAACACTGCTAAAAAGATAAGTTAGAGCATATTAATAAGAGGCATACTTTAAAAATCCAAGACTTAAGAAATATGGCTACTGTAGTGCTTGTCCAAAAATCATTAACAACTACCATGTAACAGAAAATTTATGTCAAAGATGCATCTTTCTAGAAGGATATATTTACAGAATACTATACCTCTCCCTAGTGGTCTTGTTTCTTTTCTTGGATCCTCATCATCTTCATCATAATCATCGTCATCATCTCCTAAAGGTCCCTTTTTACCCTTCATGCCCCCAAGACCGGAGTTGGGAAGCCTTAGGACATTCAAATCATAACCTGTCATGTCACCTTCACCACCACCCTCATCCTCATAATTTATTATTGTTTCCCTTATGTCATCTGTGTCCTTGAGCAAATCGTCTCTCTTCTTACGATTCACCACAACAGCCAAAACAAGAACTGTAAGATTAAACACCATAAAACTGATATTTCAAACTCATTCACTGAATGATTAAGATATTAGTTTGTTTCACTTTTATCAAAGAATTCTTCAAACATCATAATATCAACTGACAAAAAGCTATATATAAGGTACAATTTGTTGTCGCAAATAAATTGAAAATTGTGTAAAAATTAACAGAACTATTCTAATAAACTAATTACAACAAAAACAATTTTTAATATAAAAAGACGTTAGATCATTAATGTTAGCATTTTGTGCAATTAATACAACTTCATTTCAGTTTAAAATAAAGTCTTGGAAAACAAGGTATCAGAGATTTATTTGATATTATGCATTTTAAGACCAATTTAAATGAATAAAAATTCTCTCACTTAATAAAATTGCTATGCACACTAAAATGGCGACTAAGAAGTTTGAATTGATGCCAAATGAAACTGCTTTTGCTATTCCTCTGCTGCATCCAGGAATGACATTTTTATGGAGTGATGGAAATCCCAAGTCATATGTTTTTCTATTCATGGTAAAATTCCGTACACATCCTGCATAGCTTTCCCCATTCAATCCAGGAATGTGAGTCCAGCCAAGAGTTTTGCCCAATGATACCACATCAAAAGCAACACCTCCAACCTTGATTTAAAATTGTAGAAACATTTTTTTAACAAAATCATCTTCAATTTATTTGGGTAAAAAATTTAATTTTAAAATTTTAAAAAATCCAACCTGAAGAGGTCCATTCACATTCAAGAATTCATTTGGCCCAACAGGTGTGGTAAGGCTAAGACATGAGCTCATTTGACAACTATCTACCTTGAGCTCAATACTCTAAGAGAAAACAAAATACATGGGCTTTAATAAAAATAATTTTTTATGAATTAATTGCAAGCAGATATTAAAAAGTTACAATATTTAAAAAAAAGGAAAAAAGCAAGAAATTCACCATGTTTGTCCAAAAGACATCAATTCGATGAGATTTCCCATCAGTCAGTTTAATCTGTTTTTGCTCAACTTTCACTGTTCCTGAGCCATAGTCCATAAGGAGACGGGGGTAACCATTCACAAGCTCCAGAGCCATGAAATCCTTCACTCCAAGTGAACTAGCTGCCCCATCAGCAGACAAGGGTCCAACATAAAACACTAATCCATTTTCATTTGTTGGTGCCAACTCTAAAGAGAGATGAGAATCTGCACAAGCCTCTAAAGTAGGATAGAGGGCCCAACCATCTCCAGAAAATCCTACATCAAGTGATTCACAAAGAGGTCCTTCAAACCCATCGAGGCATTCACAGCTGTTATGGAAAAAACAAATTTATGAAATTCTTCAAAAGAAGGAAGTTAATATTTCAATGGCTCAAATATCAACCATGTATAAAAAGGCCAAAATTGATGAATTTCATGAAGTATTTTACAAAAAAATAATTATTATAATTTTCTATTTTTATCAAGAGCTTTTGATGCCTTACTTTGCAAAAATATATTAAGACAACAAATATTAATATTAATTATTAATTTTAGTAAATCACATATTGAAAAATATAGGAAATTACTTCATTCTGATAGGAAGAAAGCACATTTAATGAATATGGTACTTTGAACCTTAAATGTGGTTACATAAAGAAAGAAAAATTTCATAAAATAAATAGTAATGATAATTTCTTACCCTCGTCCAACAGGGGTTCCTCCATTTAAACAGAAAACTTCTTCTTGGGTAGATAGGCAAGAACAAATTGGTTCTACAACAGAATAAACGCCCACAAAAGATGTCAAGTTAGTGTAGACCACTGATGGTATAACGCTCGTGTTCAGTACATTAATACAGCTTGCTTCACATGATGCCTTTTCTACAAGGCATTCATCAATACTAACCATCTGAATTTCTAATCCCAAAGCTTTTTCTAACTGAAAACAGAAATGGCTATGCATAAAAACAATCTTATCATAAAAATAATTGCTAGATATATTGATAAACATTCATTTCTTTAAAAATAATCAATGAAAGACACAAAAAGAAGGATGAGACAAAATCAAGACTTGCCTTCATCAAATTTTTAGATGCCAAGCTGTTTATCTTTTCAGGTTGGTAATATGGAGAGCCATGAGCAGAAAATCGAACATCCAGAAGCACTGGCGGGTCATTGGGTGATGCTAAGGAAAGGGATGTAGGCTTTGGGTGGTGTGGAGAGTGAAGCACTGTAAATACATCCACATTGCTGCGGCTCACATTTAGGATAGAAGCTAGTTTATCCTGTAATATGTCTTTCTTACTGATTCCCTATGGATGAAATACAAATAATACATTGCTCTAGAGAATGACCACTTCGATACACAGATATTTAAAAAATCTACTATCCATATCATAATGTACCCAAAAAAATGTTTTATATAAATCCATAAATAATAAATGAAAATAAGATTTAAATTTTTCCAAATTAATCATGACATGCAAAACATTACTTATAGCTTGCAAAGAAATTTTTTTACCTACTTAAATTAAGGATGAATTTTAAAAGGAGGAATTTCTCTTGTTTGAGCAAGATGTTATCTCTTATTATTGAAAAATGTTTAAATAATTTTATAAGCAATATAAAATGCCTTAAACTAAATAAACATCCAAGTCTATCTACTAATCAGTAGATGATATTTTGTTTTGTGTAAGCTCTTTGGTATCCCTCGAATTACAGAGTTACAGGTTTTATTTTAGCAAAGTTTGAAAACGATATCCAAGCATTAAAAAACACAATAAGTTACATTTTTTGTCGGTGTTGATAAGAAAGAACAATATAACTAAATGGTTATATGTCAAGTACAAAACCCAAATGTAACCTCAAAACCATGCATTCTGTGGGAGTTAGACTTCAAGTTTAGTATGCTTTACCAAATATTTCACCACTAGATACAGGCGTACCCCACTATAAGGTAGATGCATCCCAGGGTTTCAGTACGTAAAGCACAAGTACATTAAGTGAGTATAGAAATTACATTTTAAAGGGGGAAGTTTAGGTTCCAGACTCGAGCCTAAACATGAGGTTTTTCGCCAAAAAAATCCCAGTGTTATATTAACTACTAAAAGCATTAATTAATAGATAAACAGTTCATAAAAAATTTTAAATACAAAAAGTCGCAGTAGTGGTGGAGATGTTTTGTTGCTGGCTGGTTTCTCGACTCGCTAAAAATTTGAGTGTTTTGAAATCCTTGGTCCAAAATTCTTGATGAAAAGTTGATAGCAGAGGAGGAATGGAATGAAAATAAAATAAAAGTTCAACAATAGTATTACCCACAGCGGTTCGGCACCATGAGGACCCCAAAAACAAGCATGGATCAGCAGGTTCATTCTCACGTAAAAGCTGCATACAGACGATTCTGTTACCAAGTGAATCTTGCGCAGCAAGAGCAAATTTCCACATTTTGCATATTTAGTTTGATATTATCTCTAGGACAGTATAAAATCATATAAAATACTGATTTATATCACAGAAAAGCATAATGGAACCCCTAGGCCTGATGCGTTTCGACAACATTGGTGCAGATCCTTTAATATTTTCCAAAATAATGTCTTTCTGTTTCAGTATCGTGTTCACAGTTGATTTATAAAAGTTCATAGACCTTCCGATTTCAGTTATTGAAATGCCATTCTCATATTTTCTAATCCTACTTAGTTTATCCTCTAAAGGGCGCTCCACACACTCACAGGTAAAATGGAGAGTGTGGAGGACAAATCTGGAAGAATGGACTGGAACAAAAGAAATCTGTCATGGCTTGATTTTTGCTCAGTCCAGTCACAGTGTACAGGCAAGTCTGGCAGTGTGGAGCATGTTCAATCTAAAACCGTACAGTTTTCACAAGTTGTGGTGTGTTGCATATAGTCACAGGAAAAGTCACAATGCCGATATACTCTTCAAATTTCTAAATTTCAATGCTGTTTTGAAATTTAAACAATATTATGGTTGTGATGAATAATACAATGATAGTGAAAATCAACAAATTATCGAGGATGCGCATTCTGCAAGACATCCCCGAAAGTGGCCTTCGGCTGCAATTTTCTCTCGTCTTAATAATAAATTGTCGACCTCTGTCATGGTGATAAATGGGACTTACTCAATAAAGGAACAAGACACTCATTCGAAATTTGGAAGAAATACTCTATTTAAATATTTTAAGGTGATGATGAAAAAAGTCTCGAGAAAAGTCCTGAGCTCGACATATCCATTTCCCATTATATAAAATGTAAAAATTGACTTTTCAACATGCAGGATTTTATTCTTTTTGAGATTAAAATTAGAAAGAATTAACATACGATCAGCATATCTGAACCCTTTTGAAGAAAAATTATATAAATTATATCATACGCGAAATTAAAGTCATAATTATGTTTTGTGGCAAATGTAGTCCTCTATGCCAATATCGCTTGTAAAAGCTAAACGGCTTTGAGTCAAAGAATACACTGAGGTCAAATGTGACCTCATTAATGTTCTTGTATTGTTTTTCATTTAGATGATGTTATAGGAATTGAAACAGATAAAAGTTGGATGGCACAAGATCAGTTGAGTATGGAACTCTGATTTTTCTCCTGTGTTACCTTTGCAACATGGGGCCATGCATTGTCGTGCAGAAGAATGACACCCTTTCAATTCACCAGAGCCTAGGGTGGATCCAGGGGGAGTAATGGGGGTAATTACCGCCAAAAAATTTTCCAATGTACAAATAAAGTGCCCACCGTAGCCTAAGGGTGGCGCACGTGCCGAACGCATAGGCTCAATGGCATAGTCGAGCACCCTGTCTAGGCACTCAGTTCTCCCAAGAAAATTCCTTAAAAAATATTGGCTAATATTCTTCGAATGTCTCAAAGTTGTTTTTTGTAAATATTGTATTTTATTCACAAAGTCTAGTGGTTTACATCAGCAAGTACGCTTACAGAAACTAGCTTCTCAGTCACTGGTTCAATATTAAAAATTATTACTAAACGATGGTGTTCTGGTTCTTCATGAAAATAATTCTTGCCATAAAAATTCTCAACTTGTTGCTAAAAATTTTATAAAAACTTTTGAGAGTCCTTCCAGTTATGTCAGAAATTTAATAAATAATGAAAGATGTAAACAAGCCCAGGAATCAGACAGATTAAAGCCAATAATCGAATCAACTATTTTTAGGGAAGAAAAAATACAGCATTGAGAGGACATCGAGACAATGGCTCATTGCTAAAAAACATGGATACTAACTCTATAACAGACAAATGTAATTTTCGTGAGTTACTTCGTTTTTATATAGCAGCAAGAGATATATTGCTACAGGAACATTTAAACAAGTTAGGAAAGTGTACAGTGTATCACAAATAGGCATGTTTCATGCAATGGAGTATTTGAAACTATACTATATAATTTGACCAAAAACACACCATAAAATAGCAAAACACCATGACCTGATTGTATCTCTGTCTATGAAAATTTCTTCTCCCCCCTTAGCTGGTGCATCAATAAACAAATTACGTAATTTTCATGACTAAATACTGCAAAACGATATATCAGAAATGATTCCAGGGAAATATTCTATTTATAGTAATTTGTTTTCTAATCAGTTTTAATCAACCAAACAATCAAAAATTACTTAAAATATACCTCATTTGAGTTCAGTAGTTGTAATATTTACGTTTATATGTTTTATATGTTTTTATGTTCTTTTCTTCGCCATAGAGAACCCATTTCCTTCCATATACAAATTTTTTAATGCAGGCATAAGGAATTAAATGTATTTTGTAATTATAGCAGATCTTATTTACTTCAGTAACCAATAACATTATTTACGTAGACAACAATTAGGTAGCTATGCATGAATTTTTCTAAGATCAAAGCGAATTGCAACATTCTTGTTCAATTTTATTGATAACGGCTACTCCTATGATAAAAATGCATAGGAAAAGAAATACTCTACGTTACTAGTTCTATAGGTTTATTTTAAAACTATTTTAATTTGACCAAACTCTTACGAGATATAACGGAAAGTTTCTTTTTTTGTCACCAGTAAAGTGGTACCCCTGATTGACTTATGTGATTTATTTCTTTAATTTTCTTATTGTCTTTGATTGTAAGTCCTGATTATCAAATTTCATCAAAATCTGTTTGGTAGAAGCTGAGAACTAACATGTGGACGGACAGACAGACGCTAATATGTGCTTATGCTGGAAGTGAAACGTGCCTAAAAACACTTCCTCTAATGCCACTTACATAAGTAAAAATGCAGAAAATGAAATAATAGAGTTTTGTGGTGAAGAAATTAAAGACAGTATCCAAACAAAGGTTAAAAAAGCAAAAGATATACTATGGTACTACTATTATCATTTTCTGTATTTACCTATATGTATTTGTTTATATATTTTATATATTATGATAAAATGTTCTAGAATAAATAATGCTTTTTGTTGAATAATTGTATGTATTTACGAGTTTAATAATTTTTTTCCTAAAAAACTATATAGATAGTAGTCATTTTCTCAAAACCCTCCCTAAACCTGAAGGCTGGATCCACCCTTGACCAGAGCAGGCCATTTTTGGAGCAAAGCTTGATGTAAACATTATAATTGTTGACAGTAAAGCTTGGAGGTGATATTCTGATTTGAATCCAAAATCTCAAAATGAATTACACCTCTTATACCCCACCAATTGCACAGCATGACCTTATTAGGGTGCAGACTGCCTATTGGGATGGGTTTTAGGATCTGGTCCTGCCCCAACCACTCTCTCTTCCGTCAGATGTTCACATTCAGTACCCACTTCTCATCTCCAGTAACAATTGACTCCAGAAATGGCTCACAGGATTGTCAATCACGTAGGAAGGTGCATACTGAGACACATTGCAGCAGGTTGTCTTTTGACAGTTGATGTAGAACCCATAGACCATGCACTGACTTTGCCAAGCTTCTGAAGATGTTTGTGAACAGTTGAGCTTCATGGCCATTTCGAGTAGTTTATTTATTTATTTAAATAAAAATACAAAAACAGCCGCTATTAGGCCTATTACATTGAATTTATAAATAAAAAATAAATTACTAAAAATAGTGAAATCAACATAAAACAACAACAAACAGGAAAAGGAATGAATGTGTATCATATTAATAATTAAAACAAACTGCTTATTATTGGAAGGAGAAAAGTGGTCAAGAGAGCAACTAGTTGCACCCATGGGTGAGAAATAAAGAGTGAGAGAAAGTAAATATTAGGGTTTGACAATTAAGGAGCAGAAAGACATGAAGGATGCTTAAGGAGTTGTAGGTGTGTGGAATATGGTGGAACATTGAGTGCTGTGATACAGAAAGATGGAATTTAGGTAGGTGCAATACATGGTGGCTGCGAGTAGGACGTTGAGGAACGTGGAGAGAGAGAAGCATGGCAGCAGGTCATTGGATCTGAATTTACCATTCATTACTAAATGCGGGAAAATAAGGTCGTTCACTTTTCGCCAGAAAGGGATAGAAGAGATCCCAAGTGATGATAATATATGCTTGCAGGATGAATTACAGAAGGTGGGGACATGATTACGAATTACTGAAAGGAAGAAATCGAGAGGGCAGTCAAGAAGCTTCAGGTTACAGGGGCGAGGCAGAGTTCCACACAGGTGAACAATAATCAGTTATAGGAAGGATGCAGCCAGAGAAAAAGCAATTATTTATTTAACACATTCGCGACGTAAAAAATGGTGCTGGAGTTGACTGCGGGAATTTTGAACGAAGGTAGGACTTTGTATATAGATAATTTTTATACAAGCATATCTCTCTGTGAAGAGTAACTAAAGAAAAAGACCTATGTCTGTGGAACACTAAGACAAAATAGACGGGGAAATCAAAAAGAGGTATGTGCAAAAAAACTGAAAAGTGGAGAGATTTTCGTGAAGGAAAAGAATGGTGTAAGAATGATGAAATGGCAAGATAAGAGACCAGTGCTTATGATTTCTTCGGATCCAGCACATACGGACGTTCTAGTTCCATCAGCGTCTAAGTCATGGAAAGGTGAAAAAAAATGAAGCCATCGTCTGTGATGAATTATAATTTTGCCAAAAAGGGTGTTGATGTTTCTGACCAAATGTCCTCTTATTATACCTGCATAAAAACAAGGAAGTGGTATAAAAAGGTAACAATAGAACTTCTTCTTGGAACATGTGTGGTGAATGCATGGGTGATTTATAACAAATACGGAGGGAATGTGAAAAAATGGACATGCTCACTTTTAGGGAAAATATTATTTACGGGCATACTCGAGATAATGGTGAAAGCAGTGGTGCTGTTGGTGGTGGTGGTGATAAAACTAGGAAGACCAAGAAGAAAGTAGTGCATAGGCTAGGAACATATCAAGGGTTAGCCAGAGATTGTAGAAAGAGATGTATCGGCTGCTATGAAAAACATCGTAGGAATAAATCAGTGAGTGATGCAAAAGCGAAAGCAAAAAAAGTAAAAACATTCTGCAAAGACTGCGATGGACAGCCGACGATGTGTTTAGACTGTTTCAATGAAAAACATAAGTAATGTTTGTAAATTTACCTTCCAACATATATTATATTATAATAAACTATTATTTCCTAGGTATTTTTCTTCAGAAATATTCAACTTTTACATTTATATTCATAAAGATATAATATTTGTATTATTACTCCTTGTAAAATATCATCTTAGATTTATCTTGAATAGTAATTTTAAACTAAACCATTTATTGATAAATAAATACATTTTCAAACTAAAATGTATGATATTTGCAATTCCCCGATTTTTCATGGATGGTTCAGCGAGATCAAATAAAAATTTTTTTTTCATGGTAAAATTTCATTAACTAAAGATATTCATATGCATTATATCTGTATATATCCTCCTAAGAGTGTAAACTAAATATAGAATCTGTCAGCATAGGCATCAAAAAAAAAGGTAAGATAAAGGTATGGGGAGGGACCCATCGGTGGGTCCCGGCAGTTGCGGGCGCATATGCCGGGGACCCACCGGTGGGTCCCAACGCCTATGGGCGCGTACTTCTGGGACCCACCAGTGGGTCCTGTCGTCACGAACGTGTTAAAAAACATTGCAATTTGGCCAGCCGGCCAGGTGGCAAGGAAAACATAGTATATAATTCTAAAATTCCAATTTTACAAATAAAGTCCTCATAAATTATATTAGAAATATTAAAATATATTAAAAAATATTTAACAATATACAATTTCAAACTAATTACAATCAGTGCCTAGAGTGCGGATTTTCATGGGCTTATGGAAGGCCTTCACGGCTACCGTAGCAGTCACGGGGCCCACGAAGTCCCCACCATACTTCATCCTTCCAAGCAATCCCCTCCTCACAGTTCGTCTTATTTTTACCATGCATATATGAACTAACTCTATGTTTAAAATGTTTCGCGTCCTTAGGTAAGGGCTTGAAGAGCACCTCAGGTAACTTGTTCCACTCGCTGATTACCGTTTAGAAACAAATACTTTGCTGTATTTGTTTTCTGCGGCCTAAGCTTAATTTTAAATTCATGGCTATTTTTCCCTAAAAAATTCTGCACCTGCATTCTACTTAAGTCTTCCCATGCTTCATTATTGCTGTATGCCTGGTACAGTCCCCCTAATCTATTAATTCGTCTCCTATTTTCTAATGATTCCCAAACCAGAATTTTCAACATTTCTATGACGCTGTCTTCCTTTTTAAACATACCGAGCACATATCTCGCAGCTTTCCTCTGAACTTTCTCTATTTTCCTTTTTTGACCTATCCCATGCAGATCCCATACATTTGTCGCATATTCAAATATTGGTCTGACTATAGTTTTGTACGCCATTTCCTTCGCAGCCCTACTACTTCCTTTAAGATTATGCATAACATAATGTAGGTTTTTATATGCTTTTCCTATAATACTGTCAATATGCCTATCCCATCCTAGATCTTTTGCTACGTGGATGCCTAAATACTTGCAGCAATCATATTTTGGTAACACTTCACCATGTAGGTTATATCTGCGCTCACTTATTAGTCTTTTGTTTGAGAATGTAACGTGTTTGCTTTTGTTAATATTTACATTCATTTTGTTTATCCTAATCCAAGCTTCTAACTTTTCGATATCCTTTTGTAAAATTTCCCAGCCTTCCTCACTTTTTATTTGCCTATATACAATCATCTGCAAATAGACGAATCCTTGAATTAATGCTATTCGGAAGGTCGTTAACATAAGTAAGAAATAGTAACAGACCTAAAACGCTTCCTTGGGGCACCCCTGATTTGATATTCACAAAATCTGACAAACTTGTACCTATTGTAACCCTCTTGAGACCTACCAATAAGGAAATTTTTAATCCATGAGATCACTCACTTATCTATGCTTAACTTACATAATTTAGCTAGAAGAATGTCATGAGAGACAGTATCAAATGCTTTTGCAAAATCTATTACAATCCCATCCACCTCTTCCCCTTTATCAATTGTGTCTGCAATATCCTGAACGAGTTAACTGAGTATTACAAGAGTAGCCTTTTCTAAACCCATGCTGATTTTTACATAGCCAATTATTTACTTCCCAAAAGTTGCGCATCAGCTTGCAAACTTTCAATGTTGGTTTTGTTACCTCCCTTATAAATAGGTATTACTATCGCCTTCTTCCAGTCCGCCGGTATACTATCATTATTTAAAGTGACAGTAAATAATAATCGCAGACACGGTACTATTTCCCTAGAACCCAACTTTAATGCCTCTCCTGCAATATCATCTGGTCCCCTAGATTTGTGATATTTTAACCTCGCCACTTTTTTAAAAATTTCTGTATCCCGAATGTTAATGTGTTTTGGCTCTTGCATCAATCCAGTGTATTTATTTAACTCCATTTCCAATGCTTTATCCTTTGTAACACTCTGCACTAAAGTATCAACATTTTCGTTTTTCCTAAACACGCTAGCATACCACCTATTGAACTCATTTGCTTTCTCTTCGTCTCCTACGATTGTCACCGTCTGCATTTTTTATCGTAGCTTATTTCTCTATGTTTTCCCTACATCTTCTAAGATATTTACAGAATTCACTACTATTACTTTTAACTAAAATATTTATAAGATATTTTTCTTTTGCCCTTCTTTTTTCTTTGTTCAAGTCTTTCATTAATTTAACATATTTACTAGAATATAAATATCCTAAATCAGTGATGGCAAACCTTTTCTAGCTCACGTGCCAAAATTACCCTAATAAGACAAGATTTGCCTGTTGGCGTGCCAGTATCATAAAAAAATCTTATTTGTGTCTATTCGTAGAATATAGCATATAGTATGTCTTTTCCCACACATGAAGAAATATATACTACTCAACTAGCGAAATTGCCTGTCAAAAATGACGGGTTCAAATTAATAAAAAAAACGGAATTAAAATTTGTAACTTTAAATAAATGATTTTAACAATAATTATTTACATTGATTTTGTTTCTAACAGCAATCGGTTGTCAAGATAAACAAATGACCCATTTCGAAAAAGCATTTTTATATTTGAATAGATTATTTCTACCAATTTTCAATTTTCTATCTACATCCTTGAGTGAATAATTGATAGTAGCTCAATAACTTTGGCTAAGATTAATAAAGGTGAAATACTCCTTTAGTTTGGCTAAAGGAGTATTTCACCTTTATTATCCTTGAGCGAGTTATTCGCGTTTTAGATTCCTGGGGTAATTTTTGTCACATCGCTGTATTAACGAGTGGCACATTTTATTTCTTATTCCATTTTGTGCCGTGCCAACCAAAATTGTTCTGCGTGCCACCCTTAGCACGTGTGCCATAGGTTTGCCATCACTGTCCTAAATGTTTCATTTTATACAATTTTCTTACTTTTCTTTTCAGCACTCTAATAGTTTTGTTATAATACTCAGGATCAGGATTATGTTCCGGGGAATCTTTACGGGCACATACTTCTGTAGTCCTAACAACAATAATTTCTTAAACCCACATTTCTTCTATGCTTCCCCCTTCACTTGCCCACTTTGGAAAACTTTCCGTTAAATATTGTCGAAATCCAATTCTATCGCCTCTGCTATATTGCCATACCTTAGTTTTTTGCTTCTTCTTCATTGGATTCATGACAACCCAGTCCATTTCTAAATAAACAGCATCATGACCACTAATACCTGCCATTGAGCAAATAAGTGACTCATATGACCTTAAAAGAAATACATCAAGAATTTTACCCCCCCTGGTTGGCCGTCTTACTACCTGCATGAATCCCCCTTCATAGATAAGGCTGTTTGCCAATTCCTGAGCCCTCTTGCCCCCCGCTGATGACCCATCCCACTTAACCGAAGGTAAGTTTAGGTCTCCTGCAATTAGTATGTCCTGCGTTAACAGATTTTCGATGAATAAGTTCGCTAACATTTCTAACAAATAATAATCCTCTCCTGGTTTCCTATACACTGCTATAATATTGATTTGCTTTTTTAAGAAAGGATTTCTTAATTTTATACACATTGCCTCGCAATCGTTTCTTACCCATTCAAGTATGCATTCAAAGCAGTCTTTGACACAAATGAAAATCCCTCCTCCTCTAGATTCGCGATCTCATCTATATATACCGTGAAACCAGGTGGAAAAATCTCATTCGAGTTTATATCACTTTTTAACCATGATTAAGAGCAATTGGGTCTGTCAAATCAGTGAATCTGTACAGAAGCCCGACAAGGGACATGGCTTTGGATGTATTGCTTTTTATGTGTGCAGAAAAAGAGAGTTTTGGATCGAAGACCACTCCAAGGTCACATTGAGATGAGACTGCAGGTATGGATTGGTTAAAAAGGAAGTAAAATGTAGGAATGGGTTTGTTGCACAGGGTGAGGGTTAAGGCGGATGATTTACTAAGGTTAACTTTCATTTTCCAACAAGTGCACCACTCTGAAATAGAGAATGGCGATTGGAGTCATTATGGTATCCACTGTGCACCGAAGGAAAAGGGGGCCAATGTTATTGTGATTGGTGGCTTTGTTAGAGGGCAGAGACGAAAGTATATTGCAGACCTAACATAGAGATCGAGATGGCTGATAGAGAAAAGGAGCAGATGGGCTTCAATGGAGGGAGGATGGTGGGGAGGGAAGGAAGGGAAAAGTTAGAGGAGAAGTAGGAATTGAATAGTGAAGGTCTGTCTCTGTTAAAGCTCACTACACTATTTGAGTTAACAGAATTAGGAATCCTGGTCGTCTTTCTTCTGTGGTTGATAAGGGTCCAAAACCTCTTGCTGTTGATGTGCATGTCAGCGGAGATCGAAGCAATGAAGTTCAAGTGGTCCCGCCTAAGGAGTTGTCTGCAGTGGTGCCGGAGATTCGAGAATGAAGCCCAGGTGTGGATATTGGGGTTGGCTTTCATGAGTCTCCAAGCCACGAGTTTGTTTTGGAGACTAAGGGCTGTCTCAGTAGATATCCATAGAGGCCTCTATCAAGAAACCTTACAGTTAGGGACAAAATCGTCGATCATGCTGTTTAGAAAATCATAGAAAAGATTGAGTGTTGTCGATGGTGTGCTCTCCAGGATGTCCCATGGTAAAAGTGAAAGGAAGGAGTTAATGGAAGGCCAGTCTGCTTTGTTCCAAACTTTGAGTGTCCAGAGGGTGGGTGGAGGCACACAATGACAGAGCCATTGAGCATTCTAATGACTCGTGGTCTGACTCGAAAATATTTCTCGCAGGGTTTACCAGGTACACAATTTCAGAGGCGAGAATGTAGTCCAATGTTGCCAAATTTCGTGTGGGATTTAAATTGCTTTGAAAGAGACCAAGAACAAAAACAAAAGAATCCATGAAAAACTTGTCATGTGGATCGGAGCAAATATCACTATTTGGGGAAGACCACTTAATAGATAAATTTAAATCTCCAAACAATACTGTTCTCCCAAGAGAACGAACACGAAGCACTGAATCAAAACACTTTTCTAATACACAAATGTTGTTAGATGGCGGATGGTAGAAACAATCCACAAATAGCTTGTTGGTGAGTGAATAGTATTGTTTGCACCCGCTAGTGTTTGTTGAGCTGATCTCTGCCCAGAGGATTTCACAGTCAGATTCTAGATCAGGCCGACGCTTAGTTTGACGTGGATCTGATTCCACAAGAACATGGAGGGTGTCGATGTTGAAGTCGACTAGTCGTTCTGATCGAGTGTAATCACACAGGTTGAAATCGCCTGATTGGAATTTGGTAAATCAACTCTCACACTTACAAACATTAAGAAAATCACCATAAACATTGCAAATATTTTCAGTCGCAACAGCTGCATTATTGCCTTGCTTAAACTCATAGAGCATGCAATGGCAAATAAGTAGGTTATTGCAGCTCATGGTTGATAATTCAAGAATGAGAATTTAGAATGAATAACATAATTAAAGAACTTAATTAAATAATTCAAAACTATCTCATTTATTATTTTCTCACATTTCATTGTTGTGGGCATTATAATTGTGATACAGGTATACCCCGATTTGCATCGATTTGAAGTTATGTCGCCGATCACTTAATACCTGTGTATCAAGTCATTTTGATTTGAAGTTACGTCGATAGAGGTCTAAGGTTTTTAAAAATTTTCATTGGCAGTTTCCTGAAACTATTATTTGATTAAAATGCCAAATAAAAATCACTTACTGTGACCTAAATATCTACTCTCTGTAATATAATATCTAAAATGATCTTAAATATATTGTGTCACTCCAAATTCAGGCCAATGCTTTATAGGTGCTTGCTTAATATGTTGCCTTTGAAGGATTTTGTAATGAGAGAAACTAGTGATTGTGAATTCAGACATGAAATGCTCAAAACGGGAGATTTTTTTCAAATCCAAGATGACCAGAGTCACACAACATCCACCTAATAGCTTTCACCTCTAGAATTTGTTTTGGTTATCGCAAATCTATCATTTAATTGGAATAATGATGCTCAATCAAAGTAAATTTCACGATGAATCTGATTATGCATGATATAACTTTCTATAAATTCAGGAGAATTATTTAATATTAGAGAAACTAAAAATAATGGCACCTGAACAAAATTAATAATTCTAATTCAATTTATTAATTCTATCTCTATCTTCCTAAATAATATTTTCCTAAATAATAGGAAATTTTTCTACTTCAATGATTAATAATTCTCTGCAGATAAGACGAACACGTTTTCTGATAACAAAAAAACACCTGCTCGATGAGAATCACTTCAAGCGTCTAGGTGACTACATCCGAAATTCTGATTAGAAATGCAGCAGTGTTGTGATCTTATTGAGTGTGACCCTGAGATGCAGTGCTACTGTTTACTTGGATGAGAAATTCTCCTCCGCATGCCCACATTATACTGTTTCCATTGGAACCATTACCTCCATTTATTTCCCATCCAAACTCTGTAAAGTACAATTTGGGAATGGTTGGGTTCGAGATATTTAGCTTGAAGCTAGGTTTATATTTATATTTATACTTATAGATTATGACACACATGGCGGTCGATACTCATGTGTATGACATCTTGTACCTTGGTCTGTGGAACTAAAGAAATAAAAAATATAAAAATGAATTTTTATCATCATCATCATGCTGTCATAATCTAAAAAAGGTTTAGAACCACTGTTGTAGATGATTGTTTTCCATTTTTAGCCTACTTCCCAGAATAGAAATAGGCTTCAAGTTTCTTCATTGTGTCTGTCTGTCCTTCTGTCCTCCTTTTGAACCAATATACCAATTTTCATGAAACTTAGTGAAAATCTCTTGCTACTGGGGTTGAGCTCCTAAGGATATTTTTTGTTGCGAAGATTGAAGTCCGGGGTTTGATTCCAGGAACTAGCCTTCCCATTTGATTTAGCATATTTACCCAATTCCAAGACGACCCCTAATACAGCAAACTCTCAAAACCAAAAAAAGTTTTTATGACCTAATTTCTCACTGAATGTATTTAATGTATATTTTGAACATGTGTGTTCAGTATAGGTATACTAGTTCATTCATTAATTGAAATGGTTTGTTACAAATTTTTGTTTGAGAAAGAAACAATTTATCAATTGCATTTTTTTAATTAATACTGTATCAATTGAAATATGGAACTTCAAATTGCAATGAAATATTTCAATTGAAGCAATTATTTTCCCTTGTTTCATTTGTTTAAAAAAATATTGATTCAATGCATAACAATACAGTTCTACAACAATTCATTGTGGTCATTTCATCGCACGACAAGCTCAGTGCATCAATTCATCACTCCACGAATTCGTTACGAGAAAAATTAGAAGGTGAGATGGCATGACTGGTAAACGGCAGGGGAAGACACTTTTCCATAACAGAATTTTCCTTTATATTTCGATAATACCAGAATGAAATGCAATTCCCTTTGCCAATTATGTAAGGCGAGACACATTGGATCATATATTTCAGGAGGTGGCTCCCAACCCACCAAGTGTATCCTCCTGCCGTACACCAATCATGATGTCTTGCCTTCCAATTTGTCTCGTGACAAATGTTTCCTGAAGAATGTCTCACAATGAATTTGTTGAGTGATGAATTGACATGCAATGAGTTTTTCATGTAATGCATTAAAGCAAAATGAGTTTGTCATGTGAAAAATTGATGCATGATGAATTGACCACGATATATTGACAGTATACCACTTCATACTTGAGTTTAAGATGACCCTCAATTTTTGCTAGCAGAAAAATGGAAAAAACTTCATCTTGGATTTGGATAAATCAGTACATAGGAAATCCAAAATCCATCATTCAGGGTAATTTTTTCTTGCACATTAAAATATCTTCGAATTGAAATATCGGAGCAGGATTTGTATTATTCTCTGAGGAAAGGAATAAAGATTCTAATTTTTATTGTAGTAGTTTGCATAGCAATCATATTTCTTTGAATTTCGCATTAATACTGGCATTTTTGCAGTTTTTATCACTCATTACAAGAGTATTACCATTGCAACAACTATTGTTGTTTAGTACATACAACCATTATTTTTGTAACACAAATATTCATGATCTTAAAATAAAGAGACTTATCTGGTAATTCCACATAAACTTTATTCAACACGACCTAGGTTTAGTTGCAATGCAACATCATCAGGTGAAGTAAACTCAAAGCCGGTAGCAATTTATAGTAATAAGTACAATGGGTGGGTGGTGGAGGAGGGTGAGGTGGGGAGGATAATGAAAGGGAAAGGTTCTCCAGGTCTGGGAAGACTTTCTGTGATGGCTAAGTGGAAGAATTTCAGGATTAGGAGAAAATGTTCTCTTGAGAACATTTCACGGAACCAACCTATGTACCGAGAGCTTTTGGTGAACTAATAGGATTCTATTGTTGGCCGTTTATTTATGCCCATATTCAATAAACATGCAATCAAGCCTTTCAGTTAAGGTAAATCTATATTTTTCCATTTTGCCCGAGACTTTGGCGACAGATTTTTATTCGTCATAAAGAAATTCTTAGCATACCTATTCGTTTCCCCTACTTTTGAATTCAGTTGCGTGGCAGTGAAAAACAAGTTAAAATAACTTATTGGCGGAGAATCATGGTGTGGGGCTTGTTATGGTCCTTGGTATTCACAAGGTGGCATTGGAGGGTTATCAGAGTTTCCAAACACTTCCTCCCACTCACTATCCTCAAGATCAACAGTTTCCTCATCTCTCTCCGAATCCTGTGAATCACCACTCTCTGATAAAGATAAAATTCACGGCCGAGAAGATGTTAACCAGACGTATTTGCCAAAAGACTCATTACAGGATGATGCAATACTCTCCTCAGTGGTGTTTGACTGTAATTCACTGTCACTACTAAAATCAGAGTCAAATATCGTATCCTGGATATCTTCTGTTTTCATATGCTTAGACTTAACGTACCCCAAAATATTTCCCTAAAAACATAATTTGATGATTTAAAATAAATTTAGCATAATATCAAGCAATTTTAATTACCGAAATGATATAAAGTAATATTTTTTTTTATAATTATCAAAATCTTTGTACAACATGAATCACAATCGATACTCAAAATATTTCCATGGCTATATTATTTTGTTTATTCGGTGAAAACACATAATCACTCAAAAAGAAACTTATTATTCTTTACCTGTTATGATAGAATAAGAAGATTACACAACTTTCCAGCAAACCTTACGAATATCACTAAATGAGGTTGGACACAAATATCTCCGTACAAGTGAACACTCCACAATAAACCATGCTACTGATGGCAGTGCAGAGTGGAAAGAAAAAAATGATAAAAAATTCTTATGTCAAGAATGAGTATTGGGTCTGTTATTATCAGAAAGAGTAAACACCACAGATAAAGAAGGCTTCATGACTCATATCATCCAGACCTTGCTCAGCGGATTATTGGAGCGAAGAAGAAAAACACAGGCAATAGATCGGCCCTATGCAATTTTTGCATTAGTTGAATGGGCCGATAGATTGGCCGGCCTGCAGTAAAAGGGTTGTTGGATACTGCAGCACAAGTAAATACTCTGCCTGTACATGTGTTTAATAAACTAAGGTAAATGCCCAAATTCAGCAATCTGTGCATCCATTGTTAGCTTATGGTGACTTTCCAATTAAGAGACTGGGAGCTGTTAAGATGCACTGTAAAGTGAAGGGAACTTGGGCACCCTTAATGTTTGAATTGGTCGATATTCCTAATGCAGTCCCTTTGCTTGGTATGGACTATTGTGTGATGTTGAACTTGGTAAGGAGGGTTGAAGGAGTTGCTACGAAAACTAGCAAAGAAAAACTGTGTAATGAGTATAAAGATGTGTTTTCAAGATTAGGAAAATTCCCTGGAGAACCATATGAGATTAAATTAAATCCCAAGGTAACCCCAATGGCAGCTAATTGTAGAAGAGTCCCTATAAGCTTGTATGATAGGTTGAAACTGAATTTAATGTAGTTACAGCAAAAAGAGGTTACATCAAATTAAGCAAGTCAACTCCTTGGGTGATTGTGGAAAAACCCAATGGATCCTTGAGATTATGTTTGGACCCAACACATCTGAATAGGGCTACATTAACCAGTCAACTGGGTATGCCGTATATAATCGTCATACGATTTTCTCACCCAATCGTTATGGGTATGCCAAAATAGTTCGTCATGTGGTTTGTATATCACGTAGCAGTATCCTCGTAGTTTACTTCCCCACCTCATGTTGAAAAAATATAAGGTTCTTACGGAAGGCCTGCATTTGTCATGCAGGGTTGCCTATTATTGTCCCAACGTAGGTGAAAGCGGGAATTCCTACATTTTTTCGCACATGTTTACGGTCAGATTCGCATTCCCTTAACCTCCTGTGGAGTCCCGAAAGTTATAAAACCCCCTCCAAGTATCAGTTACCGTTATAATTTGAAAAACAATGTTAAAAGAAAAGTATAATTTAGTCTTAGTACGGAAATCTAATCATTGTTCTGTTGAATATTGAGAGGCTCAGTTTTACTTGAAGCATGTGCATTACAGTTATTACAAAGGGTGAATTTCATTTTACATAGTAATATAGTGGTTGAGACTGATTTCTTGGAGGGTGCAATAAGTTGTTTATAATTTTGACATGTAGTTCATCGTTAATTATTATTTACTTCAATATTAATAAATATCTAGTTAAACCCTTAATTATTGTCATGATTTTAAAAACCACCTCAATCGAGGAAAAAGTGCATCTAGGCAAAATTAAATCCCCAGATGAGTGGTTAAGGGAATTACAACCCATACCAGTATATGAGGAGTTGCTTTCTAGGCTTTCAAGATTTCAGTATTATTTTGTATGTGATCTGAAAGACGGCTATTTTCAAGTTGACCTAGATGAATAAAGTAAGGATCTTGGTTGTTTTATCACACCATTTGGCAGGTTTAGATTTAACTGTCTCCCATTTGGGTTATCTTGTGCCCCAGAGATTATTCAAAGAAAATTGGCAGAATTATTTGGTGATATTCCAGGTGTAGTAAATTATTTTGATAATTTAATTGCTGGATAGAATGATGAAGTTGAACATGATACAATGATTAAAGCTGTGTTAGAGTGTGCTCTGCAATGTAATGTTAAGTTGAATGTTGAGAAATTTCAGTTTAAAGTTCAAAGGGTAAAATTCTTAGGGAATATTTTATCAAAGTCTGTAATTGAACCACATATGAAGCATGTTCTTGCTATTCAGCATATGCCTAGCCCTAAAAACAATAAAGAGCTATTGTGAAATATTTAGGAAGATACATACCAAATTTAGCAAAGGTATCAGCACCATTAAGAGAGTTAACTTGTAAGACAGAGCAGTGGTCTTGGACAACTGAGCATAAAATGGCATTTTTAGCCTTGAAAAAATTAGTGTCGTCCATCCCAGTATTGCATGTGTATGATTATAGTAAACCGTTAATTATTGAAAATGATGCTTCAAATGAGGGAATTGGATGTTGTGCCCTTCAGGATGGCAGTCCCATAGGACTTGCTTCAAAAAGCTTGTCAAAATCAATCAAAGTATTGGGCTCCTATTGAAAAGGAATTTTTTGCCGTAAAATTTTCTTTGGAGAGGTTTCATGAATTTATATATGGGAGGCATGTAACTGTGCAGAGTGACCATTAACCTTTAGAAAGGATTGTAAAGAAACCTGTTTCTGAATTGTCCCCTAGGCTACAAAATATTAAATTGAGGTTGTTGAAGTATGATTTTGAAATAGTGCATAAGCCAGGCAATAAGATATAGCTGATGCCTTGTCTCGAGCAGTAGTTGAACAATCTGGACCAGAAGATGAAATTACTCAATATACAATTCATGCACATGTTAAGAATTTACCTTTCTGATGAAAAAAGGGTGACTTTCAAGAGGTGTTGTCTCTGGATCCTGAAATGAGTGAATTGTGTAAGTTAATAAGGAGTGGGTGACCTGAGTCAAAGGATAAAGTCTCTGAGGCCTTAAAGACATTTTGGAAGTGGTGTGATGATTTGCATGTGGGTGAAGGGTTACTTTTTCTTGGGAACAAGTTATTTGTGCCACCTAAATTAAGGAGGGCTATGCTGAATTTAATTCATGAAAGTCATTTTGGTGTTAATAAATGTAAAGCCAGTGCAAGAGAGGTATTTTTTTGGCCAGGTCTTTCAAGTGACATTGAGAAGCTAGTTTCCCAATGTCAAGTCTGTATGAAATTTCAAAGAGCAAATGTAAAAGAGCCATTAATTCCTCATCCTATTCCACAGAGAGCTTGGTCTAGAATTGGAGCTGATGTATTGGAATTTTGTGGAAAGTCATTTTTAGTTGTAGTTGACTATTATTCAAAGTGAATAGAACTAAAATTATTGAATTCTAAGTCTGCTCAGGCAATATGTTCTAAAATGGAGGAAATTTTTAGTTTTTTGGGAAGTCCTGATGTATTAATTGCAGACAATGTTCCTTTTAGTTCCATAGAATTTAAAAGATTTGCTAGTAGTTGCAATTTTGAAGTGGTTACAACCAGCCCTCATTATCCTCAGGTCAATGGAATGCCTGAGAAAGCTGTTGGGATATCTAAACAAATTCTGGGTAAGGTAAAGGAAGCAAATGTTCCACTGTCCTAATGTTACTAGAATATAGAAACACCCCAATTGCTGACTTTGGGTTATCCCCTGTTCAAATGTTATTGAATCGGAGGTTAAAATCAAAAATTCCAATACACCCAGAGCTGCTTGAACCGAGGATTAATGTGAATATAAAGGAAATGTTAAAATGGAGACAAGAGGTACAAAAACAGTATTTTGATAAGGATTCTAAACTACTGAAGCAGCTGTTAAAAAATTTAAAAAAATCAAATTTTGTTAAAACTCCAGATGGGGTGTGTTACAGAAGGAATAGAATACACCTTGAGATGTTCCGACTGAGCTGCCTGAAAAGGCTAGTGATGTTCCTGCTTCTGCTTGTAATAATTTTGTTAATCCACATAGAATTAAAAGAAATGTCAGACCTCCTGTTTATTTGCATGACTTTGTTTAAAAGATGTAAATGCCAAATGATGTAAAGAATGTTATTCTTGTGTTTTGTGATATGGTGTGCTTCTTTAGTTTTCCACCATCACGGACTAGAGGGTAGCGTGGAATGGCTGCCATTGATGTTGCGAATGTATTCCTGTGTCTGAGCAGTAATAAACTGATACTATTTATGCCTAGACTTTGAATCAACCATTTATGATAAGGTCCTTGGTCAATATTATTCAGCCCATTGATCATGCTAGTGTAGAACTGAGTGCTGACTCATATACAACCTTATCAATGGTAATCCCAGTTACAAGCAGTATACAAACCATTTTAGAAAACCACACTTCAAAGGGTGTTAAAGGAAGTGGCTTGACGTTTGTTAGAAACTTAGTGCAAGCTTTCAGAGTTTGCTTTCCTGACTATAGGACCTCACAACCTAATGTTATAGCAATGATAATTGATCCAAGGTTTAAAGCAATACTTCTATCAAAAGAAGAAGTCAACCTGTCCAGTGACGTTATTTCAGGAAAAATCTTAAGTAAAATTGAAGTCAATGCAGCAAGAGAAATTACTTTCCAACAAGTCGAAATGGAATAATGTCAAAACCAAGCCTCTTCTTCCCTATGGAGTGTCTTTGATGAGCTAGTGAAAAAAAATCCTGTGAAAAATACAACAATGTGTACATGACCAAATTTCTACCTATTTAGATGAGGTAGTTATAGGTAGGAATGAAGATCCTTGTGCTTGGTGGAGACACAATGGTGAACATTTCCATCATATGCAAATCTATTGCTTGGCATTATTTGTCAATACCAGTAACATAAGTACCTAGTGAGAGGTTGTTTTCAGTTGCAGGAAATGTAGTTACTGTAAGAAGAGGAAATCTCATGCCAGAGCATGTGGAGCAACTTGTTTTTCTCTTTCACAATATAAAGTAACTTCTTTCTTACAGACACTAAACAATGAAAGAAATTGCATATCTTAGACAAATGTTTAATTCATCAATTCATTATTTGTTTTATTATTTTGTCTCGAATTGAGAATTTTTTCAAAGTGAAGAAATATTTTTCTTAAATTTCATCAATGGATAATTTAGTATATACAATGTTATATTTAACCATTTTCTATACTAATAAAACGATTTTATAGTAAAATTTTATTAAGTGATTATGATATTGAGTTATATTAAAATCTTTGAATGTTTTCTATAACTAATAAACAAATATATGCATAAAAATTTGTGAAATATTTTTCAATGTAAAAAGATCTCCGACTATCCCAGCGAATTGATGTGAAAAAATTCTCTCGGGCTTCCAGCCAGGTCATGATACTGTCGTATTCCAGACTGTATACAACAGCATCATGACCCAGCTGGAAGCCCGAGAGAATTTCTTCACATTTTTTAATGTATTATATATATTAATGCATTCCCAAATAGAATCATACAACAGTTTTATCAATATGCTATATAAATATTTTTAGAGTCAAATAATCATCTTATAAACATTAAATGTTGAGTATAATTTTCATTTTCTTATTTCCATGGCTTAACTTCTAGTTTTAGATCTCTTTGGTGAAATATGTAATAACCTGTAAAATGTATCACTTCTTTTAATCATCGCGTTATTAACAAAATATACAAGCATTGAAATAAAAAAAATGCTTTCAAATATAAATAATAATTTCTAAACCAGCGATCATCCTCCTATAGTAGGCAATATATTTTTCAAAACTCTTATATCAATCTGGCTTAATTTTTCAATTTTAGGTTTTATATTCTTTGTTACGAATCATCGCAAATTAAGAATAATTATTATTGAGTTAAAAAAGGCCTTTCAAACACTTTTATTCTATCTATCAAAATCATTAAATATACCTTTAAACATAAGACTCAAACGACTCGAAACTTGAATTTTTCAGCAATGTTAGACTTGAACTCGACTTGAGTTTAAAAGTTTGTTGTTCACACATCTCTATAAATTATGAAATTTGGGAAAACAAAGAGCAACTCATCCGCAGTGATTTTAAAGCTATTAAAGCCAATATAAGTATTAAATAAATAATTATCTGGAAAGTATAGGCGTAATAAGTTCCGTTGGATCATTTTGTTCGGTACCTCTACTACTGGCAGTTATTTTCAATAAAATGTATAATGTAGAAAACGCATGTCCTTCAGAGATACAATGTATCGTGATTTCACTGTACTAAGAATTCTTCCAACATGGCTAGAGATACATAGTGATAGGTAGAAATAAAGTGATTACTATAGGATATTTTTTTAAATGTGTAAGAAAAAGAAACTCACCTTATAAGGGGCCACAAATTCTTCTGCGGTAATACCGGAGAAACGTAATGATCCAGATCGATTTACTGCAATTTCTGGAATTTCTCTCACTGTTACATTTACAAATGCATTCACAGAATGCCGGGGAACATATACCGATTCCTCAGTAACCTTTAATTATAAATACAAAAATAATTATTATTCATATGCGATATAGCGGATGTTCAATGTTATAAATCAAACTTGAACAATTTTTTAAAATATTAAAATAGCTTTAGAAAACAATCGCTATATATTTTGATTGAATTTCCTTTACCACAATGATGATTATTTTGCAGATGAAATACTTACAGTTATAACAATACATATACAGGAGCAACCATGGCGAGGCTTGAGGAAATATTCCTTTGCCTGATCTATAGTGAATTTATAGTCCAAAATACAACAAAGGGAAAGTAATAAAAACTAAAAACAAAATAATAATAATTAAGGTCCAAAACTGGAAAGTTAAAAAACAAGAAACTGCATTTAATTGGGTTTGCAGAGATAAATATTCCTCTAAGAATGCTGAGTTACTAGGTCCTTGGATTGTATTTTTATGTAAACCTGAAGAAACATAATTTTTTTGTTCTTTCCCTTCTTAGACCTCGGCAATTATTATTATTTTCCATTTTTTTTATTTTCCCTTTTTTGAATCTTGATCTCTAAAAATTCACAACAGATATAGTAATGGACTATTTTCCACACTATACCCACTCCCCGATTAACACTCTTAATTGGTGCCAGGAAAATCGAGTGCTAACTGAAACAGCGCTATTTGGAATATGTACTTCCATAAGAAATGACGACATAAGATTTAATTCGGACCCGAGATTCTATTAATGAAAATGAAAATGGATAGTATTATATAAATATTACACCAAAGTATTCTTTGTTAATCATATTACGTAGCGTAGAATAGGTCATTTGTATTGCAATTATATTTAACATTGAACAGTAAAAACTTGAATATAAATGAAGAACAGAATGCATTTTACAGAACATATGTTGATCTCATGCTGAATAAATCACACAGGAGCATTGAGGAACAGGAATTAAAGTAGAAGAAGATACCTGCATCTACTTACATCATATTTACCCGAAAGGAAGACGAGGTTTTTCCACAAAAATGCCATTAAGAATATTAGGTATCGTCTTAGAATGGAGTATGAGGATTTAAGGTGAGAATACACCCCTATTTTAAATGCGCCATGAAACACCCAGATGTCAAGTATATGCCCATTAAAATATTTATTATTGCATAAAGTAATACATCATATTTAATTAATTACTATAATACTTTAAAAATTTAAGGTCAAATTTCTTAAAATTGCTCCCACAGACCAATGGTTCCACTTCAGCAGTAGGGAAGTTTTTAGAGCTGGATAGGTAATCGCACGACAAGTTGAAAAAAATTACTACAGCTGGGCAGTTCCGTGCATAATATGAAACACAAAGTCATGTAGGCACAAATTAAGGTGTCTAGTAATACAATATAAACAAGACTGATACAATTTAAACATATCTACTACAATTTAAACATGATGCTTTAGGTTTGGTATGCCAACAGCAGACGTAAAGTGGACGTGAGTTTCATTGTGTAGAAAATTTACTAAAGCACTTGAGTAATACATGCTTTTCTGAGTTTTAAAGTGAAATAGTGACAAGTTATTATTTATAACTTTTAAATAAGATACCCCAAACAAGTGGCAGATCGCGTACAGAAAAAGGAACTGCGGCAAGAGGGAATGTATCAAAAGGAATTAGTAGAAGTTACAACAGAAATTTCAAGTTAATCGTGGTGTGCTATGCTGAAGAAACAAATAATTGCGCGGCAGGGAGGAAATACAATGTGACTGAAGCAAATACGCGAAGGTGGAAGCTAGCAAAAGAGAAACTTGAAGGTGCTAACTCAACACGGAGATTATTTAGTGGTCCAAAACGAGGCTGATTTCATGCATTATAAGAGGAAATTGCAAACTTTGTGCATATTCAAAGAATGGACGGTAAACCAGTGATGCAGGATATCATTAAATTGAAAGCCCAAGAATTAGAATGATCGCAAAACATTCCACACCAAGAATTTAAGGCTAGTAATGAATGGTGTGTGCGTATGATGCACCATAATGGTTTTAGCCTGTGACGAAGAACTTCACTTTGCCAGCGTCTACCTTCTGACTTTACAGACATACTTATAACTTTCCAGAGGCATGTAATTCGGTTGTGGAAAAGTCACAATTACCTTCTGAGCCAAATGGGTAATGCAGATGAGACACCCATTTACTTCGACATGCCATCCAATTACACAGTCAACGAAAAAGGTGCAAAAAATGTCATCATAAAAACTTCCGGGAATGAAAAACTGCACATTACTGTAATGCTGGCTGTATTAGTGGATGGAACAAAGTTATCGCAGTATGTTATTTTAAAACGCAAAACAGTGCCTAAGGAAGTACTACCAAATGGAATAATTGTTAAATGTCAAGGCCAAGGATGGATGTCTGCTGATTTAATGAAGGACTGGCTAAGCATAGTTTGGAATAGACGACCTGGGGCACTTTTAAGGCAGAGAGCAATGCCCATCTTAGATGCATTCAAAGGCCACCTTACAGAGGAAGTTTAAATTACTCTTCACGGTATGAATACTGACCTTGTAGTTATACCAGGAGATATGACATCACAAATTCAAGTGCTACATGTTGTAGTGATGAAGCCCTTTAACGATTACATAAAGTCATTTTATTCAGAATGGCTTTTGGCTGAGGGCCATGCATTAACACCTACAGGGAAAATTAAGAACCCCAGTATACCACTTCTCTGTAATTGGATCATTGCAGCATAATCAAAATCAAAATAGATCCCAATAGTATCTCAAGAGGGTTCAAGAAATGCTGCATATCAAATTCCATGGACTACTTGTTCGAATTTGAATAAGTTGTGATGAATGAACAGGACAGCAAGAATAAGGGAAGGAAACAGAGGCAGGGGGAGGGAACTCATCAGATACATCAAGTTCCTGTCGGCGTTCTTGAGCGCTGTCGTCGCTCTACTTTGAATGGCAAGGCAGCCAATGAGTGAGCGCCAAGCCGAATTTGAAGTGATCATATGATCACGTTGAGAAGTTGTAACGGTTGAACTAGGTAACTGCGTAACTGTAAGTTTATCCGCCATTACGGGAAATCTTGGGAAAGAGTTATTTTTTAGTACAGGTAGGGATGTTTTGACTATAGAGGAGTACATGAATGAATGGTTAACAACTTCATATATGCTGGTGATACATGTGACTCTTTGTGTGTGTTAATTAAGTTATTTTCTGTACGTTGCAACGTTTCCACTAGCTTGCTAAAATGAATCAAGCAGAGAAGATAGTGCATGCACGTAAGTGCTACACACTAAACTGCAAACATACGAGGGGAACGAGTGGAGATCTAAAGTTGAAATTACATTCGTTTCCTCACACGGAATCTACCTAAGTACTATTAGCTATATTTGTAAAAATATTTTTGAAAGTCGACAAAATTACATGCAGTAATACCTCGATATACGAAGTAGAAGCGCTCCGTGAGTTGCTTTCGTGTATTGAAACAATATATCGATTAATTAATGTACTTCTATATTTTATGACGTACAGTACTACATATTGTGTAATAATATTACGTACCGAGAAAAATAAAGAATGAGTTACGTTTCTTTTTGAGATTAATCTTACTGTGGTTGTGTTTACGTATGTGAAATTATATCCAGATTGCAATTTGGAACACACGAACCTTGTTCTACCGCCCAACTCAGCTTAGTTGTTATTTTTGATCCTTTAATAAGTGGCTGAGAACGTTCTCTCGGATGTGTTTGTTTATTCCTAAAAAAGGCTGTGGCCTTATATCTATTGCATAATAAGTATAGCCAATTTGACATCCTATACATATATGTATATGTCCTGGGATGAATAAAAATTATTATTGTTATGGGATTGCAATTTTTAACTTGAAACCTCTCGTTTCGAGATACGGCGAGTATATCATGGACTACCTGTAGTAAAAAGGTCAACACTTTGTTGAGCCGATATTTAGTGTACAGATTATTCGCATATCGAGTTATTACTGTAGTTAGATATGTATCTCAGCATTTTAAACTTTAAAAATAGTAACCATTTAACGAGATACTTCACTATGGCTTGTTTTCATGTGATGCATATCTTCACTTTAGGCTCTTTAGGAGCAAAGTTGTATTTGATGCATATGTTGAGGTGTTAATAATTCTGTAATGTTATCATTCCAGGTGCCGAGAATGGGTTGCAAGGGCAGGGAACCCCGCTTTATTTGATAGGGCCATTATGTCACTGAACAAAGGGGCATATTTGTGCGAACATCATTTCACCCCGTCAATACAAGTCCTATGAAGAAGGCAAATTGTTACGTGGTGCACTTCCTACAATATTTTCTACTGTTCCTTCATCATCATCTTCAACGCCTCATTCTATCTCAGTTGACAACCAATCCATCCCTAGTGTGTGAGCAATTACTTTCAATGGGTGAACCACTGCATGTTGAGGACAGGCTTTATTTTCCGTCTGAGAGGTTTGTAGAGTCTGTGGGGCGTGCTTTGGTTTTCTTGAATGATGTAATTCCTAATCATCATCTTGACGATCGGATTGGGGAGGTGGGGAAAAATGCTATCCTGAAGTCGGAATTTTTATGGCTCCATTGCAGTGCTCACAAAATCAAGGAGAGAACTGCCGAGGAACTGTGCAAATATGCCCTCTTTAGGTATAGCGTTAGTTTAAGTAAATAAATAGCCAGGTAGTCTGATTTAGTTCTTAGGATTAGAATGTACAGTGGAAACCGCTTAACACGAAATGTGGGGGACCATCGCAAACATTTCGTCTTAACCGAATTTCGTGCTAAACGAATTTCATGATAACCTTTTTTGAGACTGATTTGAGATATTGATATAAGCTCGTAAATAAATCTTGACATAACAAATATGCAATGGAAACAGCACAGTAATTAGTTATAATAATGAAAACCTTATAATTTATTCATTACATATACACATAAAAAAAGTATTTTATTTCAATAATTTCTTAAAAACAATGTACAAATATTAAGTATCAAGGTCGCTCATGTAGTTCAATTGTCTACTTCTTAACAAAAAATTCCGTATATTTTTTCTGCCTAGCATTCATAATGATCTTTTTTTCCACATATTGTTCCAAATCAGCGTGATTTCAGTTGTCAATCTCATTACAGACGACACGCGACCGATGATATCACACAATTCACTTTCAGTATATGTATTTACCCTAATTTTCGTAGTCAATTCAGTTTCATGCTGTCCAGAAAACCTATCTGCTGATGGCGAAGAGGAAAATCCAGCATGGCGAAAACAATTTTCGATTGTTTTCGCTGTAACTGATCTCCAAGCGGCATACAACAAATGCAAGGAATCCAAAAGAGTCACGGGCTTAATTTCCTCATTTGATTCAATACTAGATAAATATTTCTGGAGTAATAACTTCCGATAGTGGCATTTTAGATTTTTTATAATACCCTGGTCACATGGCTGCAATACGCTTGTTGTATTAGGTGGCAGAAAGATCAGTTTAATTGATTTCAGCTTTTCCACTTCTGGATGAGCAGGGCTGTTGTCGATAATTAAAGCTATTTTGCGCTTCTGGCATGAAAAGCGCTTGTCCAATGCCCTAACCCAGTCTGTAAAAATGTTTCCCGTCATCCAAGCTTTTTTATTTGCAGTGTATTCCACGGGAAGCTTCTTTACATTCTTGAAGCAGCGAGGATTCAGAAATTTACCCACAACAAACATCGGGATTTTTTCAGAACCGACTGAATTGCAAGCCACCATTACCGTAATGCACTCTTTAGATTTTTTTCCACCAGAGCACTGCTCATTTTTAAAAGCTAAAGTTTTTTCTGGGAGGCAGCGAAAAATATTCCGGTTTCGTCAGCATTAAAAATGTCCTTAGGTGCAAAGTCTGTTAATAATTTAGGCAAGGTAGAAGTTACACACTCTGACGTCATATCACGGGAGACGTCTCCCGACTCGCCGGAAACACTTAAAAATTATCCCATTCCTCACCTTGAATCGCTCCAACCATCCAGGACTAAACTTGAATTCAATTCCCAATTCTGATCCCAAAGCGTCAGCCTTCGCCATTAAAACAGGACCAGAAATTGGAGCATTCTGGGCTCTTGCTTGCTTAAACCAGATGATCAGCGCCACTTCCAAATCCTGGTGCTTTGCTGTGCGTAGATGCTTCCGTTCCGGTTCAAACATGCTTCTCTCAAACACAGATGTTATTTTATCACGATTTTTTATAATTGTTGACAAAGTTGAAAAGGGAATTTCGAACTCTTTGCAGATGTCCGTTTTGGTTCTATCACCGTTATCAACCGCTTGTAGGAGCTGCATTTTCACTTTCAGCGGTATTGCTTTTTGCTTACACACTTTACTAGCCATTTTTATGTGTCTTTTATCTTTTATAAAAATATAAAATCACAACTGAAAACGATCCCGAAAAAGAAAGAATAAGCTCACAGATTAGTTTCACATTCGCTAACCGTTCCACCCCAAAATTCAGAATAAACTGAGTAGAACTGTTCTGCATAGGGGTCTAGAGACGAGAGCAAGGGAGGAGTTTAGCGTATTGAAAGACGGGGAAAGGGAAGGTACAGTACAGATAACAATCTGCACCTCCAAATCCTTCCTTTCATTCAAAGATGGTAGTTCCCAGAATTTAGTTTATTGCTGCCAAGGAAATCTCTGTAGCAACCCTCTCAACGGGGGCGCGTGAGTTTCTCTGAGGTCTACTAATGATCATGCCAATTGAAAGAGAGAGGGAAGGAGGCGGTACAGCTGTGGTTGTGAGATTATTCATACTTCTATGTTAAGAAACGAGTGGGTCGTTTCGTGTTATCCAAAGAATTTGACGGGGATTTATTTTCAGGGGACCGAAATTTTTTTTCGTGTTAACCGAAATTTCTTGTTAACCATTTCGCATAAAACGAACTAATATACGTTGAAATGTATAGGCACCGGTAGGGACCGAGCCTGCATTTCGTGTTAACCAATATTTCGCGTTATCCGTTTTAGTGTTAAGTGGTTTCCACTGTATTAGTGATATTTATGTATGTATTCTTTGTAGATATTGGTGTTCTTTCTTTTTGTGGGCCTCGATTCTTATGTTTGCTTAATTGTTTCATATTTCATTTATTTTTTAAGATAATGAGTATTCCGTTTATTCTGTTAGCAAATAGTAAAATTGTAAAAGAATTTAAGAAATTGATTTTATAATACTCAGTGTTTTTCACAATTATTTCCATAAATTACATGGTAATGTGCTAAATAAAAGAACCTTTGTGTGGAAGGAACAGGTTCAGATGATTGAAGATATTCATGAGACTTACAAATGGTATTGTGGTGGAATGCTTTTTTTGTGGTGGAACTGTCAATTAAGTGAAATTCCAAGTTAGATGTATTTTGTAATTATAAATTTATATTTACTTGATAACCATTTAATTTTGATAATTATGTTAGCTGAATCATTATGCTGTATTTAGTTTCATTGCTATTTCAATCAACATTTGCTTTGATTCCTATGCTTATTGATTCATTGAGACTGGCAAAAGTCACTTCTGTTCATACTTTCTCATGACTTGTTTCTTTATTACTGTTATGATGTTTGTCTGGTGGCTAGCTTCTGCAGCTTTCATATGTTGCTCTTTTAAGCATGATCTGCCTTGCTTCAAAATTATTCTTTCGTCTGTTACAAACATTCTACTGTAATATTTTTCAATGTGTGCATGTTTCCTATATTTATTGAACAATAATTGATCTATGTGGTTCAATTCCATTTCATATCTGTTATATGTAAATATTTACAATATTTCTAATGCAATAAAACTATTTAAATTTAAATTGTTATTCTTTCTATTCTCACCCATTACTCCTCTGGTTACGTTATTGGTAAAAAGGTTTGATTTGCTAAATAAATAAATTAGCGTCATTTATTGAAAAATAATGAATCAAATTAAATTGGTGTAAGATTTTTGAAAAGTGCGCTCGCCGTCTGTACGAAGCTGCCATTGGCTGCTGAAATTCGTCTGCTAGCTGCCTGTTCTCCGCTTCGATTGGCTGCAAAAATGACGTCATACGTCACAACGCAACAGCAGCACCAGCTTCGGTGCCTTCAGGAACTTTTTGTACTAGCCAGCGAAGACCACGATTTTAACATGGGAGTTCGCTCCCCCTGACAGAGGGGAGGGAGATGTAAGTAGTAAATTTACTTTTTTTATCCATCCTCTTAATGTTAGCTTGTTATACATATGTTAAAGTTTTTTTTGTAAGTGAACCTAATTTTTTTAGGGGTCATCGTAAATTCAAGGTTGTCTTCCTTTCAGGTAAATATGGTATATATAGGGTGAGGCAATAGTCACTATAGAGCCACAATTTTATTATTAAAGAAAATTGAAACATAATAACATAAGCATCATGACTGAAGATACTGTTCAATTATGAGAAAGCAACCAATAAGACAAAAATCAAATCATATATCAAAACAATCGAAACCTTACTATGTTTCGATAAAGAAATATCGATTCATAAAAGAATTATCACAAGTGCTTGATAAATAAAGGAACATGGAATGAGACCAAATAAAGGAAGAATTAAAATACCATATTAATCCGAATATAGTTCCCCCTTTTTGACCAAAATATTAGTAAGGAAAGTAAGGTGGGGGACTATATTCGCCCCCAAAAAATTAGCAAACGAAAATATGACTGTCGGCAGTAAGTATAGGTAACAATTAATGCCCTCACTTGATTTGATTGTTTTACAGAGAATTTCTTGATACATATGCCTCAGTAACTCAATTCTTTTTGTTCAATCTTTGGAATCCTTGCCTTAACGTTCGTATTTTCATAATAGAGGGAATTGCAGAATTTTTTGCTTTGAAAGTGTTGATTGGCCAACTTCATCCCTTCCCTAAATCACAAATATGCAAATATTTATATGTAGTGGTACCACCTATCGTTATTTTAGAGAAAATGTCACCACGGCGAAAGAAATTATCTTTATTACCCGTCAATTCGTAGTGATCCGTAGGGCCGTAGGCAATTCTGTCAGCTGGTCAGACTAGTTTGCACAGCTATTGATTGTATATAATGCAATCACATTATAAAAGTATTACTTACGTAAATCAAACCAAGGTATTGAAGGTGTTTCAACTATCTACAGAATGCATTCCTTGATGTGATATTCCAAGGCATAACTATCAGAAGTAACAAAAATATGGGTAAAATAAATTATGAAAAGAATGTTAACTGCAAATCTGGTGATAATTACTTTTTTATACAGGCACAATTCAAGTAGCCATTGTCAACGGCATCTGAATAATACAAATGGAATTTAAATAACATTCATAAATCAAAATTTTCGAATTTAGTCCAGTAACAACTAATACATATTTAAATTACCCCTGCAACTATAACACACAAAATGTGATGTCACCATTTCATTGTAAATTTATAGCTGTAACTAAATTGCTCGTACATATTAAAACGCTTTCTTTAGAATATTACAAGATGATCCAAACAGAACTTATGACACCTACTTTCCATTTAATCATTTATTTAATACTTATATTGTCTTTAATAGCTTTAAAGTCATCGCGGATATGTAGCCCTTTGTGTTCCCAAATTTCATAATTTAGCATTATAAAATACTACAAATACATTCGAATGGAATATTAAATTGATCACACGTATTTGTGTGGCAAAAATACTGCGTGTACTTATTAGAATATAGTGAATCTGAGTCCAACAATAGTTTGCTATGGCAACACTCGTAATGAGTGATAAAAACTGCAAAATTGCCAGTATTTATGCGTAATTCTATGAAATACAATCAATAAGCAAAATTCTAAGATAAAAATTAGAATATTCATCCCTTTCCTCAGAGAATAGTACAAAACTCGCTCTGATATTACAATTCTAAGAAATTTTAATGCACAACAAAAAATTACTCTGCACGATGGATTTCAGATTTTCCATGTAAATCAAATGGGAAGGGTAATTCCTGGAATTGAACCCGGGACTTCAATCTTCGCAACAAAAATTATCCTCGGAAGCTCGACCCATGTAGCAGGAGATTTCCACCAAGTTTCATGAAAATCATTCTATTGGTTCAAAAGTTAATAGGGGGAAACGGACAGAGAGACAGCTACAACGATAAAACTATAAGCTCATAATTTGGGTAGCAGTAAATAAATTTAAAAGAACCACTTTTACTTTCCTCCTATTATAGGATTATTGCTGAGCATCTGACTCTTCAGCATATATCATGGCTAAAAGCCACTTGTTCGACTACTAGTAGCAATAATTACAGTAAAATCTGGTTAATTTGAACCTCCATGTTTTGGAAGTCAACATAATTCGAAATTTTTTAACACATAAAGGATCACAAAAGCCAATTACATACAAATGTGTTTCAATAATTCAAAAACCTCTATAATTTGTAATTCGAAATAATTTTTAGCCTGATTCTCCGAGTATCAATGCATTTTTGCCGGCTTGTTTACAAACATCGTGCGATTGTGAGCATGTCAACGGGGATTTGGGTATTGTTGCCGGATTTGGTCTATCCCCCCTCGGTTCTTCCCCGCCCTCAGTCGCCTCTCCTCAGTTCATCCCCCGCACGCATTTGTTTCTGTCCACTCTTGCCCACACCATGCAAACGTAGTAAGGAGCATCTCACTGCTGTGCTCTGTACCAATATGGACGGGTCAGATAAAAAAATTTGTAATTATCGGAAAATATGCCAAGCCATACTGTTCCAAAGGTATTAATCGTGTTCATTTGCCAATAATTTACAAACATAACAAAAAGGTGTGGATGACGAGAGACCTATTCAAAAGTTTAAAAAAATAATAATGCAAAGGCATATGGCGGTGCAAAATCGTAAAAAAAATTTTATGCTAGACTACTGTTTTGCTCACCATGTGGCTCGAATAAATGTGCCCAATGTTGAGTTGCTGTATTTGCCGCTAAACACAACCAGTGTTATCCAGCAACTCGACCAGGACATCATTTAAAATTTAAATAGCCATTACAAAAAAAAACTATTGTCATCATGCTTGGTGCAAATTACAAATGGGTGTTCGTGGGATGATTTACAAAAATGGATAATTTTAGAAGTGTGTTGGGCCTTGTCACCGGCGTGGCAATTGGTGACTCCTCAGACCACTGCCAAGTAGGTGGTTGGACATCGTGGCGTTTGGACATGTTTCTGCACCCTGAGAAAGTGAATGGGCAAATCGTGCAGGCCTCCAATGATGAGATATCTCTCGGGACTGAATCCATGCTGCTATGTGATATCTCACAGAACAGCACATACGAGTATTGTGGGTGTGATATGTGTTACAGAGACATGGATGAATGCATCAATCCTGGATGGTGAAATCCTCAGTGACCATTACAATAACTATAGAAGGGACAGATCCAGCATCTCTGGTAAAGAGTGCGAGAGGTGTGGGTGTCCTAACCACCTTTGCTTCAGAAATCCCTTCACTCAGGAGGAATGACCTTGAATCCTCCTGTGAAGTAGTTGTCACCTAGCTTCGCCTCAACACTAGTAGTCATCCCCAGGCCTAGTTATTCATCGCATGCGTCTATCTCCCACTCCTTGTGGCCGCTAATGACCTTGAAGCCATCCACTACTCGTTCCTAGCCATTCAAGGAATCCTTACCAAAAATGACGCCTTTGTTCTGCTTGGGGACTTAAACCTCCGAGGGATCTCCTGGCACAAAGCCCCCACAGAAAATGCACCACTCCAACCACATGGTGAACACAATGGCCTATAACTACACACAGTTTATGAATAGATTAACGATTTCAAGCTTACCCAACTTGTAAGTTTCCCAACCTGCGGCAACAACTATCTGGATCTTATCTTTTTATACATAGGGAAAAATGTAACTGTCTCCAACATTAATGTAAATGTCTGTGAAACCCATTCCATCTCATCTGATCACAAATCTATCATTTGCGAATTTAACTTGGACCGAGTCCAACTCATTAAAACATCCCACAGGAAAATCAAGTTCAACTGGAAAAAGGCAGACATACCGGGGCTTACAGAGCTTCTCTCTCACTGCCCCTGGACTCTTCTAGATGCCACCAACTCCTCCGATGAGTGTTATGATATTTTCTATTCGCTTTTAGACAGTTACATCCTAGATTGCGTCCCTAAACTGCAGGTTAACCCACTCAAATATCCTCTCTGGTTTAATGCTGAATTAATATCCTCACTCCAAAGCAAAACCAGAGCCTTTAGAAAATGGAAACACATGAAATTCCCCAATCATTATATAGAATTTTCCACTCTCAGAAGGAGTTTCAAAACATTACAGCGTGCCAAGTATTTATCCTATCTAAACGATATTGATGCCACCATCGATATAAATCCCCAACTTTTCTGGAGACATATTAGATGCCTAAGAGGCTGCAGATGAATTCCGTCTATGGTAACTTTTGACAACTGCGAAGTGTGTAGCCCACAAGATACATGTGAATTGTTTTCTGAATATTTTTCCTCTGTCTTCAAAAAGCCGGTACAATGTTGCTATCACCCTGATCAAGTACAGAGTCAAACTGACCCCATTAACATGCTACACCTCTCCTTTGAAGACATTTCCTCTGCTATTAAAAAACTTAAAGGCGACTCATCGCCTGGCACAGACTAGAGTTGCTGGCTCGAGCTAGCTCGAGCCAAACAGTTCAAGCTTACTTGCCAATATACAATTGGTTCAAACTCGAGCTTTTTATGAAAAAAAGATCCAGCCTCGAGCCTAAGTAACGAAACCTGCTACGCAGCACTGCGCAGGACGGGAATAATTTCTTGTACCCACCACTGTGAAGTAAAATAATAATTAGGGTCGGTTCTAGGCATGGGCAACCGCCAAGGGCGGTCACCGAACCTTTCCAAGGCATACTTGTGAAAACAGGGGAAGACAGGGAATCCAGACAGGCCAAGGAATGGTATTTATACGAGGGGTAATAAAAAAGTAAAGGCAATTTCCATGTAATATTAATACACGTCAGAACGCCATCTCAAGGTCATCATACTTAATATGTAGTCAGTCAAGTCTACATGTGCCTTCCCAGTTGCCAGTGCTCATTGTGTCTCATACAGTTGATAGGTAAACATGTCAGCTCCGCTTTCTGATTGCACCATCAGTGAACAACGTCTGTCAGCAGAATTTTGTAGTCAGAAGGGGTCAAACCCTTGGAGATTTACAGAATGTTAGCACAGTATGGTGAAAAGTGTACAAGTCAAAGAAAAGTGTACAAATGGGTGGAAGGGTTCAAAAGTGGCAGAACAAGTTTGCTTGATGAATAATGTTCAGCCCATCCAACAAGTTCAAGGACGGCAAACAATTTTGATCGAGTTAATGCTCTCATACAAGAAAACAAACAAACTCCTGCCGATACTGATATGTTCTTGACCTCATTCAGCCCCTGCAACCATTGAAACAATTCAATAGCTTAAATTTTAAATTATTCCTCACCCACCCTAAAATTCAGACCTCACCCCAAGTTATTATCACCTTTTTGGTCCTTTGAAAAAAGCATTGCGTGGGCGTCAATTTTTACATGATGATGATATCAAAGAAGTGGTGCATACTTGGCTGCAGGAACAACCAAAAACTTTCTTCTCTGGTGGCATTAAGAAGCTTGTGGACAGATTTAACAAGTGTTGGGTAAAGCAAGGGGACTAGGTTGAAAATGATACTAAAAGTTTGTACATTTTACCTTTCTAGATTTAATAAAAAATAAACTACCTTACCTTTTTGATCTATCCTCGTACTAACATAATAATAATGATCGACATGATAAACTCACTGATAAACTATGCATTCTGGAAGTTTATTTTTAGAAAAAATCACTGACAAAGACTAACAATTTAGCTAAAACTAAAACTTAACTCAAGAAATTTATGAACCAGAAAGCTCTCTAATCTTCTTTTTGCTAAATTGCTCCATATAAACATGTGAAGTAAACATGAAACAACAGTATCTTTAAGCAAAACATGGCAGGTCGACCAAATGATGGTTACGTCCGCAAGATTAGGAGTCGTTTCAAATAATCTAACCGTAGAGCGCATCATTCGCTTCTCACGTCTTTTTTCCGGATGACTCTGCGCTAATAGATGCTTTGAGAGATTTAAAACTGGAGACTTTATTTGTCAAAAATGATTTAATCGAAATAAAATCATCTGTAGTGTTATTTCACATTGAAATGTTTACGAAAAGCTCGGGTAGCTCGATTACCCGACCTTTACCATAAAAAGAAGCTCGCGAGCTCGAGCTTTTGAAAATGGCAGAGTTTCAGTAGCTCTAGCACCGATGATATCCCGGTGTCAATCATCAAAGAGTATTATGATGAAATTACTTGCCCCCTTTATACTCTTTTCCATAAAATATGAAATTGTCAAACTTCCTCGCCAGATGGAAACATCACGCCGATCCATAAAAGTGGAACTAAATCAAAATTTGAAAATTACAGAGCCGACTTTTTCCGAGGTGTCCGAAGGCGTATTACACAGCAAATTAATCGCCCACTTTAAAAGTAAATTCTCGGAGAATCAACACAGATTTTTTCCCAATGGATCAACAATCACCAATTTGTCAACACATCTTAATCACTTAGTTGACAATATTAATATAGGGCAACAAACTGATACTATATATTTTGATTTTGAGAAGGCTTTTGACAGAGTCGACCATGGTTTACTCCTGATGAAACAAAGTTTTTGGCATCAACGGACAGAATTTTTGTGAATGGACACACATCTGCCACGGCAACAGTGACATCATCTGGTGTTCCGCAAGGATCAATTTTAGTCCCTTTTCTATTTAATGTCTTTGTGAATGACCTTCCAGACAACGTCAAATCTCCCAACCTTCTCTATGCTGATAACTACAAAATATCCAATAAGATTTCCAGTTCAGAAGATTGCCATCGACTGCAGCGTGACATTGACACGTTCTCCGAGTGGTGCTCTACATGGCACCTTGCACCAAATATTCCAAAGTGTACGAGTATGACTTTTATGCTAAACAAAAACACCATACAATTTCCATATGCAATTAAAGATATCGAAATAGAAAGAGTTAATGTCATCAAGGACCTGAGGGTCACACTGACATCTGATCTCAACTTCAGTGACTATATTGGCTCTCTGTGTTCTAAATCTTTTAAACTTCTGGGATTCATTAAAAGAAACTGTGTTAAAAACTTCTCCCTTGGCACTGCCATCAAATCTTTCCGCACATTAGTGACACCAATTTTGGAATATGGGAGTGTTATTTGGAATCCCAAGCATGGAAAGAATATCGACGTACTTGAAAAAGTTCAAAAAAGGTTTGTGAAGTGGCTTTGTTTTCAAGATGGTTCCCATTATTCATCTGCCAAGTATACCAATTTTTGCAACCAGTACCATTTTTTCCCATTAACTATTCGACGTAAAGCACTTGAAGCAACATTTATTAGAAACATACTGTGCAGGGACATAGATTTCAATGAGCTCATAAGCTCAATTGGGATAGCGCCCCCCCCCCCCCCCCCCCCCCCCACGTCCCTTTCTCATGAGTGAATGTGCACAAAAACTCCACCATTCCCAGGGTCATCAGGGTGGGAAATGAACTGTGCAACAAAGGAACCAGCATCGATATTTTTAATGACTTAAAATATGTATTCAAGAGAAAATCTTTCAAATTTTTATTGTGCCCATGACAAAGTGCGACATCTGCTTGATACGGCTTACATCATAATTTTATATCAAATTTTTTCTCACTTATATATATATATTTATTTTGCCTGTCCTCATAGGTTTTATTTCTGTATGTACTCGAGAGAAATTCTTTCTCATTTTGTTAATGTGCTCATGACAAAGCACCACATTTTGTTTAATGTGTGCTGCTCTGTAATGTATCACAAATTTTATTCTTACTTATATATTCTCTTTGCTTAGTCTATTTTAATTGGTTTTATGTGTATGGGTTTCATATGTGCATTTATTTGAATTTTATTGCAGCATGCCCTCCCTAAGGACTGCATAACCTTACAGAGGTGGGAGGGTTTGTGTACTCTTATGAACCAAAGAGCTATGCCGGCGGGAGATAATTCTCCTGGTAGGACCATCCAAGCCGGAAAGGTCTGAGGGGATGAGTCAGACTAAGAAGCAGTCTTGGGGGTTTTACATCCCCCTGTGCAAGGGCAGCAGCTTGCACAGTACCTCTGTAGGTGGTGATCATGTGGATCTGAACAGCTACAGATGGGTAATCACTCTGTGAAACTGCGATGAGGAAAGCAAGGGGAAAGTACCTCATTATATTTCCCATGATAGGCTGAAAAGCTGCAAATACCTCTATGGATCTCTCTGGGATAAAATATTCCGGAGGTAAAATAGTCCCCCAATCGGATCTCCGGGTGGGGACTACCCTAGGGGATGCACAGAGGAAATGTAACATTAATAAGAAAGCATGTGGTGAGAAATTAAGAATAAGCACATGGAATGTTAGGACTATGAATTCAGGGGATAAACTAGGGAACTTAAAATGGAAAATGAGAAGGAACAATGTAGCAAAGTTCGGTGGGAAGGAGAAGGCGAGATAAATTCAGACGAATTTAAGATTATTTACTCGGGAAGATAGAAAAAGGAAAGGGGAGTGGGGATTATAATGAGAAAAGAGAGAGCTGAAAGAATTAGCAAGGTAGTGACAGTTAATGATAGATTAATAGCCGTAAAACTTCATATGGAGCCAGTGGAAATGCTTCTAATTCAAGTGTATATGACAACGACTAATGCTGGCGACGACGAAGTAGATGAAATGTATGAACAGATTATGGAGATATTGGAGGAGGAGGGAAAAGGAAGGGTCAACACCATAGTAATGGGAGACTGGAACAGTGTAGTCGGAGAGGGACAGAAAGATAACATAGTGGGAAAATATGGACTAGGGAAGAGAAAAGAAAGAGGGGAGAAACTTATGGAATTCAGCCATAGAAATAGATTGATTGTAACTAATACATGGTTTAAGCATCACCAGCAGAGACTTTACACATGGAGAAGCCCAGGAGACCAGAGACGATACCAGATAGATTACATACTAGTCAATGAAAGATTTAGAAATAGCATTAAAAATGTGAAAACACTACCAGGGGCAGATATCAATTTCGACCACAACCTTTTGGTGGCAAATACACAATGTAGACTGAAGAGCATTAAGAGAAACATAAGAGTTAACAAGAAATGGAACTTAGAGGAACTCCTTAAAAACAAGGAGGCTATCATGACTGAGTTGGAGGAAAGGTTGGGGGAGAGAGCTGAAGAAAATAGGAAGAATGTAGATGAGGAGTGGAGATACATCCATAGCAACATTAAAGATGTAATGGAAAAGAAGGTAAGAAAGATAACGGGTGAAAAAAACAAAAAACCCTGGATCACAGCAGCCATGCTGCAAAAAATGGAAGAGCGGAGAAAGTGGAAGAACATAAACACTGAATAAGGCCAAAGAAAGTACAAGGAGTTAAATAATGCTTTAAGAAGGGAAACAGATAAAGCCAGAGAACAGTGGATAAATGAGAAATGCGAGGAGATTGTCGAGTGTGAAAGAATTTGTAGAACAGACCTCATGTATAGCAAAGCAAGAAAAAGACAAGAAAGATAGGACATAAAGGAATCATGAACAAAAGTGGTAAAATAGTCTCGGAGCCAGACAAAGTAAAGAATGTCTGGAAAGAATACATTGAGGTGCTGTATGACAAAGAGGGAAAGCCAAGAAATATTGAATTAAATGAAAAAGACGATGTGTAAAAAAATCAGCTAGGACCAAGTATTCTTGAGTCTGAAGTTAAAAGAGCAATTGATGACACGAAAAGAAGGAAGGCTGTTGGGAGTGATGCTATACCAGTGGACATTCTTAAGGTTTTGGGGTCGAAAGCAGTTAAGCAACTAACAAAATTTTTTAACCAAGTATATGATACTGGCATATGGTCTGAAGATTTTTTAGATGTTGTTATGGTACCACTGGAGAAAAAGAACAATGCAAAATGTTGTAAGGATTACAGAACTATTAGTTTAATTTCTCACACAGCTAAAGTTCTAACCAGAATAATAACCAAAAGAATTGAATGTAAAATAGAAAAGGAGCTGCAAGATAATCAGTTTGGTTTCAGAAGAGGAAGGGGGACTAGAGATACTATAGGATGTATGAGGATGATGATAGAAAGAGCGCTAGAAGTCAATAAATATATGTATTTTTGTTTTGTAGATTGGGAGAAAGCTTTTGACCGAGTGAAATGGGATAAAATGCTGGGTATTTTAAACAAAATTGGAATAGATTGGAAAGACAAAAGACCGCTTAAAAACCTTTACTTTGATCAAAAGATTAGAGTCAGGGTTGAAGGAGAAGAAACAGAAAGTACTTCAATAGGGAGGGGAGTGAGGCAGGGATGTCCTATTTCACCAGCGATATTTAATATTTATGCAGAAACAATAACAGAAGAAGCGTTGATGGAAGAGAAAGGATTTAAGATAGGAGGTGAAAGTATTACCACCATTAAATACGCAGATGATCAGGGCTTAATAGCAGAAGGCGAGAAAGAGCTTCAGAGGATGACAGACAGACTAGTGGAGGCTGGCCAACAATATGGAATGAAGATCAATGCAGAAGAAACGAAAGTCATGGTGGTTTCAAAGGAACATAAAGAATTAAATATAATGGTAAATGGCCAAAAATTGGAATAAGTAAGTAGTTTCAAATATCTTGGCAGTATTTTAGCGCATGATGGAAGTAGTACACAGGACATCAGAAGTAGGATTGCAATGCAAAAGCAGCATTTAACGAGAAGGAGCTTCTCACAAGCAAGAAAATAAATTTAGAAACAAGGAAGAAATTAGCAAAATGCTACATATGGAGCATAGCTCTTTATGGTGCAGAGACGTGGACAATAAGAAGAAAGGAGGAAAAATATTTAGAAAGTTTTGAGATGTGGGTATGGAGGAGGATGATGCAAATGATATGGACAGAGAGGAAGAGAAACGAAGAAGTATTAGAAATGGCGGGAGAAGATAGGATTCTAATAAAAACAATCAGGAAAAGAAAAGCAAATTGGATAGGGCACATATTGAGACGACAGTGTTTACAAAGGACAATCTTAGAAGGAAAAATTATTGGAAGAAGAGGAAGAGGGAGAAAAAGAATAGGAATATTAGAGAATATAAAGCAGGGATATAATACTTATAGAGGTATAAAAGAGGCTTCTAGGGAGAGAGAGAAATGGAGGCAGCGATTCAGTTAAAACCTGTCTTCGGACAGAAGCATGATGATGATGATGATGATTGCAGCATGTGTAATGGGGGCCTCCTATACACGCTAAATAAAATATTATTAAGAAAAACAGGCTATCTTTGAAGCCAGCATAAGTGTTCAAAGGTACAGAAGTGGAGGAAGTAATCTACAGCAATATATTGGATCCTATCAGTTTCAGACTTCATTTCCTTCAATAATGGCTTGGCTGCATCAGTTGTGTATGACCCAATACTTGAAGAATGGAAAACTGTTATGAGTGACTGCAACTAAGAAGACGATGAGGACAACATCGATGATAGTTTGGATGTGCCATTTCCACCTAAGAAGGATGTTTTTAAAACTTTGGATACCCTTCAAAGATACGTGTCAGTGATGCCAGATGTGCCGATAGATATATGTGAAAAGTTGATGCCATTATACAACACAATATGCTAAGGAGTGCCCCAAAATCAAAATGGGAAAATAAGCGACTTTTTTAAATGTTTAAATTAATCTTTTGTTACAACCTTCTATTTATTTATTTTTAAGTGGAAATAAGTGACACAAACGTTCAACATTTTAGTGGATTTTAATTATATGCTCAAATGTTTCAATATTCATATGTGTAATCGTAAATTTGGATTTTATTCACTGACCTCACATTTTGAGGTATGTACACATACTAACTGCTTTTGTTTTCTGTTTTTTTAATATGGTGTCATATGCTTTTGTTTTTCTGTAAATTATATTTGCATTTTTTAAATATGTTAAATCATGCTTTTTGAAAATTTCGAATTATAGAGGTTCTACGTAATTCGAAATGCTTTTTCTTCGGTCCCCTGAATTTCAAATTAACCAGGTTTTACTGTATTAGACCTGAGCAGACTTTATGACCAGGGTACCCAGCTACATTCAGCTGATAAGAGGCAAGTCAATTTTTACTTTCTCCATACACAGCATAGAAAAATATTGCTTTTGTGAAAAGAATTGAATTCGAGATTTCAACAGAAATACAAGTTTTAAAGTCCCCTGAAGCATCTTATCACATCCACTTTTGTCTCCAACATAATGGCACATTTAAATTTCACAAGATCCTTTTTAGATGTCATATTTTAAGAAAATTTGTTAAGCCCTATTTGTAAATTATTTTTATCCGTATTAGTCTGAATGTAGTCCTACCCCTACTTCTGAAGCCTCAGTTTTGTAAAAAAGATTGAACCCCATCACAGACCTCACTTTTAATATTCTAAAGAACAAGTTTTATTATGTACGAGCAATTTAGTTAGAGCTTTCAATTTACAATGAAAAAGTAACATCATGTTTTGCGTTATAGTTGTAGGCATAATTTAAATATGTATCAAGTGTTACTGGACTAAATTCGAAAACTTTGATTTATGAATGTTATTTAAATTCCATTCGTATCCTTCAGATGCCGTTGACGATGACTACTTGAATTGTGCCTGTATAAAAAAGTAATTATCACCAGATTTGCGGTTATAGTCCATTTCAGCATTTCGTGCGGGTGAGGCGTGTCTACAGTTACACCCATGGAGTGAGGGGAAGAAAATACCAGCCAATAAGAGGTCCTAAATTTCCCCCTCCGCTCAACATATCTTGAGGTGCGCTGTTGGTACGATTGCTCACACACTTTCCAATCATATTTCGGCGACGGCAGAAAGCATGAACGTGCTTCATCCAGATCTATTGGAGCAGAGAACTTCACTCGTCAGCAGCTACCTATGAACTGAGCAAAATTGGAAACTTGGCAACATAGGGTCGTAGCCAAAGCGAAATAACGCGAACGTAATACTTGTAGTTCCAGCCGCACGAGCTATAGAAAGAGATTATCACATATTCTTTTCATAATTTATTTTACCCATATTTTCGTTACTTCCAATATTTATGCCTTGGAATATCACATCAAGGAATACATTCTATAGATAGATGAAACACCTTCAACACCTCGGTTTGATTTATGTAAGTAATACTTTTATAATGTGATTGCATTATATGCAATCAACGACTGTGTAAGCTCGATAATTTCTTTCGTCATAGTGACATTTTCTCTAAAATAACGATAGGTGACACCATTACATATCAATATTTGGGACTTATACTTTTAGGAAGGGATGAAGTTAGCCAATCAATGCTTTCAAAGCAAAAACTTCTGCAATTCCCGCTATTATGAAAATATGAACATTTAAGGCAAGGATTCCAGAGAGTGAACAAAAAGAATTGAGTTATTGAGGCATATGTATCAAGAAATTCTGGGCAATGACGCACTTGGGTTGTCTGGTGTAGCCCTGCTGCTTGGCTGCGAAGAACCCTGCGGTGCTAGGGTGCATTCGATAACCCTTGTATGTATTGTCGCTCGTTGCTGAGCTAATGAGTTTATTGCTAGGCAGCAAATGACAGGAGGAAGTGGGAACACTGAATTCTTGGGTGGACTATGATTTTGGGAAAACCAGGAATAATCCGTTTGAGCAGGAGGGAGTGAAGGGCATTGAAAAGAGCTTGGAAAAACCAACATTCTTGTGCCGATGCATCTTTTGTAGTGAAAACTCTACATTGTCAAAGAAATTTATGTAGAATGAACTCAGTCCCTGGTTGAAGCCTTAAGTGTTAAGTTTGGTGCCTCGAGGTTCTCTGAGTACGTTTTTTAAACCTGACGTGTTTTGGTGTCTGTGAGCTCTATCTTGCTGTGCTTGTGGTGTGATCATTCAACTCTCCTCTTCTTCAACAGTTACAACAATTTTGATAAATAGCAATTGCTGTCAGTATTCATTAAATGAATTGGAAAGGTTTATGGGAAAATTCACTCAATTTAAGATGTTAATTTTAGTGTAGTTTTATTGAAAAAATATTTCTTATTTTCACAGACCCATGGATAAAAAACTGAAAAATTTAAATCTTGAGCAAAAGATTAATATTATTAAAATCGTCACTGAGGAGAAAATGAACATTAAAAATGTGACTACTCATTTTAAATGTGGAAAAACGCAAATTTACAACATTATCAAACAAAGGATAAAATAATGGAGAAATATTTAGCAAGCAGCAGACACGATTTGGCCAGAATGAAAGTACGGGACACAAAGTATAGTGAGCTAAATCGCAATGTTTGAGTGCTTTGCAGCAGCCAGGGCAAAGAACTTCCCTATTTCTGGTCCAATTCTACAAGAGAAAACAAAAGAAACTGCAGGAATACTTCAGATAGATGGTTTTTCTGCATCAAATGGGTGGTTGCAAAGTTTTAGGAAAAGACACAACACTACATTTAATGTCTCCTGTGGGGAAACAAATGATGTTGATAAAAATGAGGTAGAAAGTTGTCACAGTAGAATAAAAGAAATAATCTACAATTACAAACCCATAGACATCGGAAATGTTGATGAAACAGCTTTGTTTTTCAGAGATCTGCCTAATAAGACCTTGCAGATGAAAGGAGAAAAGTGTTCTGGAGGTCGCTATTCAAAAGAACGGTTAACTGTACTTTTGGTCACATTTGCCGATAGAAAACTAGAAAACCATTAGTGATAGGTAAAAGTGAAAACCCATGATGCTTCAAAAGTTTAAAGAACAAACTTCCTGTGGAATGAAAATTGAATAAGAAAGCATGGATGACAAGTGCTATATTCGAGGAATTTTTGATTAAATTAAATAAAAGAATGGAAAAGGAAAATAGGAATATTCTTCTTTTTCTAGATAATGCCACCTGTCACCCGAGAATTCGACTATCAAATATTCAGCTAGTTTTCTTGCCTCCTTGCACGACATTCGTTCTACAGCCACTAGACAATGGAATCATACAGAATGTAAAACTTAATTACAGGAAATTGATGCTTCACCTTCTTATTGCAAGTATGGACGATTGTAAGTGTGTCTCAGAATTAACTGTAAAAATTGATGTGCTAGATGCAATTACATTTTTAAGCCGCTCAGTGAAGTATGTGAAAGACGTATGCATAAGCAAGTGTTTCCGAAACTGTTGGTTCATTTTTGATGATAACGTTGGTTGTGAGGAAATTGTTTGCAATAATGATTACAGTGAAATCCAAACTTTGATTGAAGATATGCATGAAGATGAGGTTAGTGTTGTGAATGCAGAAAGTTTTGTGAACAATGACAATAACGTTTTCACAGAGAATGATGAAATTGACATACAAGCTGTGATAGAATCGCAAACTAATGACACTGTGGGAAGTTCAGAAGATGAACAAGGGGGAGAAGATTCTGGGGAACCGGAAACACTTACATCATCACAAGTGTTAAGTTACATTAACGCTTTAAAACATTACGCCAAAATGAAGGGGGAAAATGACTTTAATGAAAAAGTTCTGGAGTTAGGGTTTTCTTTTGCCTGTATGACAAAATCACTGGAAAAGAAAACAAAACAATTGAAATTGGACAGTTTCATGAAATAATTTTTTGTGATGCTTTGCCTTTTTTGTAATATTTGTATTATATGTAGAATCTATAAGTGTCTTTGTTTATCTGGTTAGGTCTTTATAAAATATGTATAATTTCTGGGCTGTGGGTTTTTAAAGGAAAATGGTTTAATTACAATAAATTTAGTCCTGTCTATGCATGATTTTTTTTAATATTTCGTAAAAAATCCGTCCATTTTTTTAACCTGTCTAAGATGGAAAACCTGCTTAACCCAGAAATATTGCATGGTCCCTTGCGATTCCGCCTTTGACAGGTTTCACTGTAGTAGTAACAATTTACAGTGAAATAGAATTATTTTACTGTAAAGTTTCACATCTTAATTCACACTACATAAAACCATAATGATTTTATTCTGCCATGAAAACAGGCATTACAAATTCTACATACTTGAAATTCCAGGAAATAACTGCCATTAGGAGTTCCTGCTAGCATTGTTAACATCCCAGAGCTTGAATCCAGGTTGAAATTTGGGTGTTCTCCTCTACCTGACCATATAAAACTCTTGTCCGGCAAATCCCAGTCATCAGGGTCTTCCACATAAACTCGGCCAATTTCAGTGTCAGGAGCTTCCCCCTAAAATTAGTGTTTGCAAACAATAAAACATCAAGAATTTTTTACCTACAAAAAAAGATAGAAAAAGAGACCAATAAGGGTTACTCCTAGTAAGGACAGGAAAAAATAGCTAATGCACATGTAACTAAGAGTCACGAGTCATCAAAAAATGCAATTGTGAAATAGCCAGAGTTGAATGAATCATAAGTAAGAAAAAGGAGCTTGTTTACCTCAAGGAGGTTGCTTAGACACAAAAATGCAATCATGAGCTGACCAGGAAAACATCTATAAATCCCAGCCCTTTTTTCTCCAAAAGATATGTTGAGTGCCACTCAAAAACAAAAGGTTAAGAGTCTTCCATCAGTCAATACATTCCTGAATACCACAGTGCACAATTTTATAAAATAACAAATTCATTAAAAAAGGGAAAAAAGAAAGAATAATCATGCACAGGTAATCTACAAACCACATAATCTCTGCACAGATAATCAGGAGTTTACTGTATATTGTTTCTATTTCTTCACCTGAAGATGATGTATCACTTCAAGAATTTTTACTATCTCCATATACATAGTATAGAGCAGTGTTTCCCAACTTTTCTCGCCATGTAGCCCAACTGGCTTTTGGCCAGGTATGTCATGGACTAGTGGGGATCAAGCGTGCCACAAAACACAAGTGAATAAGTTGTCAGCAACTGCCAGAAACCAAACGCTATGCAGAACACAGTATGACTCATGCAAGTTGCATGAGTCATACTGTGTTCTGCCAATTTTGTCAGGTACAACTCGAAAATGGTGTGGCCATTATGCCTGTCAAGAAAAAAAGACAAGAATTGGGCAGTCTCTTAGGCCCAACTGGAAAACATGCTGTGGCCCACCAGTGGGCCATGGCCCACGAATTGGGAACCTCTGGTATAGGGGCAAGTATTGTTTTCATGAAAAAAATCGATTTTGAGATTTCAACGGATATACACGTTTTGAGGTCCCCTGAACATGTTTTGACCATTTTCTTGATTATGTCTGTGTGTGTGTATGTGTATATGATAGCTTTTTCGTGGGAGCTCGAACTCCAAAACTATTAATCAGATCAACGCGAAATTTTATATTTAACATTTTTATAAAAATCAGAAGAACTGATCAGGTTTTGGTAACAATCGAGCAACTGGAAGTGAGTGTTTACTCTTGTCACATCTGTTATTTTGAAATATTTGCTTTAGTATTTGATAAATGTAAAAATGTACTGGAAAAAAAGTTGTAGGAAATTTAATTTTCTACAACCTTGGTTTGAAACATTTTTCTATATAATGCATTGATTAAGAGATATTTATATTTTTAGCTGCCACCAACACGCCACCTACTGAGGACTATTGTTAATAATTGACACTTAGTTACGTTTCAGTAATGCTCCTTTTTTTCTTAATTGTTGGAGCTGTGTGGCTATATCCAATATCGGAAGGCTATGGTTTGAGTTTGCTTCTGTTCCTTGTAAAGTCTAAAATTTTCTAGCAGTTTCTTAAAATATTTCTTATTATGTAACCTATTTGGAATTTTTACTTTCTCCATATACGCAGTATAGGGGCAAGTATTGTTTTAATGAAAAAAATCTTCAAGATTTCAACGGAAATACACATTTTGAGGTCCCCTGAACACGTTTTGACCATTTTCTCGATGATATTTGTGTGTGTGTTGTGTGTATGTGATAGCTTTTTGTGGGTGCTCTAACTCAAAAACTATTAATCTGGTCAACGTGAAATTTTATATTTAACATTTTTATAAAAGTCAGAAAACTGATTAGTTTTGGTAAAAATCGGTCAACCAGAAGTGGGTGTTTACTGTTTTCACTTATCCGTTATTTTGAAATATTTGCTTTAATATTTGATAAATGCAAAGATGTATTGGAATAAAAGTTGTAGGAATTTAAATTTCCTACAACCTTTGTTTGAAACATTTTTCCATATAATGCATTATTTAAGAGATATCTTATATTTTTAGCTGCAACCACCACGCCACCTACCAATGACTATTGTTAACAATTGATGCTTAGTTACATTATTTTCGTTGCAACAGCAATTGAATACCTGCATTGTTAAAGATTCCAATTTTTTATATTTTATCCAAAAATTACCTTCATTCATGATAATTTGGAGTGGTTTCAAATTTTGTTTTACAAATAATTTGCTTGATTCTTTCATATACAAAATAAAGCTATTCCTGGGTTAATAACTCAAATCTAACTAATCTTGAAATATAATATGTAAACCCATGCATGATTTCCATTTATTTCTTATGGAGGATTTGAAAAGAAAGAATGACATAAAAAATGAGCCCTCAAGAGGAAAATATTAGAATTTGGATAATTCTCTTTAGTTTTATCTGATGACTGATCATTCTACTAAATCTTAGGTCTGTAGCAGGAGCATGTTCCCTAAGTTACAACCGGTGCAACCGACCAACGAATTCCTTTTATATTTTATTTATTTATTTTATATATTATCTTTAATTATGAGTCCCTGGTTTCTCAGTGTACTTTTTGTGTTACCTATAAAAAATTTTAATATAGGGCATAATTGTTACAACACAAATATTTTTGTCTTAAATATGTGTTAAGTTTATTAATATGAATATAAACTTTTGAATATGAAAATCCAAACTCATACATGATTATCAAAAACGAAAAATGTGCTGAATACTTTGAATTCTTAAAAACGTTCCTGATCTGCAGCATATATTTAGAAGTACCTATAAATTAGTATTCTAAATGAGAATCATGTATTTAAGGTGGATGCGTAACCTCTAAATAAAAAATAAAACAAAAATAAAAGTAACTACACAATTATTTTTTACCGAATTATTATGTTATAATGTTAAACGTAACAGAAAATGAAATGAAGATTTTAGTGTAACAAAGAAGGTAATGAATCATTTTTTTTCGTTTGCCAGCACTGATTAAAATACAAATAGAAAATGAGAAATTCAGATCATTTCACTCCATCAGGATTGCAACATTAAACAAATAAAATATGAAATTTCAACTTCTTTATCTTACGAGAGAACAATTTAATTTACCTTTGTAAAAATATAAAAATTTGGCAAGGCAAGAACCCTTTCAAATCAAACCATTCCATCAAGGTGCCACCTTAAGGGAGACAAAAATTGTAATTACAACTACTTAATCCCGAGACTGGCATAATTTATGATAACTTTCTAGCATGCACTACTCTTAGTTTAAATTTATTAAAACTAAATGACTTATTTTGAAGTAAATTACTTTATAATTGTAAATAAAGATTGAAGATGACCCAGAGGACATTGGATTATCATTTTCATCTCCAATCACCAAGGTAAGAGTGCTAGTTCCAGTCATGGGTGGCTGACCACTATCTCGTATTGTGATTGGAATGAGATAATACTTCTTCTCTTCTCGGTCAAATCTCACTCGAGCTGCTATGCAATTTGTACTGTTTTCAAACTCTGAAATTACAGTAATCACACATATTTTACTTTCTGTTGCCAGAAATAATCATCCGAGGAATTCATCAAAAGACAAAAAGTTACCTTGAATAGAAAATTTAGTTCTTATATCCTCATCAGCCCCATCCAATGAAAAATAAAAAGGTGCGCCATTATCACTAGAGTCATTGTCACTTGCCATTAATACTGATATTATACCAGGATCTTGGTTTTCATTCCAAACAACTGGTTGATGCTGGGAAATGATAAACTTATTAAAAAATTTGTAATGCAACTATTATTTTAAAATTTAATAATAGCAACATTAAAAACTACATAGCTAAAATGTTAACGACTTACCATGTCTAGATAAGGAGCATTATCATTAATGTCAATAAGATTGATCAGCACTTCAGTACTCTCACTTAGGCTAGTAGGACCACCATCTTCATCCTTGGCTGTTATTAAAACTTGCCACTTAGGATAGCCATTAGGATGATCTCTATCCAGTGGCTGAAAACACATTTTTTACATATTTAAACATAAAAACACCCATTTAGAGAAACACCTAAGTGGTAAGACAAAAACAAGAATTTGAATATCTTGTACCTTAGTAAGAGAGAGGCAACCTTCGTTATTTATAGTAAGAAGCTTTTGTTGGTCTTCTTTCACTACAAAATAGACAATATGCTGAGAAGCACTTCTATCTTGCATGTCTGGATCATATGCTTGGAGCTTTCAAATGAAAGAGAAGTCAATGATAGACTACACAACTCTATAATATAACAAAATAATACAAACTAAGTCGGAGAATTAACTTACATTTGCTATACACCCTTCAACAAGAGTCTCTTCTTTTATGGTTACATTCTTTTCATATTCAAGAAAGACAGGCCGATTGTCATTCACATTCTCTATCCTAATTTCTACCGTTGCATTATCTCCAAATGCACCATCAAATGCTTCAACTCGTAGAGTATACTACAAAAGAATTAAGTTATTCCTTGAAAATTAAAAAAAACACACAACCAAAATACTTCCCACACAATGTTTCTACATGAATAAAAAAAATGCTTACACTAGTGGTATTTTCATAATCCAATTGGCTATTAACTCGTATTTTTCCAGTAATATTTTCGATGTAAAATGCATCAAAGGTATTGCCAGCAGTAATATTGTATATCACAAGAGAAGCTAAAATAAAACAAAAATTACACAGTTAATGCATTAACATAAAACAAAATTTTCAGTTGTTTTTGTAATTTAATGTACTAAATCAAAAGTTATATATTGTTAGTAATTTTTTAACAAAGCTAGTGATACCATGTGTGCAGGCAGTGCCGGCACAAGCTAAAAATGTGGAGGGTGCAGAGAAAAAATTTTGCCTTTTTTCAAAATTCAATATTTTAAATATTTTTTGCAAATTCAAATGGCATATAACAACCATTGAGTATTATAAAACAATTTTCAAAATTCAATATTTTAAATATTTTTTGCAAATTCAAATGGCATATAACAACCATTGAGCATTATAAAACAAATTATTTTAAAAAACTAAAATTTAGAAAATAGAACTTTTCGAGGTTTTAACCTGGCAAAATTTTCTATTAATTTGTCTATATTAATTTTTGTTGCTGTTTAATTCTCTAAACTAATTATTGCAAGTTAATTCAGTCTTTTTTGTCCCATTGTGGAGCACAAATGTTTTTATCAACTTTAATTTTGAAAATGACCTTTTGCCACTTGACACAGTAGCAGGCGAATTTAATAGTATTAACATCTTTAAAACGAAATTTTGCTCGCTAAAGAATTTTTTTTCAGTTACGCATGGATAAGGATTGAAAATACAGTTGGCCAATGAGACCCGAGCAGTCAATAATTCAATCAATACGTAATGATGTATTTCCAATATTTTCGAAAAAGTGTAAGCCATGCGGTTCCGGACGTCGAAGGTGTGACAACGGTTTTCTTGCAAGACAAACATTCAAATTCAATTTCTCGTGATATGTAGTGACACTAACTTTAGCTATTGTTGTGCGGGAGTTCAAAGAAAATTTATAACAAAGAAAGATTGATTCCTTTTTTTAAAACGTGCTGAGTTTTTTTGAAAATAAAAATTATTTTAAAAAGATATTGTTTAAAATTACATTTATTATTATTTAACAGGAAATTTACTGCTGAGAAAGGATTCACCAAATTTAATGGTAGGCATCACAATACATAGATTGCAGCAATGATGTATATGTCATTATTAGAGGTGGTTCATGTGAATTTTTTTCATGTATCGGAGATATTTTGTCAGAGATGGAGTTGGAGCGTTGGTAACAATTTTAGTGAAAAAATATAAGTAAGATAATGAAGTGTAGATCGAAATTCCCACAAACGGGGTAGTGTGTCAATTCTTAAGTAATATTTTTTAAGAAAAGGTATAATTGACACATTTTAGTGGAGTATTTGATTTGGTTAGATTATGCGATTTCTGCAAAATAATTGCATTTGCCTTCATTTGGATAGCCCTGTTACTTCTGTATAATCGATCAATCATCTCTGAATTTATGCAACACCCATTAACCTTCGGTCAACGAACTTCTGAAAAACGAATAGATGAAAAACTTGGTTCCGTGAATTTCCTTAATGACAGACCATTGGACCATATCTGTTTGCTTTCCATAGTCGATACCAGTCAATCCTTAATACTCGCCTTTGTTCTTCGCAAGCTTTCACGCACCACAGCGCACACTCTATCTTCCCACAAGGGCTAGAGAGGGAGGGGGCGACTTGAGCCAACAAACAACATATGTGCTCTCACGCCAAGGGGAAGAGGACTCATCACAGGGGTGGGAGGTGATGGTAGGATTTCCCCTCCCCGCCAAGCCATCAGCCTCGCCCCACCACTAACAGATGCCGTTTAAAGGGCGAGGATATACCTATTATCCAAAATAGCAGACTGTTCTCAATGCTCAGATACTCAATACCAGTTAATATCAGTTGATGGATTTGTGGGCGCTCTAACTCAAAAAATATTAATCAGATCAACACGAAATTTTATATTTGACATTTTATGTAAAGGAAGAAGAACTGATTAGTTTTTGGTAAAAATCGGTCAACCGGAAGTGGGTGTTTACTCTTGTCACTTATTCGTAATTTTGAAATATTTGCTTTAATATTTGATAAATGTAAAAATGCATGAATAAAAGTTGTAGGAAATTTAATTTTCTACAACCTTTGTTTGAAATATTTTTCCATATAATGCATTGTTTAAGAGATATCTTATATCCTTAGCTGCCACCACCGCGCAACCTACCGAAGGCTATTATTAACAACTGATGCTTAGTTACATCTTAGTAACGCTCCCTTTTATTTTCTTAACTGTTGGTGCATTGTGGATATACAATATCAGAAGGTTATGGTTTCTCCTGTTCTTTGTAATATTTAAAATCGGTTTCTTTAAATATTTGTTATTACGTAATCTATTTTGAAATTTTTAGAAATATTATAGATATGGAGAAAGTCATGTGGTGGCCACATCAGATTTTTTTTCGTGGATTTCTGTGCCTGAATTACGATTTATTTTTTAAAAATCGCTAAACACAAAATCATATATTTCTGGAGAACTTAGTATACAATCAAGTTGAAATTTTACATTTTGTAGAATAATACATATTAATTACATTCATGTAGGTAATGTTGTCTAAAAATGTATAAATAAACAATAATGTCAACAATAGTGAATAGTTAATATTTTTAAACAAATTGTATAAAATTGCAATCATATGAGATTTTCTGAAAGTGTTTGTATACGATGTTTGCTTTATCATCTCGATTTTGTAATAAGGAAAAAAGACTAATATAAGTGCATCATCAGAGATTGGAGTTTGAATAAGCCATCGCCTGGCATCTTTGCCTGATGCTAAATGAGCTAACGCGGCAAAGTATTGTTTATTTTTTCATTAGAATGAAAATTGATTTCTTTCATTAAACAAACCTGCAAACAAACTAAAGCTTGACTTCTTATATTTGTAATAAAGAAAGACTCAGAGCGTTATTTGCTTTCGTTTACAAGATATATGAGTCAGAAGGAGATGCTGCGCGGAACCGGCGATTCACCGGCTGTTTATGTTAAAGGCATTTCCAACCATCCGGCGAATCACCGTCTCTTTAAGCCAATGGTTTAAAGGCATCTGCATCTGAAGAGTTAACAATTTTATGGAGATGTTGAAATGTTTATTCGTATATATAGGGTAATGTCTAAACGACCTGAAAGTTTCAGCTCCCTAGCTCGACCCATAGTATCTAAATATTTACCTGTTCGTTTAAATTTAAGAATTTTTGAAAGCCAACCAAATTATAATATAAAAATTTCTATAATCCATATTTTTTTTTACAAATTCTACCTATATAAAAAATTTCAACATTGTAGCACATAAATCATGAAAATTTGTTTAAATATATATAATAGATATTACTTATATGATATGGAAGAACTGTGTTTATGTTTAAAAAGTGAAAGATTCATTTAATTGAAAGTAATGTATTTAGGGGATTTTCATTTATTGTATCTGATGCATGTAGCGCAATAAAAATTTTATTATCCCTAAGTATTTTCATTACTCCTTTATTGAAGCTTATTTAAATTAATAAATGATCATTAAGTTTTTGTAAATACGTAAAATAAGTACGCCAACCAACAGTTGTAGAAGCATTATAAATTATACTGGTATCGGAAGGAGCATTCTCCGGTAGGTAGTACCAGAACCAGCTCCGTAAACTGATATATCAGTAACAGGTATTTGGAACAGATACTACCTCATAACAGATACCAAGATATTAGGTACTGGTAAATATCAGTTTAGTTCATGCCTAATTGTCTGTGCACTGATACCATTCATTGCATCATACGACAGAGCAGTGTTTTCCGGGAGTTCAGAGATGGTTGAATGCATTTTCTCTTTGAGCAAACAATGCACTTATTTGTCCTGAAGAGGGGTTTTCTTCTAGAAAGTGATGCATTGATGGTGGTCAAAAACTATATGGAGGGAAACCATCACAAAAAAATCTGATGTGGCCATCACATGACTTTCTCCATAACTGTAATATTTCTAAAAATTCAAAATAGGTTACATAATAATAAATATTTTAAGAAACTGCGAGAAAATTTTAGACTTTACAAAGATCAAAAATAAACTCAAACCATAGCCTTCTGATATTGGGTATAGCCACAAAGCTCCAACAATTAAGAAAAGAAAAAGGAGCGTTGCTAAGATGTAACTACGCGTCGATTGTTAACAATAGTCGTCGGTAGGTGGCGTGGTGGTGGCAGCTAAAAATATAAGGTATCTCTTAAACAATGCATTATACGGAAAAATGTTTCAAACAAAGGTTGTAGAAAAGTAACGTTGCTACAACTTCTATTCCAATACATTTTTACATTTATAAAATATTAACGCAAATATTTCAAAATAACGGATGTGACAAGAGCAAACACCCACTTCCGGTTGACCGATTTTTACCAAAAACTAATCGGTTCTTCCGACTTTTATAAAAATGTCAAATAAAAAATTTCGCGTTGACCTGACTAATAGTTTTTGAGTCAGAGAAACCTCAAAAAGCTCTCACAGACATCATCGAGAAAATGGTCAAAACGTGTTCAGGAGACCTCAAAATGTATTTCCATTGAAATCTCAAAACCGATTTTTTTCATGAAAACAATACTTTCCCCTATGCTACATATATGGAGAAAGTGAAAATGCTTTGCAGAAATAAAATTCATGGAAAAGTCTCGAGTTCGACTCCAGGGGCTTATTTCTATTCCTCGTAAGATAACACCCAAAAAATGACTTTTTGAGTGCAGGTTTTTCTTCTTTTGAAAATTAAAAATTAAATAACTTGACCTATGATCATCCGATTTGATTGTAAAGTCTAAAACTTTCTCGCAGTTCCTTAAAATATTTATTATTATGTAACCTATTTTGAATTTTTAGAAATATTACAGTTATGGAGAAAGTCATGTGGTGGCCACATCAGATTTTTATTAATTTGGACCCGTCATTTCTGACAGGAAATTGCTGTAGCATCATTTATTTTTTCTAGAAATCGAGGATGAATATCAATGTTTATTTTAATAAATATTACCAATTTTTATAATACATACATACATCCTCATAATACTGCTAATATTATATTTAAAACTAAGGAAACTCTCAATCACCTGTATCATTATCATTTGCCTTAACCTCTGTCACAACTGAATGTAAATTTGCATCTTCAGGGATTGACTCTGCGATATATTTCTTGCTAGTAAAGCGTGGAGGGTTGTCATTTTTATCAGCAATTTCAATTCTGAAAACTTGCTGTCCTTTGTTTGGATTCCCATCAGTCAACAAAGCAGATGGAGAATTGTCATAGGCAATTACTTTAACATTGTAAAAGTCAGTCTTTTCTCTATCAAATTCCACTTTTGTAGTAATATTCCCTGTCACAGCATCTATTGAAAACAAATCTTCATGATCACTCAGCTGATATTTTACCTGTGTCAAATAATAAGAAATAAATGCATTGAATACAAATTCAAAATGATTTTGACTGATAGGCAAGAGATGAAAAACAACAAACAGCCAATATGTATCTTTTATATATTATTACATAATTATACTATCATGATAGAAAATCATACTTGACTGTGGGCTGATGTTCCATCAGCATCAATAGCTCGAACTTGCATTACTGGAGTTCCTGGAGGTTCATGCTCAAGAACGCTTCCTGAAATCACTTCAGTGAAGTATGGTATATTGTCATTTACATCTTCAATCTTAATATGTATAACCTCCTCCGCAGCCAAATTGTATTTATTCTAAAAAAGAATATTTCAAAGCATGATAAAAAAGTCATTAAAACCATATTTAGCAGCAGAATTTTGTTCACTGACAATGTAAGCTGTCCAAAAAATAATATTTTGAGAATCCATTGGCATAATGATATAAAAATTATGAATTATTTTGTTTTCTTGTAAATCAACTAATCAGAATCACCTGAACTCTGACAGTAAGGGTGTACTCAGTAATTGACTCGTAGTCTAAACGACGAGCAATTTTTATGTGAGCTGTCTGTCCCTCAGACTCCAGAATAAATGTATTCAATTTGTTGGTCTGCTCAGTACGTCCATTCAAAAGCTCAAAAAGAAGATCAGGATACTCTGGAATAATTGACCTAAAAATTCAACATGAGAAGATATTATCTTAAAACTTTAAATCAAAAACTTAACCTCAACTTTTTGTTGAAATAACTTGCAAGATTGTTTTTGGGAGTCATGTATTAAATGCTAGTGTTAATTTAGTACTTACTCTGCAGTTAGAGTTGTAATTGATGCTGAAAAATCACTGTAATTTTCCTTTAAAAAAATGGCAGAGTACGGTACAACTGTGAAAGCAGGTGCTTTCTTATGTGACTCTACCACTAAAATCTCCAAATCAATGGCTGCTTGATTAGGTATATCTCCTTGATCAGTTGCTGTCGCTTTCATACGAAATTTGTAAGATGGATCTTTCTGTAATGAAAATGATTTAAAGCATTTTTAAGATGTTTGATCTCTCTTAAAAGGACACTACATCATGCTTAGAATATATATAACTTAGTCCAAAAACTAACATCAATTGTCTTATTGAGGATTATCACACCAGTGTTGCGGTCAATTCGAAAATATCCTCTATCTTCATAAGTCTTGGGCTCTAAGTCATAAAGAACAATGCTATTGTTTCCATCATCAATATCAGTAGCAGAAATTCTCATCACCTCTCTGCCAGGAATAAGATCTTGAGGAACCGATTCCAAGTAGCTCTGAAATTTAAAGGTAAATTTTTGTTATACTTGTTACCTGCTTGATTTTAATCGAGGAAAAAAAAACACATGCACATGCAGACAAACAAACACAAGCATACTACGGCACTATCCTACGCATGGTGGAACAATCATTATTTATTATAATGCAGGTTTCACTCTCTTTATGCAGGTTTGCTTAATGCTACCGGAATTTCTTTTTAAGCATCTTTGGTTCGCTCTTATGCGGTTGTGTGCAATACAAATGATAGAAAGTTCTCCAGTACACCACAAGGCGACCATTCAGTCTCTCTCATTGTCTCTTATGCTTTGCATATCAGTACTACAGTAAAAGAGATCTGAGTGGAGAGGATATTGTAGAGTGGAGATGAGACTGAGATTTCATGAGATACTGCCTGAGCATGCTTGAGAAGTTTTGTCTTCTTGCCCGCAAAACTTGCGTTGGGCCAAGACAATCATCCAGCAATTTGAACCTCCACTATTACATCACTCACAACAGGCACAACTTGTGCTCGTCTACTCCTTTTTATTGGCAAGTATAATTTAGTTTTGTTTTAATTTTGTATTTAGCGCATAAGAAATCATTACGGAGTGCAAGGAAAGCATCTTAGAGTGGAGAGAGAATTGTTTGTGGAATGTGTGCCTATCTTTCACATGTAAATATGGGTTCTGTTTATCCGAATTTCATTTATGCATCACTTTCCTGGAACACAACCCTTGCATAAAGAGAGGGAAACCTGTAGCAGCATGTGTCTGTCTCTGTGTGTGTGTGTGTGTGTGGACAGCATTTCTTAAAAACCAAGTAACTTGGAGACAAAACTTGGTACACATACTGAAGAGACCTTGCGGATGTGAACCACAGGGCCAGAATTTTGATTTTTGGTAAGGAGAAGGGGGTGCCATACAAATCATACTAACTAGAGGCCCAAGTTAATATTTTGTAAAATTACACAACTTATTTTGAATATTCTAAGCAAAATATCAAATTTGCATCTATATTTAATTTTTATGAAGAGTACATAGTTACAACTGGACCAGAATTTTCCTTTATACTAACATTTTTACCAGGGATGGGATGGTTCCACTTTTTCCAGGTTCTCAGTTCCGGTTATATTAATCTGATCCCGGTTCTCGGTTTCGGTTCTGTTAGGTTAGAAGTGCTTTTTGATACACCAAGGGAAATGCTAGCTTTACAATAGTTACATATAGTGCAGGGCTGCCATTTTCATCGCTTTTATCCGTTTTCATGGATTTTTTAAATGAAAAAAAACTGACATGTTTTCGTAATTCACAGATATTTATTTATAAGGTAAAACCTCACGGTGTCTACTGAGTAAGATTTTCAAAATTCCAGTATATTTCCAGTATAATTTTCAGCAAAAGTCCAGTACCTCTAATTATTTGTTACTTGCACACTGAAAGTCTTTAGTTACGAGGATTCTGTACCCTATAAATAATTTTGTAACTTTGTTCAATATTGTTAAAAAATGAATGAAAGCAATTGTTTTTGGCCTCCACCTTCCCCTACAGCCAATCCTTTTCTCACCAAGTCAAAATTTATTTTGTGATACAAAAATATGAAGGATACGGAATTCTCATCGCAAAAACAACAAATCATATAATATGTAATATTAACATAACCAAAGGCAAACAAAGACAATATTAGAAAAAGGTAACAACATTATCATATATGTTTATGTCACAATCAAGACTAACACACTACTTTTTTCAGTCTTAACGTAAAATTATCAATACATAAGAAAATTAAGAATTTAAAAAACTTAGCTTGAAGAGACACTAGCTGCCCTAGCTTTTTATGTCACAATCAAGAGTAAGACACTACTTTATTCAATCTTTTTATTTCATTTTCTAATACTTCTACTTCTTCCTTTGCCAGTTGAAGAACAGTTCTTCGTTTAACTTCTAGTTTCCGTATTTCTTCTAATGCCGATTTCCTTTTCAGGGTTGTCTTCCTGAGTATTCTTCTGTTTTACTAGTGCTTCAATTCTCATTCATGAAGCATTTTTCGCAGCATGAATCATCTTCATAGAAACATTCACATTCAAAACATCTCCAAGTGCAGAAACAGCATCATAAATTGCATTCTGGGCAACTATTCTCATGTAAGTTTTCAACTAAACATTCTTTGTTCACCAAAAAGCTTCTTTCAACAGCTGCATTGCTGTGAAATAAAACAAGAACTTTTTGTGGGAAGTGGATCGGCTCCTTGGAAGCATTTTGTTTAGAATAAATAACCATGAGGAAGTGATCGAGTTGGTCATTCTTTGGACTGAAATTTTTAAGATACTTGGTCACTTCTTGCTTTGATGTAAAATCTACATAGTCCCTTTTCACAGCATCAGCTTCCACACTACACAGTTGATTTTTCCCCACAAGAAATTCCAATGCATAAGTTATCTCGTAAGTCCTAACAGATGGATTGGCCATTACCGCAGGAGTGAGACAACCGACACCTTTGATAAATTTGTAGGAGAGAAGGATTCTTAAGCACAAGCTTGGTGCACACATCTACAAGGAATTTTTGCCAGTCACCTTTGACCTGAAAACCCCTGATATCTTTTATTCCTTTCAAAGCTGCTGAGGCTGCAAACCCAATGTCTATGCTCTGAATGGATTTTATGTTCACGTTTCTTCAAATCAATGGAAAAAATTTCTTGAAAGTGTTTGCTAAGTCCATTACTTCACATTTCACAATTCTACTCATTAAATGCTCAAGCAGGTTGCTCAAATCCACAAACACAAATGGCAGGAGCGGTAGATTGCTCTGGTACATGGAGGGAAATTGTTCGAGTTCAAGAGCCACTGACAGCAAGAACCCAAGCTGTGCTGGGAGCAGCTCATTCCTCACAAAACGTTTTATGGCTTGAAAGTTTTCAAACACTGGAGGATTTTTGTCAATAACATCAGCATACTTCTTCAAATGTGGCAGCATTTCCACAGCTCTTGCTATCACCTTAGAATTTTCCAGCCATCTGATTGAGCAAAACTTCATTGGGAAAAGACACTATACAGTTATGTGTTGGTAATCTGCACGTCTTGTTGAAAATTTTTTAAACAAGTAATAAAGTGAGCACAAAAATTTGTTAATATCCAAATTGGAGTTGGAATGCGCAGTTTTATAAGCACCATGGGCAACATGTAAGGAACACATACCAAAGTCCAACAACTCGGGATCTGATGGAGAATAATCATCTTTTAAGTAGCTCTTTAGATCCTTCAAAAATTTGAGGTTCACATTTGGTCTGTCCATAATTACCTGAAGCATTTTTTTGGCATCCAAACACATGTCCTTTAACGCTGTCAAGAAAGCCATCAGGAGGTCCTTTGCAGTAGCATGACTCAAAAAGGTATAAGTTAAATATTTCGTCTTATCCATGCTCTCATCAAAAGATATAGAGTAAAAAAGGCACTAGTTAACCATACGTGCTAATTCTTTTTGGAAATATGGACCTAGTTCATATGTTATTAAGTATCCAAGTTTATCCTTGTGTGCATTTTAAATTTCTTGGCACTGTCATAAACCATTGTTTTGAAAAGATCACTGCACACAGAAAAACTTTGAGCAGAAGAATGTGCCATTACTTGATTAAGAGCCCATAATATTTCCGCACAGATAACTTCATCTTTAGTGATGAAGTTCTTAAGAGTATTCTTAGTCGCATGATGTTCACCAAGTTCTTTTCCATCACTCGCACTGGAGTGTGCCACTTCATCAGGTGCAAGGTCAGGTTCAACACCTGCAGCTGACGGAATGTTTTTGACAGGAACCAAGTCAAGTTTTTCGTTTCCACTAGCAGCTTTGACTCTTTTAATGTGCTTCTTTCCATTGGCGTGAGATCGGATTGAAGACACCCCCATGTTGCTAACATCAAAGATAGTTCTACACAAAGAACAATGCCCTATAGTCTTATCACTGTCCACTTTCTTCAACCAATTCCAATCTGCAAACAGTGTTCTATCCAAGCACTCATTCTTGAACAAGGTTTTCCCTCTAATTTTACTCATATCTTCTCAAAAATCAAAGGAATGCAACGAAGAGTCTTCTAGAACTACAACAAATAACTAACAGTAACTTCAGTGACATGTAATTTAATATTATTATTATTGCACAGATTCTTAGGTTTTAACCTATTTTCTTTCCTTGCCCAGTAATAATTATTATCCATGAGCCCTCACAAGTTAAGTTAAATTCAGTTCAGTTCAATAAGCATATTTCAGGAATCTATTAAGAACCTCAACGGATTTCATAAAGCATACTAAATTTTTATAAAATATATTAATTTCATTACATTTTAAAGAACTATTAAATTTTTGTTCTTAATCATTTTAATAATGTCTACCAAAGTACACATCAGAATAAAAGAGGTTCGTGTATATATATATATATATATATATATATATATATATATATATATATATATATATATATATATAGTAGAAAACTCTTCCCACATGCATTGGGTGAACTTAATTTGAAGCATAGCAGAAAGCTAACCCAAAAACATATGGGAAGATTAAAACAGCCCATCACCCAACCAACCTCCCATTGTATGAGCTGCCAGCAATAATTATGTTGTTAATATAAAAACTAGGATGCAATAATCATCCTATCGATATTGGAATTTCAATAAGAAATTCCAGGACAAATCAGAAATTTAAACATATTCGAGAACAGAAAAAGTTTTCAACATTCCAGTTATTCCAGGTCATGTATGAACTTTCTTAAATCACGGAGAAACTCTATTTTTCCAGTATATGATCCAAAATCCCAGTATATTTCCAGTATCAAAATAAAAATCCAGTATATTTCCAGCACCAGTAGACATCCTGTTGGTTCTTACCTGAGCTGTTCGCATAAAAAGTACATGAACTACTAAGAAATTCTGAGATAATTAATATTTATATACGAATAATACAAACTGTGTTAACAATATATAGTTCGAGAAAAAGAAAGAACTTTGTCACTTCCACAAATTTATTTGGCACGACCAGTTTCACCTCGAACGTAGCATCATCAGGTGATAAATTATAAAAATCGTTCCATATATATAGGGAAAAAAGGGGGAGGGAGAAAGGAGGGGTTACACAGAAAACAAATGGAAGGTAATTAAAGAACCGGTTAGGAAAAGGAAGGGGTTGGAAAAGGAAGGCAGAAGCAAAATGAAGTTACAAAATGTTACAAAAAGTTACAAAAGTCACAAAAAACTTGGTAAAAGGGCCAAAGACAACAAAAATACAAAGTATTTACAAAATATTTGGTAAGCTTAATAGAGGACAATGACTGTAGAAAAGGTATTCATTTAAGAGAAGCGAGTCTTCACAAATAATTATCTCTAAGCTGTTCAAGAGCATCCAATTTGCAACCTTTAATTTTAAAGTGGAGGAATTTAGGGTCGAAGGAAATGTGATGATTGAGGTTTAAAAGATGCTTCGCAAATTGAGAATTCAAATTACTTAAACAGAAGTATCGCTTATGCTCCTTAATCCTCTTGTCAAAACTCCTCCCCGTTTGGCCAATGTAGACCGCTCCGCAATCATCACAGGCAAGTTTATATACACCACTTCTTAATGACAACTGTATCGGGTGGCGGTGAAGCATAGAATGAGAAGCAGCATGTTTGTGAGAAAAATGATGGGAAGAGTGATTGGGAATGACCTGATCTGTGTAAGTGGGTTTACGAAAAATAGCAAAGGTAGGTGTGTTGTTCAGCAGAGACAAAGGGAGATCTAAAAAGTTAAGCAAACCATTGGTTTCAGATTCGACCATAAAAGAAATAGAAGGGTAGAGGGAATTTAAAAGGGTTAAAAATTCAGAAAGTTGGTCATCCGTACCACTCCAGACACAAAATGTCATCTACATACCTACCCCAAAATTCGTAATAAGTTAATAAAGAATTGCCAGAATTAAAAAACTGAACTTCTAAATTATTGAGAAAAATGTCGGTAAGGATAGGGGAAAGAGGGGACCCCATGGCGAGACCTTCCGTTTGTTTATAAAAATTATTTTCAAAAAGAAAAAAGTTTTGCACAGAAATACACTTCAAGTAAATTAGAAAAATCACTTAACAAAAATTGATTGACACCTGCTTTGGAAAGGATATCTTAGACCAAATCTATGGCTTCTTTAACAGGAACAAAAGTAAAAAGGTTACAAACATCAAAAGAGACAAATTTTGAATTGATGGAAAAAGTTTTTCCTTTTAAGGTGTGCGTCAACTCTATGGAATATTTGACCCTTTTACTGCTGACCAATTTCATTAGGTATATGCGAAAAACGCAAGGCGATTTTTAGCAAAAACGCAAGGTTTATTTGAAGAAATTCTAGTAAGCTTGTTTTTGCCTTTCCAACCCTAACATTTTTTTATAATGTGTCAAATGTGTCTAGAAATTGAAATAAAAATTATTTGGTTTGATTACAGGTTACTTCATAAATATAAAAAATTCACATTTATTGATATTATAACAAAAAATATTTTTAAAACTATAATTAGACTATATTTAATGCATGTAAACAAAAATCAAACTCGATTACATTATTAAAATTGATTATTCCATTTAGTTTTCTATCTGAAATTACATTTTTATGTTTATAGCTACATTTATTGAAGTCTTATATGTGTTTTTATAAGTCTCTGCATGTAACTCTTACCCCATTCAGTGCATACACTTATGTTCTGGAAAGCATGTACCATGAAGGCCTTTCTCACATTTTGCACACACTGCTCGGGACCTTTTTCTTTTGCCTTTCTGGTTCTTTCCTCATCTACTACATACACAGCCATCTTTTTCTTTATTCTGAGGTAATTTTATGAGCACTTTGTCATCCTGTGTCACTGATTTCCCAGATTTCCCAGGTCTCTCATCAACACTTAATTGTTCATGGGGAGTGTAATGATGCCTGAACAGTACGTTAGCATGATCTATGAGAGGTTGTATCTTAGCACACGGATCATATCCAGGTTCTCCAGGTCTGGGAAGACTTTCTGTGTCGGCTAAGTGGAAGAATTTCGGGATTAGGAGAAAATAGTCTCTTGAGAACATTTCATGGAACCAACCTATGTACTGAGAACTTTTGGTGAACTAATAGGATTCTATTGTTGGCCGTTTATTTATGCCCATATTCAATAAACATGCAATCAAGCCTTTCAGTTAAGGTAAATCTATATTTTTCCATTTTGCCCGAGACTTTGGCGACAGATTTTTATTCGTCATAAAGAAATTCTTAGCATACCTATTCGTTTCCCCTACTTTTGAATTCAGTTGCGTGGCAGTGAAAAACAAGTTAAAATAACTTATTGGCGGAGAATCATGGTGTGGGGCTTGTTATGGTCCTTGGTATTCACAAGGTGGCATTGGAGGGTTATCAGAGTTTCCAAACACTTCCTCCCACTCACTATCCTCAAGATCAACAGTTTCCTCATCTCTCTCCGAATCCTGTGAATCACCACTCTCTGATAAAGATAAAATTCACGGCCGAGAAGATGTTAACCAGACGTATTTGCCAAAAGACTCATTACAGGATGATGCAATACTCTCCTCAGTGGTGTTTGACTGTAATTCACTGTCACTACTAAAATCAGAGTCAAATATCGTATCCTGGATATCTTCTGTTTTCATATGCTTAGACTTAACGTACCCCAAAATATTTCCCTAAAAACATAATTTGATGATTTAAAATAAATTTAGCATAATATCAAGCAATTTTAATTACCGAAATGATATAAAGTAATATTTTTTTATAATTATCAAAATCTTTGTACAACATGAATCACAATCGATACTCAAAATATTTCCACGACTATATTATTTTGTTTACAGAAAGGCGACTCAACAGTTGCTCATTGAAATTGGTGCGAGCATGTGTGTGTTCTGACTTCGAAGTTTCAAATGTTCACTTTTTGTCTATAGTGAATTAGAATATAGTGGAAAAATAGTGATAAATTTTATTTCGTTTTTATTGTGATCAACATATAAATATACTAGTAGAAGGTGCTTGCATACTGCAAGTATTTCATCTAACCTTGAAAAAACATTAATTTTTCAGACAGATATTTAATCATTACAAATATTCTATTAATTCTAGAGATTCCACCTCCGCAGCGATTTTCGTTTTTCCCACACGTAAAAATAATAGTTTAAAACAATCCCCAAATGTTGCAATTTTAAACATTTTACACTTTCTCCATTATAGAGTACTAATGTTACACATTTCAGCCAAATTATAAAGTTGTAGAACTTCTAGAAGTAAAATAATATTTTTCTAATTGTTTAAAATTTGAATATTTTTAACGGTTGCCGCAATATATATAGGGAGAGATTGAAATGTTTATTTGTGCAAATGCACTGTTCTGTAAATAATTTGAAAATTGCAGCTTCCTAGCTCATCCCGTAGTACCTAAAAAATTATTAAACTTTAATGTTCAAATGGGGTTAAAACAACCCCTAAAATTTACAATTTTAAAATTTTCGATTTTTATAGTTGGTTATGAGAAAAGTTCTATAATCTTGCAAAATTTCAGCTTCCTAAACTTATTAGATTGGTCTACACACTGGATTGCGTTTTCCCATGCTAACTTATGGGAGATATTCCGGGGTCTCTGGAGTCGAACCCAAGACACTGCAAGCAAAAGTGACAATAATTCCAAATAGATATTGCGGCCATCTAGCAACACTGAAAATTTCATTTTTATAGCTTACCGGTAAGTGCCCATAATTAATTTACAAAAATGGCGCAATGCTTTTCTTATGGGAAAAAACGCAACTTTCGGAATTTCTGGAGTCGAATTCATGTCACTTAGGTAAGAAGTCTCATTTTATCTGAAGGTTTTTTCATCATATCTACAAAACCTAAAACGTTCAGCTCTCTAGCTATTGTAGTTTGGTCTGGACATTAGTATCCTCCTATATGTTATCATTATATATCGACGACTCTTACAGAGGAGGATATAACATCTAACATATATATAACATATAGGAGGATGCTAATGTTTAGGCACTTCCAGATGAGCTGGAGATTCTAAATTTTTTTCATAGGTAGGATTTTGTGGAAAACTGACTAGAAAAAACTAAAATCCGGAAAAAAGTGCAACAATGCAGCCGCTAAAAATTCGCAATTGTTTAAACAAATTTTCAAGGTTTATGTATTTCCGCATGTGCTACGGAGGTGAAATTTTTTTTATAAGTAGAATTCTTAAAAAAACGAAATAGAGATTATACAAATTTCGATATTTTAATTTGTTTGGCAGTTAAAAATTCTTAAAGTTTAAACAATTGGATAACTCTTTAGGTACTAAAAAATGAGCTAGGGAGCTGAAATTTTAACAACATTTATAAAAATATTATTTTACTTCTAGAAGTGCTACAACATTAAAATTTGGCTAAAAGGTGTAGCATTAGTACCCCATAATGAAGATAGTGTGAAATTCTTAAAATTGCAAAGTTTTGGGATTGTTTTAGTCTATTATTTTTACCTAAAAGAAAAACGAAAATCTCTCCAGAGGTGAAATTTTTAGAATTAAAAAAATATTTGTAATGACGAAATATGAAAAATGAATGTTTTTTTATGTGGAGATGATATGCTTGCAGAATGCAAGCACCAACTACTAGTATGTTATATCCTCCTCTGTAAGAGTCGTCGATATCTAATGATAGAAAAATGGGCAGTGTAGAAAAAAGTTAGAAGTGTGAGGATCATACAAATACGAGTTTCAATAAAAGTGTTTATATAAGTGGTGCTCAAAAAAGAAAAAAATCTCAAGGCCCTGCTAGTAGCAACAGATTGACAGAAATAACTTTATTCTTAGAGCAATCTTCAAAGCGAGTGAGCCAGTGCCTGCTACTTGTGATAGGCCTGTTTAGTGAAAGTGCTATTGTATTGTTGAGAAAAGGAATGTAGATGTTGTCGAGAAAAATGTGTTTGACAGTGATTTTATTGACAATTGTGTTTCCCCAAGTTCATAATTACACATTATAAAATACTACAAATATATTCGAACGGAATATTAAATTGATCATGCATATTTGTGTGGCAAAAATAACGTGAAGAGTTCCCGGGTTTCCAGCCAGGTGAATATGTTGTCTACCGACGTTTCGGCACCTTCCTCAAGTGCCATCTTCAGGGGTCTCCTGAGTGCCGTACCATTCTTTCGTCCATGTATATATACTACTCCGGTATTGGACGCTCGTTCCCCATTGGCTATTGGGTCGGCCTATGGCGTTCCGTGATTTTGGGGAGTATGGGATTCCACACCTTGCTGAGTGGGAATCCCGTGTCCCTGTTAATGTTGTTTTTCTCAATTCTTATTTCAATGGCTTCTTTCACTAGCCTATCCCAAAAACCGTTGGCCTTGGCAATTACTTAGGCCTCCGTGAAGTTAATTCGATGGGCTGTGGATATGCTGTGCTCTGCGCTTGCCGACTTTTCTGGCTGATTTAGGCGGATGCACCTTGAATGCTCTTTGATTCGCGTTTCTATTGTCCGTCCCGTTTGGCCGATGTACTGCTTGCCGCACGAGCAAGGGATTTTATAAACTCCGGCTGTTTTGAGGCCTAGTTGGTCTTTGTTCTGCGGTAGGAAGCTCTGGATTTTTGGCGGCGGTTTATGTGCCACCCTGATGCCTTGTCTGCCTAGAATCCTCGAGATCCTCCCAGAAATCGTTGACAGGAAGGGTATACATGCCGTGGCTACTGGTTTTTCTTCCGGTTTCTTCTTCGCTTTCCCGGAAACGGCCCTTTTCAGGGCCCTGCCGATTTCCCGTTCTCCGTGGCCGTTCTGTCGGAACGAGAGGCGTAGGTTCCTGATTTCTGCCCCTAAACTATCTTTGTCAGCAATGGCTCTTGCCCGGTCGATCAGAGTGGTCAACACTCCTTGTCATTGGGAGGGGTGGTGGTGGTTAATCCCATTTAAGTATAGGTTGGTGTGGGTAGGTTTGCGATACACACTGTGTCCCAATGTGCCATTGGGTTTGCGGCTCACCAGGATGTCCAAGAAGGGAAGGGATCCCTCTTTCTCCTTCTCCATTGTGAAGCGGATGTTGGGATGTATGCTGTTCAGGTGATCTTGAAACTCCATTAGGGCCTCAGGTCCGTGAGGCCAAATCACGAATGTGTCGTCCACGTATCGGAAAAAACATTTTGGCTGTAGTGGTGCCGAGTTGAGTGCCTTTTCCTCGAAGTACTCCATAAAGAGGTTGGCTACTGCTGGAGAGAGCGGGGAACCCATGGCCACACCGTCCGTTTGTTCGTACGTCTCCCCCTTATAACGGAAATACGTTGATGTTAATGTGTGGTGGAATAGCTTCAGGATGCCAGGCTCAAAATGTTGTTTTAATAGTTCCAAGGTGTCCTTAAGTGGAACTCGTGTGAAGAGAGACACCACATCGAAGCTGATGAGGATATCCTCCGGTTCGGTCTTCAGGTTCGAGAGGGTCTTGACAAATTCGGCGGAATTCTTCACGTGGTGCTCGCCCTTCCCCGTTAAGGGGGATAACAGTTTGGCAAGATATTTTGCTTGGGATAAGAGTGATTTATGTAACTCTTGAGGCAGGCCGGACTTAACCATCAGAATACTACCGGCGGATAAAGGCAACGCCACTGTAATCTTGAGTGCTGAAGATTACCATCAGAAGGTATTGAGTCTGCTGCAGGACCCGGCATATAGGTGCCTACCACGTGACCCCACAGAGTCGGTAGCAAGAAAAACAGCGTCATTAATTAAGAAGTCCGGCCTGCCTCAAGAGTTACATAAATCACTCTTATCCCAAGCAGCAGTTCCACCGAGGCTATACGGCCTCCCAAAAATCCATAAGGAGGGAGTGCCACTACGACCCATAGTGAGTGCTATAGGGTCCCCCACTTATTTCTTGGCAAAATATCTTGCCAAACTGTTATCCCCCTTAACGGGGAAGGGCGAGCACCACGTGAAGAATTCCGCCGAATTTGTCAAGGAGTGTTGACCACTCTGATCGACCGGGCAAGAGCCATTGCTGACAAAGATAGTTTAGGGGCAGAAATCAGGAACCTACGCCACGGAGAACGGGAAATCGGCAGGGCCCTGAAAAGGGCCGTTTCCGGGAAAGCGAAGAAGAAACCGGAAGAAAAACCAGTAGCCACGGCATGTATACCCTTCCTGTCAACGATTTCTGGGAGGATCTCGAGGATTCTAGGCAGACAAGGCATCAGGGTGGCACATAAACCGCCGCCAAAAATCCAGAGCTTCCTACCGCAGAACAAAGACCAACTAGGCCTCAAAACAGCCGGAGTTTATAAAATCCCTTGCTCGTGCGGCAAGCAGTACATCGGCCAAACGGGACTGACAATAGAAACGCGAATCAAAGAGCATTCAAGGTGCATCCGCATAAATCAGCCAGAAAAGTCGGCAATCGCAGAGCACAGCATATCCACAGCCCATCGAATTAACTTCACGGAGGCCTAAGTAATTGCCAAGGCCAACGGTTTTTGGGATAGGCTAGTGAAAGAAGCCATTGAAATAAGAATTGAGAAAAACAACATTAACAGGGACACGGGATTCCCACTCAGCAAGGTGTGGAATCCCATACTCCCCAAAATCACGGAACGCCATAGGCCGACCCAATAGCCAATGGGGAACGAGCCTCCAATACCGGAGTAGTATATATACATGGACGAAAGAATGGTACGGCACTCAGGAGACCCCTGAAGATGGCACTTGAGGAAGGTGCCGAAACGTCGGTAGACAACATATTCACCTGGCTGGAAACCCGGGAACTCTTCACCTCATCAATTCGCCAGGAAAGCATCAGATCTTTCCATAAAAATAACGTATTTACGTATTAGAATATACCAAATCTGAGTCTAAAAATAGTTGTCGTAATGAGTGATAAAAACTGCAATATCGCCAGCATTTATGCAAAATTCTAAGAAATACGATTGATAAGCAAAATTCTACCATTAAAAATTCAAATCTTCATTCCTTTCCTCAGAGAATGGTACAAAACTCGTGCCGATATTACAATTCTAAGATATTTTAATGTGCAAGAGAAAATTACGCTGCACGATGGATTTCAGATTTTCCATGTAAATGAAATGGGAAGGATAGTTCCTGGAATTGAAACCAGGACTTCAATCTTTGCAACAAAAACTATCCTCGGGAGCTCGGCCTATGTAGCAAGAGATTTCTACCAATTTTCATGAAAATCGGTCTATTGGTTCAAAAGTTAATAGGGGAGACAGACAGACACAGACAGGCAGATGGACACAGACAGCCGGGCAGACACAACAACAAAACTATAAGCCTCTTTCCATTCTGGAAAGTAGGCTAAAAATTTGGTCTCCTCAAGTTGCAGCATTCAAGATATATCGCCTAAAAAGACGGATGGATGGACAGACAAACCAAATTCATAAGCAATTGGTACTCATCTTTCAGTTTGGGAGAACCTTTCTTTTCACATCTTGGAGGAGGTCTGCAGATCTTGTCGCACAGAAGATAAAGGAGACACGCTTCAACTTTTCAGTAAATAATGTGTGATGGATGATAATATCGTGAAAACAACTCAACATGTGTAGGGGTTATCGGATCTGGTGAAGGGTAGAAACAGAGCATAATGAACAGATCATATCGTTTTGTAAGGCAATGACATAAGGAACCTTAGAAAGCAAAGTGTAAAAAATTCTGATTTAAGCATGGCCATCTTGTATGGCAAATACCATTTTTCTCTTCCATTTTGGATGTTTGGTGCTGAAATATGTCAAGTTTGAGAGTGTCCACCCAAATTTAAAAATAATTATGCATATTTTTGCGGAAAACGAAGTGGTGAAAAGAAAATTCATTTTCAGAAAATTTTAAAATTTTTACAAATTCAATGTTTACTGATTTAAATTGAATCCTACCAGCCTATACGTATCATAATATAGAAAAACTACCTTCAAGTATAACAAAATTAAACATTTGTTTCTTTGATGGATGTGTTCAGGTTAATTCCAAATTTTTAGGTATATAATGAGTTCAAGAGGAGAAGAAAGCAAAAATTAATGGAAATGAACTTCTTTGGCGCACACTTTTGAAATAACATCCTCTCTTTCAACTAAATGAGGGGATAGAGGATAAGGAAGCAATAAGATGGAAAAGAAAGGAAAGAGGATGGATAAAAAGGAGAGGAGTGAGACCTTAAAAGAAAATCAAAAGAGGAGATGAAACAACAGAGAAGACAATATTGGTACAGAAAACAGAAGAATTTTTGAAAATGTGATGAAGCGTGCTGAGGGCACACGAGATGTGAAGAGCAGAGTAAGGTCAAGTGATTTTTTTACTTGACATCTACGATTAAAGAAACTAAAAAATGAAGACTACTTTAGACTAACCATCAGTAATAAAATACTCATGTTCCAAATATTGAATAAAAACAGTGTTACAAACCTTCCAGACATATCCTCGAAAGACCTAATCCATTCAACATATATATAAAAATATGTACATTAATATAATCAATAATAGGGAAAAGATCTTCAGTTAAAATACAAAAAAGATACTTTTAGTATATAACTTCACACGGACAACAATAAAAATGAGCAAAATTAACATTAGAGAAACACTTATGGGAAGACTGAAGCATGAAATAATACTTACCACTTTATCAAAAACTGGAGAATTATCATTTGTATCCTGTATGGTAACTTTGATCGTACACACATCATCAAGCTGTGGACGACCATTATCAGATGCACGGACAGTCAGATAAACTACTTTTTCTCGACTTGGCTCATCTCGATCAAATATCTAGAAAAAACATTTAATAGAATATGCATCATTACCATAATCATTTTTGTAAGGGGAGAAAAACACTAAATTTAAACAATGATATGTTTAGCACAACACTATTTGCATTACTTGAAGTATTTTTGAGAAAATTATTTCAAAAATATTTTTATTGTCATCTTTATAACAAGACCTGCATCTATTTTTATTTAAGGTTTTACACATTGAGTTAAGAAAATGCACTAGAGGGAAGTCACTAAATGAATGCCATAAGTTGTAGAAATCTTCTATATATCTATAAAATAAAGTGTTTGTATGTGTGTGTGTGTGTGTGTGTGTGTGTCTGTGTCTGTGTGTGTATGCCTGTATGTGTGTCTGTGTGTACTTTTAACCACAATAAAGAGTAGTGGTTTGATATGGTTCTTACACCAATTTTATTTACCTTTTTAATTGAAAAAACTATATTTTTTATTTTACTCCAATTAAATAACATGGGAATAGGTGTACCATAATTATAATGTGCATTTTAAAATCATTTATATTTATCGTATGAATTTTGAATTTAAACCCAGAACAGGAAAAAGAATGAAGTTTCATTTTCTTACCATAAAATTTCAAATATGGGCCAAATTTTTCCAAAATGGAGCTTTTAACCGCAAAATTTCAAGTTTTTCTAATAAAAGTTTTTTCGTTTTCATGGCAACTCAATTGTTACTAATTTAAGAATACAGTAATCCAAATTACATAGAGAAGGACACACTTATTACCAACTTTTGTATTAATTTTGCTAGTTATAAATATAAGCTACAGGATTCAAACCAAGTAAACTCAGACTGCCCACACATAAGACAGATGATTTAGTCACATTGGCCACAATATAATACACAATACTCGGCTCAATACAATCCCATCCCTGAAACTCTTAAAAGTTTGGTATTCCTTGGCATCAAGATTACATGTGAGTGTAAATATTTTATTATTTATTGTAGAATTACATTTAAAAGACGCTCTTAATCTGCGCACTCGACCAGATTGGATTTATTAGTTACTTTCTCACTAATTTAACAAAATACAAAAGTTTAAATTTTATTGGAAATTATTTCGGCGGCTATAGACCCACTGCTGCGAGGGGCCAGGTACTCAAGCTTGGTTTTGGGAGGAACCCTTGAGTTTCACACTCCAAATCTAAGTTAATGATGGTCATAAGGTCTGTGTAGCAGTCTGTTTTGAATATGGTCTCCGCTATTTAATAGGAGCTGTTTATTTATAATAAGGTATTAACTACATAAAAGTTTGTTATAAAAATTAATTTTTATATTTTCACTTGTTAATTATCTAAGTAAATAAAATATGGTGTGAAATACTACTACTATTACTATTAAAAGACAAATCATATGAAAAATATAGTTATCATTGATATTGTGCATTGATATTAATGAAGTAAATAAAATAATATAATAAATGAATAAAACTAATATAATAAACTTAATAAATAAATAATAATACAATAAATTAAAAATAATAAAATGGATTAAAACGAGGAAAAAAAACAAGGTATGACGTGGGGTTTGAACCCAGGAGAAATTATTCCAAGGCAAAAATATTCCAAGGCCAGAATGGTAACCATCCATCCAACCAACATGCTCATCATTATGGGCCTATTATTGCATTTTATCAAGCCACAGTTAATCTTGCAAAAAGAAAAAAAGATTCTGCCGAAACTAAGGCCCATTCAATCAAAAGCCGTTATACAGGTATTCTTATTTTAAGTATTCTACCACTCAAAAAAATTTCATCGAAATCGACAACCCACATTACGTAGTCTCACCTTGTAAGAAGTTTTTTATAATAATGTCATTTAAACAGAGAAAAGCAGAAAAATTAATCCTCTCAAGAAACATGCAAGTATATTTAAAAAGGAACAATACAGCTGGTGAATTCACGGAACTATTGTGGCAAATAGATAATGGAAATATTCCAGATATAAATGGCGAATTCTTATGTATCTATTTGTTGTTGAAGGTACTCTCTGGGCACCATAACAAACATGGACAAAAAGGTAAATTAAGCAGTTGATTCGTTTAAATTCACAGAATCCTCCAGAAATGCCTCATCATAAATTGGTTTTTAAGGTTGGTGCACCGATTATATTACCATTTCTGTCCGACTATAAGCCAATGTTTTTATCAAAATCCATCATTAATAAATAAAAGAACTCCTTAAGCCAAAAAAAGGGTTAATAAATAAGCCCAATACATTTCAGGGACAACCTGACATGACAGCGACCAGAGGTCAACTGTGAGGAGATGAAAGAAAAGTACGATGAGGGAGAACGAAAGAAAAAACTGAAAAATGAAAAGTTTGTGGCGTGTATGTTACTCTTGTTTGATGAGTCTATAAAGAGTTTTATTGAAATTAGTGTCGGTGCTCATCAGAGTGCCGAGATTTTTATAAATGTGTAGGTTTTCCAAAGAATTTAAGGAATTAATGGTTGAAGTTATTAATTTCAAATCTTCTAAATGTATACTATGGCCAGTTTCGAAAATGGGGTTTGCAATACTTGATTTATCAAATCGATTATGTTTATAGTGTGTGAGATGTTCCTTAAAACATGTAACCAGTTTTCTCCTAGTTTGGCCTATATATTGTTTAGGACAATGTGAACACTGTATTTTATAAATTCCTGATTTATCTAAGGTATCAGTTTTGTCTTTCGTACTGCCTAACAGATTTTTTAATTTGTATGGATTCGTATATGCTATTGTAAATTTCTTTTGTTTGAGCTATTTATGTTTATGTTCAAAATCTATCATGAAAAAAAATCACCCCTCGGCTTAAATGCAAATCCAAGAAAAAATTTGGGGTTAGGGTCATCTCATAAGTCATCCATAGATGGCAGCACGTCTCTCATTGCCATCGCTTTCAAATGATAGTACTATATTTTTCATAAAGTAAATATTTGACCTATGATGAATATTAATGAATAAATAATAAAGCTAGAATATTGAATTTAGCAGTACCCGTGTTTTGTAACTGATGTTACCTGTTCTTTCGTTTCTAAATGCTATTGGATATTTTCTTTTGTTTCGCAGGAATATACATATGTATCATTAAGAATAGTTAGCTTTTTATATTATTTTTCAATCAAGTAAAAGAAGTTCCTATTAGTTTTACTTGGCTATTGCAGTTATTGCTATAGCCATTGTAATGTTTATATGCATGTTAAAAACTCATTCATGGAATCTACTACAATTACGTACATTGACTACGCAGACGATTATGCAGAATGTGATGACAGCTTTTGATGCTCAATTGTTTGAATTATGGTAAAACTTTACATGGAACATGTATAATTATAAAAATGCAATTTCTTAAGGCAATGCAAATACTAATTTCAATGGAAATAGACTTGGATTAAAAATTATCTTTACGAGGTCACTACTGCTTTATTTGACCTTTTGTGAAAATGAAGATGAATAAAATTATCATCAATGAATGTGGAACATTATTCAACAATGCAAAATTATTAATATGAGTAATATTTCAAATGTCAACAACTAAACCATTTCCTACTATTCTTCGATCTCCAATAATGTATTCTAGGCCGTGCATGCATGCCCGGCACACTTCAGCATAAAATCTACGAAATTTACTTTTTTGTCAAAAAATGATGGAAACATTTGGGGGGTCCACTCGTATTCAGGCAGATCCAGTACTTCAGAATTTAGAGGCACCAAAACATAATAACGGGGCCTTTTTGCAGGTTCAAACCTTATATCCCCATGCTATTGAAGAAGTTATTTTGACAGTATGTGCAATAAAAGTGTTTTTATACCATGTATCCCTATGACTCCTAGCACCTACCCTCATCACTTCAAACGTCATCAATTTCCGATAAAGGTTTGTTTTGCAATGACTATTGAAAATGCCCAAGTTCAACCACTAAAAACTGTCGGGTCCACTTACATGCAATTGCTTTTCTCATGATCAGTTTTATGCAACATATTCAAGAATATGTAATCAAAACAGTTTAATTTCTCCCTAAGTGGCAAGACCGTCAACACAGGCTATGAGGAAGTATTGTAAAATGGTTTTTAGTGTGTTTTTCAAAATTATGGTAGCCGAAGAAGAAAAGTTATGACTTAGGAGTCATGAATGGTCGTTGGTACCTACCACCAGAATCTTTTCAAGTTATTAAACACAAAACCCCAGGCAAAGAACAGGTTGTTCAGCTATATATACCTATACAGGTAACTCTCGTTCAACAAACGTTCAGTGAATAAATGTTCGCTTTAACGAATGAATTGAATTTTATAACTTTACTTTTCGCCAAAAATTCTGTTCACTTTAATGAACTAAATAACATGTATCCAACTCAGATAGAAAAAAACTAGGATGTTTACAAAAGCTCTTGGGATCACAAAGACCGTCTTGTTTACCCATGGGTTCTTCGTGTGTCCACTTTACCACGAATTTTTTTCCTATCGCCTGCATTTCTTGAGAGACAATATGATGTCACTGAATGTGCTGTTTATTACTCAAAATATAAATACAAATATCCACTTGGAGGACCTCTTGTGTACTGATAAGAAGTGCACTATGCAGTGTTTCCCACAGCCATTCTATGCTTCAGTCTGTGACTTGGATTGACTACGTTCGGTCACATTCATTTTCACGCAGCTCATATGTAATCGTTACATCACAAGGATTTGTTTTCAAGTCATTGCTGTGGCCAAATTTATCATACTTGCTTTTTATAAACATTTTCCTTATTTTTACTCTTCAATCTGCAGTGAATTGAAATGAAAAAAATCATGATCGTTGAATGAATTTCCGATTTATGAATGCTTTTCAGAAATGCATGTCATTCGTTGAATGAGTTGCCTGTATTAATACACTTGACTCACTGACACATCATATTTTTGGCCTGGAGAAAGTGGCACACTGAGCCAGAGGCAGAACTATGGCAAGGCATTGCCTTGGGACCTCAAAAAAATTATGAAACTCTCCCTCCTAGAATAGCCACTGTACATTTTTTCAATAATATGTCTATTGAATTTCATGCACATTTTCTCAAGGTCGAGAATGTTGCTTAATTCCTAATTCTAAGAAATACCCGGTGCGGCAACAGTATCCCTTTGAAGTTGCGATATCAAAATATTCATCCCGCCCTGAATGTCCACTAGGGTGGATCGAAAAACTTTTTTTCAAACGAGAATGCTTGGAGTGTCAAAAGTTGTGGTTTGGCATGTGCAAAATCTCAGATCGTTAGGTTGATATCTTAAGTCTGCACATCGGTGTCCAAGTTTCATTAATTTGTTAATAATCAGCCATTTCATGCTTATAAAATTAATTCTAGGTGGCACTTCAAAATCACTTCCGGTCACTTCACTTGGCATCAATGGGTTGTGCGAAGACCTCGAAAGTGGCAAAGAATGAAACGTGTCACTGGAACTGTGGGTACACTGTTAAAAATAGTGGACTTTGATGGAAATGGACTGCTTCTCCTTGGAAATGTGTGGCTGTCTAAGGTCATCGTGGTATTTGATTTGCAGCTCTAAGGTAGTTTCTACGAAAACTACCCAGGACTCACCACTTTTGTAAGTCTGGAGTAAGTCTGGAGAGAAAGAATTACAGATGCAGCAAGAGTCTGGATGATAAGAGCTAATGTTGTACAATAAGGCTATGCCATGCTGTGACCACTTAGAATATACTACATCATTTTCATACTGTACATCTCCTTTCTGGTCTTGGATTTCACCAGCTTCTCCATAAATATCTCAGAAAAACTTCAAACAGCATCAATGCTAGAAACATGTGGGGGCTGAAGAAGAGACAAAATGCATTCTGTGTAAATGAACAAAAATTGAATAGTGGATCACTGTGTAACAATGCTCCCAAAAAATACAGGCGAAGGAGAAAATCACATGTCCCAAAGGAGATACACGTGTGGCCAGGGGTCCCTTCTGTTTAGTCAATGCATGAACAGGGGCGACTTCATAAACTTCAGGTACCTTTCACTTCTCAATTTGTTCGTGCTGAAATAAAGTTTGTACGTCTTAGCATTGGTATTTATAAGTTCATCATTTCGCCATTCTCCGCTACTACATGAAAAATTCCATCATGAAAAAATAATAAAAAATATATATGTTATAAGAAAATAAAATTGCTGAATTAAACATAAACAGTAAATATGGATGTTCTTCTGTTAAAATACATCAAGGTTATTCAGATTTAAGAAAAATCATGGTTCCATGTCATTTCCCCCAAAGCACTTCCCCCACAGGACGTTTCACCCATAGACACTTCCCCCACGGGTCATTTAACCAATACACTCTTCACCCATGGGACGTTTCACACACAGACATTTCACCCATGGGTCATTTCATCAATACACTCTTCACCCATGGGATGTTTCACCCACAAACATTCACCCACAAACACTTCACCCACAAGAAGTTTCATCCAAAGACCTTTCACCCATGCCTTTTCACCCATAGGTTTTTCGCCCACAATCCAGTTCACCCAAAGATCCTTCACCCATAACTGTTTCACCAACAGTTCAGTTCACCCAAAGACTTATGAATGCAACTAATGTAACATAATTATATAAAAGAAGTAACCGCATAACAGAATACCTTAGTATTTGTGGCCATAACTTCACTTTGTAAACGCATATTGCATTATTTTCATTGAAATATCATGTTCTAAAATCTTTAAATAAAACATAACAACAGTTGATATTCTTTCATTTCTAATTTCATCCTGTAAGGACATAGGAAAAGAATGGATGAAGTGACGTATGGGTAGATTTCTTTCTTATTTGTAGAACACTGTATATCAAATATATTTTAATTAATCATTTCATTCTGTGATAAGATACAGAAAGTTCATTACTCTAAAAATAACAGTTTTCATAATGTACTATGCTTTATTAAACAAATAAATAATATCATATTTAAGATAAAAAGATGATGTTATGATAAAAACGAAATCTCCATTCTATACTTAACTAGGACATTAGCTAGTCTGAAAATTGAGTTTTTTTGTGTAATAGGATTCTCTATGCAGAACTACAGTGTAATTATCTCATTCTAAAACACAGAAAATAGGCATATCACAAAAGAAGTGAGAAAGAAATATATTTTTGCAATAGTAAAATGATACAATATGAACTTCCTTAGCTAAATAAATCTCTCAATAAAAATGAATGTGATAAACAATGTGATCGTCACAGTATTTCTAATACATCAAATGCAGTAGTTCTTTCGAATAACCTAAATGAAGTCCCTAATTCTCGATTTCAATCTGCTGGAAATATGAAGATTTTCTTCCTATTTTATTTTTTAATTCATTTATAAATTAAATAAACAGGATAAGGCTTAATAAAAAATGTAATTTAGTTTCAACAACTTTGAATAACTTAACAGTTGTTTAAACATTGCTATCTAACACAAAGAGTGGTCAAAATGATTTCACTTGAGAATTAAACATGTTTCTAATGTTTTAAAGATACTTACACTCACAAATGTTTGAAAAGAATATGCTTTGTAACTGTAATTTAAACAGTCAATATACTATTTAAGAAAATAAATTTTTACACGCATATTATATTTGGAGAAGAATATGCTTTGTATTTGTAATTTTGATGGTCAATGAACAGGCTATTTCATAAAATGAATTTTTACAAGTACATAATTTCACCTACCTTAGCTTGGGTAAAATAGTCCATTTTATAATAAAAGTTTTCTTTTTCTTTCCATTTCTGTGTATTGACGTATTTTGTCCATTTTATGTTCAATAGTGTGTAGTTTATTATATGTATTTGGTTTTATGACAGTCTATATTAATTAATGTGCATTGACCATATTTAGTCTGTTGCTATGCCATTCGTTGTTTATGTTGCTACAATAATAATAATACAGTAAAATCCTGTATTTACGTTATTGGAATGTACATTTTCCCGCTATTTACAACATTTTATTTGGGTCCCATCAATTTTCCTATGATTCCAATGTAAGTAAAACCCTCTATTTACACTTTCATTTTAAGTTTTCCCGCTATTCAAGCCATTTTACATTAGAATTTCCGATTTTATAAAGAATTTAGCATGTGGTTTCCATTTTTTGGCTTAGCCTTGCAAAAAAAATCAGAACTCTTTTAGACAAAGATTTCAAAAACAGCGGCAGAGTAGGAACAGCGCCCCTAGAGGCAGAAATATCAATTCTTTCTTTTCAAAACAGTACTCGCTTTAGCAGATGCTACTCAAGAAAAGCATACTTAGAGACAGAAATACGTATGAACTATTTTGGTTGAAAACTTCAAAACCTCATACGTTAATCACACTAGCAGAGAAAATCTGCTATGACCGGGAATTGAACCCGGGTCTTCCACTTGCCGGGCGGATATTCTACCTCTGAACTATCGTAGCAGAACATTTTCTCTCGTTTCTGAACACGGATGTTTTCCTTGGTGGGACGGGAACTAGCCAAGCTAGTATCAAACTGCCCCAACAGATGTCCTCAAAGAGAACCATCAAAAGAAACTCCTCCCTCTCAAATGGTGAGATTGCTAAACATGAAATTGATGGAATGATATGATCCGAAGATCCTATGCAGACAGGCATAGCTGTGAAAGTTGGAACAATTTTTGAAACGAGAAAAAAGTCTGCTATGACCGGGAATTGAACCCGGGTCTTCCACTTGCCGGGCGGATATTCTACCTCTGAACTATCGTAGCAGAACATTTTCTCTCGTTTCTGAACACGGGGCAGTTTGATACTAGCTTGGCTAGTTCCCGTCCCACCAAGGAAAACATCCGTGTTCAGAAACGAGAGAAAATGTTCTGCTACGATAGTTCAGAGGTAGAATATCCGCCCGGCAAGTGGAAGACCCGGGTTCAATTCCCGGTCATAGCAGACTTTTTTCTCGTTTCAAAAATTGTTCCAACTTTCACAGCTTATGCCTGTCTGCATAGGATCTTCGGATCATATCATTCCATCAATTTCACACTAGCAGAGCATAAACAACGCACCTACAACGCACCTAGATACGGAAATACTATTTACACTATTGAAAAGATGTTTTTAGGAACAGCGCCCCTAGAGGCAGAAATATGAACTATTTCTTATCAAACAGCACGACAGCACTTGCTTTAACAGATGTTATTCGGGAACAGCGTACATGGAGACGGAAATACGTATGAACTCTTTTGAGAGAAAACTTCAAAACCTCATATGTAAATCACACTAGCAGAGAGTAAACAGCACACCTAGATATGGAAATACTATTTACTATTTGAACCAAGTAAGAATGCTATTGAAAAGATGTCCAAGTTTGGCGCTATCACGTTTTAACCCTTTCCACTCTAATTCTGCCCCTTGGCTCCTACAGTTTGTAGTTAAATTTAAGTTAATTTATAATTTGTTGTAATTTAAATTACCGTATTGTCCCAAATATAATGCGATGTTTTTTTCCAAAAAATGAAATTGTAAAACTAGCCCCCACATTATATTCGAGAACTAGTGAATTTAAAAGATCGTAAAATCGTGTTTCAAAAAATCACTGTACATTCCGCACGTCTGTTAAGTGATACAAGATACTTGTTACATTGTAGACACATTAGGTGTACATGTTACAATGTACATATTTGAAAAACGTCTGAGGCGAGAATAGAACGAGTTCTGTCGGCGGCTGAGCTCCTCATTAGTAATTGAATTGAAGCTATCAGTGCGTCGGCGTATTCTATGTGCCTACCTTAGCGAGTTTTTATCCATCTGTTATTTTAACAATAGGTGACAAAAAGGATGTTGATCATGTTGAGAAAAAAGGTTCTTCCAAATCCCAGGTTGACAGAGGAATCCGACAAAGTTATGACATGAATTTTAAAATGGTCATAGCTCAAGAGAGGGGAAAAACAATATTCAATCTTCGAAAAAGTATGGTGTTCCTGAACTAAGTATACCTATGTCTATGTACAATTTTCTAGACAAATGTAATGTGGGGAATGTAATGGAAACCCAAGCATACTATACATACTAGCATTTTAATTTGGCACATATTTTAATATTATTATTATTATTAAAAAAGTGTGCTGGTTAAGTAAATGAGTAAATAGATATACTCTTTATAAAATTAGCTCTTCTAACACTGATTTTATTGTTAGTCTTACTGTAACAAATGAGCGAGTTTAAAAGTAAAATCAGTTTAGCTATTTTTCCTTTTCCCACAACTTACACTTTCCCGCAATTTACACTTTTTTCCAGGTTCTTAGAAAAGTGTAAATAAGGGGTTCTACTGTATAATAATTTACTTGAGATTCTATTCTATTAATAAAGACTTCCATCTATAATGGATTAATTTGTATTTTTAACATTTAAACTGAAACATGGGCCAAAAACAATGGGTAAAAGATATTTGGTTGATACTTTATATGGGTGAACCGGATTGTGGGCGAAAAATCTATGGGTATAAAGGAATGGTTGAAAGTTCTTTGGATAAAACTTCTCCTGGGTGAAGTGTCTGTGGGTGAAATATCCTGTGGGTTAAGTGCTCTGGGTGAAACATCCGGATACCAAAATCATTGCAGCAAAAACAATGAGTATGCGCCTGAAACCACAAATATTCATAACCTCATACCAAAGTTGGTAAAATGGTATACATTTCCCTAACGGTGGATATTCGAAACCGTGGTTGGTGGGAGACAACTGTATATTCAATTTCCTTAATATAAAATTTATATGTGAAACCTGAAAAAGTAAATCAAAGCAAATTAAAATTTGTTATATATATGCTTACATGTTTAGTGGTGATTAGTCCAGTTGAGGCATTGATATTAAATTTCAGACGTTCCCCTGGCTCCGAAACAAATGTGTAATTCACTGTCCCACCAGTTGAAGGAGGATCTCTATCAAATGCTTGCACCTTAAGAAAATGAAAAAATATATATTAGTCTGGCTGATGCACCAAAGTGATGGAAATTTTTTGAAATGTTCATAATATAAATGAGAATGGAATATAATATACAGTCAAACACATGCCTCTTTTAAGTTTCAATTTTTACCTGTTTGCATGCATGCATGAATGAGATCAACTAATTTAATCTCAATTGTTTGTGATTCTGTGCATATGATTCACAATTTTAAATTCAAAGTTTAAATCCCAAAATCATTGTTGTATATGCTCATAGTTATTAATACGTTCATTGTAAAGGATTGCAAGTGCTGCTTATGAACTATTTAAAAATAAAAAGAAAGTAACCACGTCATGAAAAGTGCCAACATTTGATCACCATCCAGTAATCCACAATTTGGAGATAATTCAGGACAGGCCATCTATTCGAGCTTAATGGAAAAATTTGAGGACGATGCCCCTGTTCATGTCACCTTTTCTAATTAGATAATGGGATCCAAGCATGGGATAGACAACCTTGAAGATTAAAAGTGTTTGGGATGAAGTTTTTTTGCCAACTCTCCAGAATTGTTTATACAGTGTACCTCTAATGTTTTGTTACTTGCACACTGAAAGTCTTTAGTTACGAGGATTCTGTACCCTATAAATAATTTTGTAACTTTATTCAATTTTGTTTTAAAAAATCTGATGTGGCCACTTTCTCCATAACTGTAATATTTCTAAAAATTCCAAATAGGTTACATAATAATAAATATTTTAAGAAACTGGGAGAAAATTTTAGACTTTACAAAGAACAGAAATATACCTCAATCATAGTCTTCTGATATTGGACAGACAAAAAGCTCATACAATTAAAAAAAAAGCGTTACTAAGACATAACTAAGGGTAAACTGTTAACAATAGTCATAGGTAGATGGCGTGGTGGAGGCAGCTAAAAATATAAGATATTTCTTAAACAGTGCATTATATGGGAAAAGGTTTCAAACAAAGGTTGTAGAAAATTAAATTTCCTACAACTTTTATTCCAATACATTTTTACATTTATCAAATATTAAACCAAATATTTCAAAATAACGGATAAGTGACAAAAGTAAACACCCAATTCCGGTGGACCTATTTTTACTAAAAACTAATCAGTTTTCGTGACTTTTATAAAAATGTTAAATATAAAATTATGCGTTGACCTGATTAATAGTTTTGAGTTCGAGCACCCACAAAAAGCTATCACATACACACACACTGAAACATCGAGAAAATGATCAAAAACGTGTTCAGGGGACCTTAAAACGTGTATTTCCGTTAAAATCTCAGTCAATTTTTTTCATGAAAACAATACTTTCCCCTATACTAAGTATATGGAGAAAGTAATAAAAGAAAACGATTTTTTTGGCCTCCACCTTCCCCTACAGCCAATCCTTTTCTCACCAAGTCAAAATTTATTTTGTGGTCATGTAAAAGATGTGGAGAAGCCTTCCATTATACAATCGTATAATGATTTCATGGGAGAAATCGACAAATCAGGTATGATGCTGTACACTTACCTTGATGAACGATGGACAGTAAAATACTGGAAAAAAGGGGGATTCAATATTTTTTCCTTAATGGTTCTCAATAGCAGCATAATTTACAAGAAAACCTCCCTTCTGGGAAAAACTGATATCTAGTTAGTATAGTTGATGAGTTTGGAGATCAGAAATAACAGTGAAAGAAGAAGAGACTTAAGAGAAGCCACTTAAAAAGTTACTGCAAAAAAAGAGAAACTGTTGTGTGTGCAGTAAAGGAGGAAAAAATGAGAAAGGGAAGCATGAAAAGGACCTCCACAGTGAATGCTTCCCAGAACCTAAGTGTAAATGCTGATATGGAAGAGTGACTGATGTGCATAGGATTTTAATGAATGCAACATTAATATTAAGCAAATAATGCCATTAGCACAAAAATGCAGTTTTGGGGACAACACTAATAAAACTAATGTTTACAATAATATTAACAAAAGCAATTTTCTAGGTCCAATTAATGTAATATATCTGTGAAACTTTATATTTTTTATTTTAAATGATCTGAGAAATTTTTTTCTTTTTTAAATGACCTGCAAACAACATAAACATAAATCAATGATCATTGAGGTCTTCTATCCAAATTTTTAATTGCAGTATTACTATAATGAAATTGGAAGATATTTTCTCTACAAAGGTTAACCTTTTGCACTCGCAAGTCGAGTGTGGCTCGACAGTGCTAGCATGCACGGCAACTTGTATGTCAAGTCTCACTCAACATGCACTAGCATCCACAGCAACTCATATGTCAAGTCTCACTCAACATGCATACGGAGGACAGTTTGAGGGAGTGATTCATCACTTGCTTACTCTTGGCCACCCAGGACTCACTCCTATGAGTGTCTGCTACTCATCAAGAGTGAACAGACATGTCATCAATACCTCTTATCTTGGTTCAAGGGGATAAATCTTAGGTCTCTAGGTCCTGCCTACCCTAGCTGATGCCAGGACATGTACACAAAAACAAACCACACAAAATGCATCCTCAACATGAAGTGATTCCCAGTATTTCTTGTCATGCTTTCTTTCGAGGAATGGGGAACTGTTTCTCAGATGCAGATGTTTTTTCAGTCTGTAAGAGTCTTTCGTAGTGTAGCCATGGAAAAACTCTCCAAAGTTATCCAACGTAATCTGCAAAGCAGTGATGACGAATTTTACCTCGACACAATGGAATTGTCTCAATGTGTTAGTGAAAAAAATGACTATTCTGATCACATGGAACCAATCGCTGACCCTAGTGAGATTGCTTCAAAAAGAAAATCTCAGATGGAGCAATCTAGAGACATGGACAGCAGCAGTAACATCGAGGCAGTGAAATCAAAGCAGCCGTAAAAACTTGTCATTTAGAGTGAAAGTAGTGAAGAGTGCTTTAGTGAAGGAGATAATAATTATCCTAGCAGTGGTAAGAAAAATATCATTGGTGAAAAAAGGGGAATACATGTAGAGTGTTATTAGAAGAAATGACAAAACACTGGAAAGATTTTAGTTCTCCGTTGGCGAAATGACTCCTGGAGCACAAGTTCCTTCTCATTGCTCTGAACCCATTGAATTTTTTGGATTATTTTTCATGGACTCAATGATCAAAAATATTGTAGAGGAAACCAACAATTACGCTAAGAGTAAACCTGGTCAGAAATTACTATCCAAACGATCAACATGGAACACATGGAGAGAAGTCACAGTAGACGAAATAAAAGCTTTTCTGGGTGTTATTCTAAATATGGGAGTGATGTATCTTCCGAATTTGCAAAATTATTGGTCAAAAGATTTTGAGCGTTATATACCATTTTTTAGTTCAATTTTCAAAAGAGATAGATTTTAACAAATTCTCTGGATGTTGCATCTGAAAAATGATCAGAAACCTCATAAAGATTTTAAAACAAGAACTGAGAAGGTGAGTTCATTTCTGTTATACCTAGAAACTAAATTTAGAGAAGGATTTGTGCCTAGTAGGGAGATAGTGGTAGATGAGTCCGTGGTTGGCTTCAAGGGGAAGGTACGTTTCATAACGTACAACTCTAAAAAACCAGCCAAGTGGGGTATTCGTCTTTACATCCTGTCAGATTCTAAATGTGGTTATGTATATTCATTTTTGCCGTATTATGGTTCAATAACTTCTGAAAGTCTCATAAAACCCGAACTCCCTTTCACATCGACAGTTGTTTTAGACCTTTATAGCATGCTGAAAAACTCAATCCCTGATGCTAAAGGTTACCACCTTTTTACAGGCGGATATTATATGAGCCCTTCACTTGCGAAAGAGTTACTGAACGAGAAATGTCACTTGACAGGTACTCTTATGCCAAATAGAAAAGATGCACTAACTGAAATAAAAAATTCAAAATAGAAGAAAGGGGACATGGTAGCATATAGAGACAAAAATATCACGGTTCTAGCTTGGAGAGATAAAAGAATAGTTACGACGCTGAGCACATGGGATAATTCAGAAAGATAGACTGTGGAGAGGAGAGTATGAGGTGGTGGAATAGAGACTGTTTCCAAACCCAAAGTTGTTGTAAATTACACAAAATTTACGGGAGGAGTTGACACTGCCGATCGTTATACCAGCATCTATTGTTTCATGAGGAAAACTCTCAAGTGGTGGAGCAAATTATTTTTCTGGGGACTTGAGGTGAGTGTGGTCAATGCTTACATTATGTACAAGGAGAGCCAAAGAAAAAAGAGTGAACCCTCTATATCCCGGGTTCCCAACCTGTGGGTCGCGACCCCCAAGGGGGATGCAAAGTGTTTTCTGGGGGGTCGCCATGGTTATTTTTAGTTGCAATTATTTTTATAGGAAATTTCACCACGGAGGTTTTCAACACTTATTTATTTCAATATGGCTATACTGCATTATTCTACTAATGGTTGTAACACTGATTTTTGATAAATGAAAGGAAATGACTTAAGGTCCACCACGTCGGATACTTAAAAAATATTAAAGGCCTGCCGTGTTCATACATATGAAACATTTTAATTATTTGCTATGGTGGGCCTTTAATATTTTTTCAAATTTTCACCGCGGCGGACTTTGATTCACTCCCTAACCCTAAAATATACAAATGCAGTGTTATCATTACAATAAAATTCTATTTTACAAATAGTAAACTGAAAAAAATATTCACTATGATGCAAAATTCAATATCAAAATTCATTTTTAATCGGTGTCTCGATGTTTGAATAACAGACTTTCGAATGCGGGCCGTCGAATAAAGATGAGTTGCTCTCTTAACGCAGTTGAAGATCACCCCGTATGTTTTGCCGACGCCGCCATGTTTGCAATGATGTAATTCAATAATGTCCGCGATGGGCCGTCTAATGCAAACTGGCGCGAACTTAGTTTGCCAATAGTCAACCACCTTTAGTTGCCCACACGCTGTCGAGTGTGGGTTAGCTACTGCTTGCACTTTCTAAAATCTAAAGAGCGTCAGTAGGTTGTCGTCAGTCCGTGCTGTCTGTCGGCTTTCTGCATTGCTATTATCATTTCCCGACGGTAAACAATTTATTTGGGTAATTATTTATTTATATTTTTATTGTTATATTATTAGTATTAATAGGTGTATTATTTTAATAAAATAGTGAGCCAAGTGACTAACGCTAAACATTATTATACATTTATTTAAAAAAAATATTACAATTGATAAAATTCGTAAAATGAGAATAAATAATAAAAATACAAAAATAAAATGTAAATATTCAGAAGACTATCTAAAATTTGGCTTTATCACCTTGATCAGCAATGGCATAGAGAAGCCACAATGCGTTTTGTGCAATGTTGTTCTCAGTGTTGAATCTATGAAACCTTCAAAACTCAAACTTCACTTAGAGACAAAGCATTCAGAACATACTAAAAAGGATTTGGAGTTCTTTCGACGCCATGAAACTGGTCTCAGACGTCAGAGACTTAATCCTACAGGAATTTTTCAGCAACAGAGCACAGCAGCAGTGCAAGAATCATATGAAGTCGCATTGGAAATTGCCAAACAAAAAAAAACATTACATGATTGGAGAAACGCTCATCAAACCCTGCATGTTGAAGATGGTGAAGTTAATTCTTGGGGAAGCCAGCGAGATAAAGAAGCGACAAATATCTCTGTCCAATAACACTATTCAGAGGCGCATTTCAGATATGTCCGTAGATGTGAAAGAGCAGGTTTTGAATGAAATCAAAGTTTCTCCATTGTTTTCTTTTCAAGTTGATGAAACAACGGATTAAAGTTCATGTTCTCAGTTGTTTGTCTTCGTGAAATATATTCATTCAGATGACATCAAAGAAGAGTTCCTGTTTAGTAGTGCACTTGAAACTACTACAAAAGGTGAAGATATTATGGAGAAGATAAATACCTTTTTGAAACTGGGGGACTACAGTGGAAAAACGTCTGTGGGGTTTGTATAGATGGAGCACCAGCTATGCTAGGGTCAAAGTCGGGCTTTCAGACAAAAGTGAAAGAACTTGCTCACCAAGCAAAGGGCATTTACTGCATGATTCACCAATATGCTCTTGCCAGTAAGACTCTATCAGCTCCTCTGCAAGAGGTACTTGATTCTCTGATCAAAATTGTGAATTACATCAAATCTGGAGCCCTCAACGCCCGTCTGTTTAAAGAACTCTGTAAAGACATGAATTCTGATCACGAAGTTCTTCTTTTCTACACTGCTGTGTGCTGGTTATCAAAAGGAAACGTTGTCAATCGTGTCTTTGAGTTGAAAGATGAAATCAAGTTGTTCCTGGAAGTGCAAGGGAAACATGACCTTGTGGCTTACTTTAATGATGAAGCTTGGAAGAAAAGAGTTGCTTGCTTAGCAGACATTTTAGACCAGCTAAATAAGCTGAACCTGAAACTTCAGGGAAAGGAAACACACATTATCCAATTTCAAGACAATCTTCAGGCATTTGTATCCAAGCTGCAAAACTGGCGTTGGAAAGTAAATCTTGGAAACATTGCCATGTTTGAAAAACTCGGCAGTATGGTAGAGGAATCTGAAGGTGAACTGGATGAGAATCTGAAAGAGGAGATTATTGGGCACCTTGAATCCCTTGAAAAGGAATTTCAGCGGTACTTCCCTGAGATTACAGAAGAAGAAGCTGCACTGGTATGAAACCCATTCTCTGCTTCCCTGAATGTAGCCAGCATTCCCGATGAAGTACAGGATGAATTCTTGGATCTGCGGAACGATTCCTCGGCACGTAATTTGTTTTATGGAAAATTGCTGACTCAGTTCTGGTGTGCTAAGTGTCAGTCATATCCAAATGTCACCATGCTTGCCTTTTGAGTTTTACTTCCATTTGCCTCTACATATCTCTGCGAGAGTGGATTTTAAACGCTTCTTCATATCAAAACAAAGGCAAGAAACAGACTGAATGTTGAAGATGACATGAGGATGACTTTAACAAACACTCAGCCGCAAATTTTGAAGCTGGTTGCCCAGATGCAAGTACAACCATCGCATTAAATATTAGGTTAGAATTATATTCTGAAAAATCTATTTTTAATGTGTTTTCTTTACCCCATTAAAAATGCCTTTTTATGCAAATGTGGCAGGGGGTCGCAGGTTACTTGGCTATTATAAAAGGAGGTCGTGACTCGAAAAAGGTTGGGAAACACTGCTCTATATCCTATGTAAAGTTTATAAGGAAACATGTGCATCAGTTGGCTGGAGATTATCAGGCTGGTACTACTGTGTTGAGGGGAAGACCATCATCGTCTGACCAGGAGCAGCAGTTAGATGGGATTTCACACATTCACCCAAGGAAAAAGCACAAATATTGTGCAGTTTGTTCGCATAGAAACGTGCCAGGAGGAAGAAGAGAATTTATTTTTGTGAAACAGGTGAACAAAAACTGGGCCTACACGCGGGTATTTGTTTTAAAATAATATCATACTATGAAAAACTATAGAGATTCATATAAAGGCCTCAATGTATGAATTAACTTTAAATTATAAAAAAATGCAAATAAAAATGTTTAAATGCAAAAAAGTGCAGCTATTTTCTAAATGTCCACCCTAGGTGGTATTTCAAAAGTAAATCTGAGTGGGCTACCAAAACAAAGGAGAAAAAATCCGAGTGCAAGAGGTTAATGGAGTAGTATCCTTCACAAAGAACAGGAGCCAACACGATCTAATGCCCACCTGAATTACTTCTGTGCCAACTGGTTCTTCTTCAAGAACTACTGGTGCATATCTGGAACAATTTGTAAACACTGGTTTGTGATTATCTTGGACTGTCAACCGAGGTGAGATGCTTTCCGAAAAACCAGCTTCAGCCTGTTGGGAAAGAGAAACATTAATAATAAAACTAAAACTTCATTTAAAAGAATTTCATGGATTCTTAATAAGCTATTTTGTCAACATTTAAATTGATAATTATATTCAAGTTTTGTCACAAAGCAAAGGACAAAAACTTGTAAAACCACACATGGCTTCTGAGTGACCATAGCTTGGACCAGTGGTTTCCAAACCTTTTGTAGGCATGCACCCTTTCAAAGAAAACTGAATTTTGCAGCACTTTGGCCTTGAAACAAGGTTTTCACATTAAAAAAAACAAGTATTACAACCTTTGGACATCCATTTGTTGGTACAACATAATCAATTTATTAGAGGAAAAAGTATTGCCATAATTACCTATCAACACATCCAAAACGTTGATTCCCAAAAAAGGGAACTGCGACTTCCACAATAAAGCTTTATAACACTGAGAAGAGGTATTTCTCACCACAAAAACCAGCGCAAGATATAAGTTACAGTTATATGTCTTCAAGCATCTCTCGCTCTTAGACCAATGTATTTTCTCATATGTCAACACTTCTTGGGTGTTACGTATAGCTAGGGAAGATTATTGTGCTTATTTGTGTATATTGTGTGTATTTACCTGTTAAGTGATGCATGTGTACACTGTTCAGGCTCTAACGGATGATGACTTGACTTCAATTACCGGTCGATCAAGTAGTTACTACTTTAGGCCTCCAATATCATCATTAAGTAAGTTTTTGTTTTCATATATAGGTACATACATAGATTTTGGTTGACGTGCAGCCTCCTTTCTTTTCGACACCACGAGCCACCTCTGATGGCACATAAGATTTTACAGATCGTATTTATTCACTATGGAGCCGTTCAAGTATTACAGCAGCAAATATTTAGCTATTTTTGGCCTACCGACCCATGTCAGCATTTGGTCGACCCCCCTCATCTTACATAACACTTCGTTGTATCCCCTCCCCCTTTTTCAATAAATATTAGAAAATGCGTGGCATGCCTTCTTATAGCATTGCAATGCATTTTAATGCCCATTAAAGCACGATAGGAAAAATTTATAAGGGTAAACAAGGTTAAGTTAAACAAACAAGGTAAAGAAAAACACCCGCATTCAGAAACAGGAGAAACAATCTGCATGATAGTTCAGAGGTAAAATATCCATCCAGCAAGTGGAAGACCCAGGTTTGATTCCCAGTCATAGCAGAATTTTTTCATTTCAATATTATTCCCAAGGTAAAGTTATGTTTATCGAAAAATCAGTTAAATATGGCAAAAAGAATTCTAATGTCAGGTGAAACGCGGGCAACGAGCAGGTGGAAGCTTGCTGTGGATGAGTTGTTGCGACACGTAAAAAATTTCTTAAATAAAAAATCTTGCATAAGCATTGATCATACCCCCTCCCAAAGTCATCAAAAGTCAGCGTTTCCTAGATCCCCTTCTGCTGTAAGGAGGGTTAATCACAGATGCCAGGGGCTTAGCTAATTTTGCCACTGCCCAATGTCCCAACTGAAAAAGGGGTCTTTGAAGTGCAACAAAATCGTACAATACACAGGATCATTGGCTTGATTTCCTATCCAAAGGAATACTTGTTATATTTTTAGCCCTAAAATAACATGGACCTCAGCCAGGAATCAAACCCGCAATACTTGAAACCAATGACTAGCATTCCATTGATGAGTATTTCATCCATTGCTTCCCCGGCATCGACCGATAACTGTAAGATAATAAGTAAAGCCTGGAAGTTCAGGCAAAATGCCATAAATGCCTTTTTTTGACTATTTTCATGTTTCATTCCAAATATGCCTTTTATATCCAAAAACAGCTATTTTTTCCTATTTAACTCAATTTTTGCCAAATGTCATTCCTTTCTGCCAAATCTCTTAAATTTGGCCACTATACTGTTTTGTTCGACTCTTCAAGGAGGTTTTTTACCCACCCTGGGTTCGGTATCATATATAATTCTGACCATTGGCGCAGCTATGCCTTTATCTTAATCCAACCACTCAGATCGAGAGAAAGAGAGTTGGAGGTAGAAGTGGAACAAGAGTAAGGAAGAATTGAAAGACTGATGGAAAGTATCTAAAATGTAATATGGGAGGAGTGAGAGGGAGGAAGAACTTTCTATTTTAGGGAAAACCCTTTCCAAAATCAGAGATGATGGACTTTACCTTTCAAAGAATGCGCAGCTCCATGAGGCACCTGCACTAGAATCGAGATAAAGGAGAAATACCTCTTCCGAAAAAGAAAGAGTTTCCTCCACTACTACTGACCTGAGTTCACTTTTGGGAAAACCATGACTCAGGAAGGCCTCCTAACATCCCTCAGTTGTCTTTTGTCTTTCAAACAGTTCATAACAGTCGTTTTTAACTAATTGTTGGTGTGGTGAACATGACACTTCCACTCTAGCAACCACAATGCCTAAAGTGAGTGTTTCCACAAAGCAGAGACTGAACCATATCATTAAAGAGTTTGGTGTTGATATTTTCTCAACAGACAGTTCAGTGCTTTTTTGTAAACTTTGTGAAAAATCTGTGAATTCGGAGAAAAAGTACTTTGTCTCGAGGCATAAGCACCTCAAAACATAAAGCTGCGGCCGACAAGAAGACTGACGAGAGTAAGAAGATGACCCTTTTACCATTGTATTGTTCAGCTTCTTCTAGGCAGTCGGAGTTTTCCTTCAACTTTCATCAAAGCCGGCATTCCTTTATGGAAAGGGTTTTTGGATACGAACAAAGAGGTTCCAAGTGAGTCAACATTGAGGAAAACCTATTTAGATAAAATCATATCACTGTGTTGTCCAAAAAATAAGAGATGACGTAAGGGAGAAGAAAATTTGGATCTCTATCGACGACGAGACTTCCAAAGCTGTGGAAATAGTCCAGGCAACGAGCAGACAAAATAGCCTGAAAAAATTAGCTTGAAGCTCATTTCTTTTGGGATTTGTTCCTATGGATGTCTAGATCACATGGTAAAAAATCCCCATGAATCCATGTGTCGGAACACCATCAGAATCATAAAAAACTATCAACATGACGTCCAACTGCTTTATCCATATACAGTAAAACCTCATATTTACGTTATCTGAATGTACGTTTTCCCGCTATTTACAACAATTTATATGGGTCCCATCAATTTTCCTATGATTCCAATGTAAGTAAAACTCTGTGTTTACATTGTTTTAATTCAAGTTTTCCTGCTATTCGCACGACAGCACTCGCTTTAACAGATGTTATTCGGGAACAGCGTACATGGAGACGGAAATAGGTATGAACTCTTTTGAGAGAAAACTTCAAAACCTCATATGTAAATCACACTAGCAGAGAGTAAACAGCACACCTAGATATGGAAATACTATTTACTATTTGAACCAAGTAAGAATGCTATTGAAAAGATGTCCAAGTTTGGCGCTATCACGTTTTAACCCTTTCCACTCTAATTCTGCCCCTTGGCTCCTACAGTTTGTAGTTAAATTTAAGTTAATTTATAATTTGTTGTAATTTAAATTACCGTATTGTCCCAAATATAATGCGATGTTTTTCTCCAAAAAATGAAATTGTAAAACTAGCCCCCACATTATATTCGAGAACTAGTGAATTTAAAAGATCGTAAAATCGTGTTTCAAAAAATCACTGTACATTCCGCACGTCTGTTAAGTGATACAAGATACTTGTTACATTGTAGACACATTAGGTGTACATGTTACAATGTACATATTTGAAAAACGTCTGAGGCGAGAATAGAACGAGTTCTGTCGGCGGCTGAGCTCCTCATTAGTAATTGAATTGAAGCTATCAGTGCGTCGGCGTATTCTATGTGCCTACCTTAGCGAGTTTTTATCCATCTGTTATTTTAACAATAGGTGACAAAAAGGATGTTGATCATGTTGAGAAAAAAGGTTCTTCCAAATCCCAGGTTGACAGAGGAATCCGACAAAGTTATGACATGAATTTTAAAATGGTCATAGCTCAAGAGAGGGGAAAAACAATATTCAATCTTCGAAAAAGTATGGTGTTCCTGAACTAAGTATACCTATGTCTATGTACAATTTTCTAGACAAATGTAATGTGGGGAATGTAATGGAAACCCAAGCATACTATACATACTAGCATTTTAATTTGGCACATATTTTAATATTATTATTATTATTATTAAAAAAGTGTGCTGGTTAAGTAAATGAATAAATATATATACCCTAAATTCCCAAGTATAACGTGCACTCATGCATAACGTGCAGGTCAACCTTCGGATGTTTTCCACTTATCTCCAAAATTTCTAGTATAACGTGCACTTGTGTATCATGCACAGGACATCCGCAGAACACAGGATCATTGAGATTAGCATATTTTAAGAATGCTCCACTTTTAGCGCCCTTCCCCAACTCTCCTGTGCGAGGGAGAACATTTGGGGGAAAACCCCTGGATACCGATTTTTCCCATTCTTATTTCCGAAACAATGACCACTCGAGGGTCAAAGAAAACTGGTTGGGGAGTGAGGTGTAAGGAAGTGGTGAGGGCGTCATGGGATGTGTTGGAATGGTGGGCTGATACAGCAGGGGTGAAAGTGATCAGTTTCCTCCCAACTCTGACCTGCAAGTAGTGATAAACCAGTCACTCGACTGCAATCTGGTATCACAAAACCAAAGAAATTGTGACAAAACCCTGATAAAGGTGCCATGTCTCACTCAATACCCCAGGTTTTAAATATTTTTTATATAAACATCCAATGTCTGAGGTATAAGGGTTATTTACTTGAACAGTTATTGGAAGAACTCAATGTTGATGTAATTTTTCTATGTGAACATTGGGTAACTAAGGAGGAAATTCAGGTGCTCCATATTAATGGCTACAGTCTTATTTCCTCTTTTTGTCGCCAACAATACAAGTGTGGAGGTGTTGCTATTTATTCCAAACCTTGCAGAGACGTTAAGTGCCTCGATTTCAGAGGTAGTAAGGAGAAGGTTTTTGAATGCTCGATGGCATTGTGGAAGTTTAACTCATCTCGGTATATACTAATGTCTATTTACCATTCTCCTGCCAGCAAAGTATCCGATTTTTTTCATGTTTTCAGTGATGCTCTTTTATTTGCAAACTCTTATAGTGCTCGTCCTAATCATTTTAAACATAGCATCCCCATATTATATGCAGATGACACTTCTTGCATTATAAGTGCGGACAATATCCAGAATTTAATTGAACGTGCAAATGTGGCAGTCATGGAAATGGCTGAATGGTGCAGCTCAAATAATCTTCTTTTAAACAATAGCAAAACCTCATACCTGCAATTCCATACTATAAACTCTTCCCCTACTTGCAGTCTACTTCTCCGACTTAACAATTATAGCATACAACACTCAGAACTGACAAAATTCTTGGGCTTGTACATAAATGAAAAATTAGACTGGTTCTTGACGTCGCATTTCCGGCTGCCTGTATTCTAAACAATTAAATAGTCCAAAAAGGTTGTGTTATGGCTAATAAATTGTGCTCTTTTCAATTCATTTAGAGTGTATAAAACTTTGAATAACTCAAGTAAAATTACATTCAAAAATATTTTACTTGAGATTGTGAAACATTGGGCGAGTAGTAGGGAAGAATTGGGTGAGTCTTCGAATGACGAAGTTGAAGAGACTGAAAAGCCTACTAAACACGCTGCGAGAAAGGTTCACCCATACAGACTTTCAGACAGCTTGAGCAATCATCATCTAGAGCTGATTGTAAGAAAGGGGAAGAAAAAATATCCTTCCAGGGCTTGCAAAGTGTGCGCAGCAAACAACATGAGAAAAGAGACGTGGTATGTTTGCTCATTCTGTTGTGTTCCATTGCATTATCACACCAGAAAAAAGTATTAACATCATTGGTGAGTATTTATTAAAGATTTCAACTTGAAATTTAAAGAAATAACTAAGTTATGAAGATTTATGTAATCCAACTACATTTTAAATTGAGTACCTTTAATTCGCCCGGAACAGGTAATATGGAGGTATTTAAATGCCCTGTACACAAGGTGTTAATATAGCATGTTGTATACATTAAAGCTTTCTGTACTTTTCGATATATTAAAAGAATTCTGATTTTAATTCTTACCGATAAGTGAAGCTTCAATGTGTAAACTGTTAAAAGAAGCAAATACGAAAGTTTATTTACTAACATTACTAACTATATACTGTTGTTGTAACCATACTATAATATACATTTATAAGCTGAAGACGACTTCTATTAGTTATAAAGTGTTCTGCCAGGTTGCAGCCATCCACTGTTACTCCACACCCTCTACAGGAGGTTTTGATAACTAACTGCACTTGAAAAAGTCACCTCACCTTGTGTATTATAATAGAGATGGAAGCAGTTAGAAAAGGACCAGCAAAGCCAAGTTCAAATTTTAATTACCCTAAAGATAAGCATGACCGATGATTTTCAGTTGCAAATGCCAAAAGGAGGCTGAAAATGGAGAGGAAGTTAATCGAACATGGGTAGTTTATTCGCCAATTAAAAATGCAGTGTTTTGTTTTTTGTAAACTCTTTAGTTTGACAAAAATTTCCATAGTTGAGAGTGGTTATAATGATCGGAGAAATTTGTGTCAAACCTTGAAAGAACATGAAACTTCACCAGTTCACCTTGAATCTCATAAGAAATGGATAGAACTAATGAAAAGGGTAGATAACAATAAAATATTAGATGCGTATTTGCAGAACAATTTGAATGCTGAAACTCACCACTGGCAAGGAGTATGAGAAAGACTATTTGCAACTGTCAAATTTCTTGGCCACCAATGTCTCGCATTTAGGGGTTCATCAGACAGATTGTATGAAAGCAATATTGGGAATTATCTACAATTAGTAGAGCTGTTGCCAAAATTGACTCTGTCATGGCAGAGCATTTGCAAAGAGTAAGATCAAGTGAACTTCACAATCACTATTTAGGTAAAAATATTCAAAATGAACTAATACAGCTAATGTCGCAGGCAGTGCGCAGTCAGATATTAGAAAACTTAAAGCAAGCAAAGTATTACTCAATAATTGTTGATTGTACATCAGATGTAAGCAATGTTGAACAAATGTCAATAATATTACGTTTTATCAACATCACTCAAGGGGCTGAAATCTGTGAGCACTTCCTTAATTTCATTCCAGTCAAGAAAACGTCTGCATCAGAATTTACCGAGGTAATTTTAAAGGAACTTGAAAAGGCTGGTATTCTGCTGTGTATTATGCATGGACAAGGTTACGGCAATGCTTCAAATATGAAAGGCAGATATTTGGATGTTCAAAAAAAGATATTAAATGTAAATAGTCAAGCATTTTTTGTTGCTTGCCATGATCACTCTTTGAATCTTGTCGTTAATGTTGCTGCTAAATCATCTCACATAGCTGTATAATTTTTTAGTGTAATACAAGCTATCTATGTTTTTATGAGTGGATCTACAAGACGCTGGTGTTTTAACAAAAAACGTTAGTAAGTTAACATTGAAACCATTGAGCGAAACTAGATGGGAAAGTAGAATAGAAGCAATCAAGACTTTTAGATTTCATTCCAGTGAAATTTAGATTCACTTTATGAAATAAGTCAGGATTCTTCCTTTGATCCTATTGCTCAGCATGAAGCAGAAACATTGGCAATTAAAATGAAAGATTTCAGTTTTATTTTCTGTATTGTTGTCTAGTATGATATTTTAAAGATGATTAGCATATTCAGTAAATGTTTACACAGAAAAAATATGCATTTTGCAAAATGTCAATATTTTGAAAGTAACCCTAGAAAATCTTAAGAAATGTTGGTCGGACATTGTATTTGATGAATTTTTAGAAGTTGTCAGAAAAATTGCCGTTGATTTGGATGTTGAACAATTTTTTTCTATAAAGAATTGTATTTCTCCCTGGCAAAAAAAAAATATAAACTCTGCTCCTGATGAATCCCTAATTGATTTGAAGACACAATTTAAAGTAGATTTTTTTTCTGTCCATGATGTAGTAATAATATCCATAGAAGAAAGAGTTATGCAATTACATAACCATAGTAACTTGTTTAATTTTCTTTATGATGTAAATAATATTAAAAACCTTCCTAAAGATGAACTTTTAAAAAAATGCTTGGATCTACAAGCAGCACTAACAGACTCAAATGACAGCAATGAGATTGATTTGGATGGCTCGGAAATGTTTGAGGAAATTACAGCATCGTGTGGTTTAATCAAACCTGATTGGACACCATTAGATGTATTGCAATTCATTCTACCAAATGAATTTGCTCCTAACGTTACAGTTGCATGAGAATTATGTTAACTCATCCAATTACTATCGCAAAAGTTACTTGAGATCAACTATGTCTCAAGAGTGACTGGCTGGAGTGGCGACTATCTCTATAGAGCACGATGTTGTAAAAAAACCAAGTTTGAAGACCTATTACACGATTTTGCATGAAAACAGAATTTCTTGTAAAATGTACGTAAATTTTATATTGTTCTCTGTAAATATACTCTATCTTTATAAAACTATTTATTATTTTTTGTGAATTTTAAAGTTATTTCTCTGTATATTAGAACTTGTATGTATAAAAAAAATTTTAAACAAAAATATACCTATGCAAAATCAAGATAATTATATCCTATTAAAACAATAAATTATTCTTCATATAAATTGTATGAATCTATGGGGCGCCATAATTGAAATCTGCTTGGGGCACACGAATGTCTTGAGCCGGTCCTGGCAACACTGCCCTAAGCCTTGCAGGCCAAGGCTAAAAGTCTATTTGAGGACAATAAAGATAAACAGGGTGAGGGATCTTAGGGCGAGACACTTCAGGCATTTAGAGCAGTGTTTCCCAAACTATGTTCCGCGGAACACTGGTGTTCCGTGAAAAATTATGAAAATTAATATAAGCCTCGTATGATTTTAAATGCTGCGCCAAGTTGAAACGTGTTTGAAACTCAGGCGCTCCTCACTTTGCGTGGATTGTGCTATTCCTGGAACTGGGAGTGGGGGGCTAGAGTCGAGTTGCAAATTCTCAACTACAAGTCAGTCTGCCAAAGTAAGCGGACGTCGGCATTTGTAAGCTGAACAGATATTTTTCAAGACAATACTTGTTTATTAACCATATCATTGTATTATTTTGCTTAAATATGTAAGTTTATTATTATTATAAGCCTTTATTAGCACTTTTGACTGTTTTATTATAATAGATTTGAATTGACTCGTGTAAATTTTGTGATTGAACCTTTTTTATTATTATAATTTTTCTTTTATAATAATTATAAAATTATTTCTTATTATAATTACATTAAGTATTTATTTCGGCATTAAAGCTTTCAACTATTTTACATTTGACTTAATATATTACAATCTTATTTATTTCGCACTGTTTAATTTTTGTTACTGAACATTGTATTAAATCATTCTTATTACAATTGCTTTTACATTATTGAAACTTTTTAGTACTTTTCTTTCACATTTACTTTTGTGTGTTGCAGTCTTTTTTATAACAATTTTTTTGTTTCTATTACAGTTCTGACGAATATTAGAATTTAAAAGTCTCTCTCAATCTGGTTTTAACGAATTTATTATTTATTTATGTAATAGATGAGACATGGGGATATTTTTATTTTATTTTATTTTGTCTCATCTAAAAATTTGTGTCGTGTCGCAAAAATGAATGAGTCATGACAGTAAGGGTACTGCGATAAAAGCCCATGAGGCTGATTCGCCATTCAACACACACACATGCTAGAATTTAAATATTATTCAAGAATTACCCATGGATTCTTGGTTAAAGACAGGAACTTTAAAACAAGGAGGGGCAAGTACTTCTTCTAAAACATCTATGATTGGAGAAGAAACTGCGGTTTCTTCAAAATCTAATATTGAAAAGCAGGTGTCATCTAAGAGCATACCAAAAAGGAAATACGATGAAAGTTATTTAAATTTGGGATTTACGTGTATTGGCAATACAGATGCTCCTGATGCATTGTGTGTTTTATGTAATAAAATACTAGCAAACAGTTCATTGGCTCTAAACTTCGTAGGCACTTAGAAACGAAACACGCAGATTACAAAGAAAAAGATACACATTTTTTTAAGAGACGACGTGATTTGCTAGAAAAATCTAAACTTCAAATGATTACAATTGCTAAAACTGAAAATGAAAGTGCAACAGGGGCATCTTTTCGCGCGAGTTGCCGCGTTGCACTTAATGGCAAAGCTCACACAACTGGAGAGACGCTCATTAAGCCTTGTGTGAAAGACATTGTATCATGCATGTTAAACGAAGAGTGTGCTAAGAAAATAGATACATTACACTTATCAAATAATACTGTTTCACACCGCATCAAAGATCTTTCTGCCGATATAGAGAAAGAGCAAATTCATTGACTTACACTTTGCAGTGAATATGTATTGCAAATGGATGAGTCTACAGATATCGCAGGGTTTGCTGTATTACTGGTTTGTTCGTTATGTATTTGATAATAGTATTGAAGAAAATTTACTCATGTGCGAATATCTACAAGAATGAGCTACCGGAGAAGATATATTCAACTGTATTAATAATTACATTACAAAACAGGAAATCAGATGGGAGAAGTGTATTGATATTTGTACAGATGGTGCTCAAGCAATGGTAGGAAAGATGAAGGGAGTTATAACACGTATTCTGCAAGTAGCTACAAAAGTCACAAAAAGTCATTGTGTTTTGCATAGGCAAGCACTAGTAACAAAAAAAAATTTCGACATATTTAAAAACTATTTTGGATGAAGCCGTAAAAATTATCAACTATGTAAAATCTCGACCACTTCAATCCAGATTATTTAAAATTTTGTGCGATGAAATGGGTAGTGAACATAGCACACTTTTATTACATACTGAAGTGGGATGGCTATCCAGAAGAAAAGCACTATTAAAACTTTTTGAACTTCGTAGTGAGTTATTGGTTTTTTTCATGTCAAATAATTTAGTACAGAATGTTATTGAATTTTTAACAAATCCTTCATGGTTGATGAGTCTTGCGTATTTGGCAGATATTTTTACTAAGTACAATGAAATTAATTTATTATTACAAGGAAAGAATATTACAATTTTTAATACAAGAGATAAAATTGTGTCTTTTGATAGGAAGTTACAATTCTGGATTTCTACAGTTGAACAGAATAATTTTCATTGTTTTCCCACCTTGCATGAATTTTTAACTGAAATAAATTCTTAAGTACATGATGAAGTTTCCAACGTAATTTAAGAACACTTGCATGACTTACAATCAACCCTTTTGCAATATTTTCCAAAGTCCGGTGAGGACAATTCCTGGGTTTGGAATCCATTTACTGTGACAGCTAAGCCAACAGGCTTCAGCGCAAGTGATTATGAAAATCTAATTGATTTAATTAGTGACTCTGATTTAAAACAAAAATACAAAGGAACTACCATTAAATGATTTCTGGACGAATTTAACAGAAGAGCACCCCGATGTGTCAAAACTAGCCATTCGTGTTTTACTTCCTTTTACAACGACATATTTATGCGAGGCAGGATTTTCATATTATGCTGCAACCAAATCAAAGTACAGGAACCGACTCGATGCTACACCGGATATGAGAATTCAGCTTTCTAATATTGTTCCTGATATCAAAAGAATTTGTAATTCAAAGACACAAATACATCAAAGTCATTAAGAACGTAATTTTACTATATATATATATATGCTAGTTTATTTTACTATTTTCATTTCTTTTGTTTTACATAATTAAAATTTGAGAATAAATGTTTGTTTTGTTTTCTTAACTCTTATATTTACTTGCTTAATTTATTTATTATTAACCTACCCTATAAAATAACCAAGGTGTTCCATTCAAATTTCAGGATTTGTGAAGTGTCCCATCATAGGAAAAGTTTGGAAAACGCTGATTTAGAGGATGGTTTAATGAGTTAAAATCCAGATTCAATTTGCATAATATTTGAATGCAAGGGGAGTGTTGATGAGCAGGATGAAAGTGATTTCCCTAGAAAATTAGTGGAGATCATTGAAGAAGGGGGCACTGTTTATAGCAAATACATAATGTTGATGAGATGGGCCTCTTCTGGAAGAAGATGCCCTCAAGGACCTACATAACAACGGAAGGAAAATGAATCCCTGGAATTAAAGCTACTAAGGATAGATTAAATTTATTGCTAGAATTGAATGCAGCTGGAGACATTAACCTTTAAACGCTGGATTTAAATGTCCCTTAGTAGACTCTTGCTACTGGATTTTATTTTGGCCATTTAAAGTTTTCTTGCATTCGATCAGAAAATTTCTTTTATTTCTTGATCTATAAATGATGAAACGTTCAAATAAAAAGCATTATTTAATAAATCATTTGAGAAAGAATGGGATTACATCTTTTTTAGTAAAAGAAAACAAAAGAATGCGAATCTGGCATAATTCTTTAACATAACAATGATAAATTCAATAAAAACATTATGTAGTGATAATTTTTATAGTTCGTTTTTCATGCATTACAATACGAATTTCATTCTGCATTACACTTATAAATCCATCTTTGTGTGGAATTCTTCAAAACAGGAAAATAAATACAGATCAACATCGCATATTTTGCATTTTGCCACTGCCATGTGTATTTTTCCTTCTCTGAGCATACTCTGGATCGAAGGCAATTTCCATTTATGGGCCAATGTTTATTTTATATCGTCTCTAACTGACCAAATGGGGCCCCACTTGCACCTTGTCTTCCCTTTTGGGAAGTTTTTGAGGGAATAGCTGATGCCTCTTCTTCAATAAGTTCCCTCAAAAAAAAGCAAGGCGAAACTGCCAATGCACCATTTGCCTTCCCTCTGACCTCAGCAAAATGTAGCTATTGAGCACTGTGACCTTGAGGAGGTGGAAGACGAGCTTCTTTTCCTACATCCTTGGGCCATGGAGAGGTCAGAGTCAGGGAGTTGGAAAGGGGCTAGGCTAACGATCTCACCCTATTTTCAGTTCTCCCTTGGTGTGAGATGTCCCCCACCCTCAGTAGTTGGGTCTACCGTGTGTTTGCCTTGACATATCTTGAGAGCAGGCCTCTAGGAGGACCCCTCTCAAATTTCGTGCATTCATGACGAATGCAACATCTGTGGGCGACTTCCAAACTAAGCATGCCCATATGGGCATGCCAGGCACTGAACAGGACCCATTTTGCATGTCTGTAAGGGTTTAAAGGTTAAAATAAAACTAATGCTAGTGTATTATTGCAAAAATCCAAGAACACTTAACAGCTACGCAAAGGGAAGTCTTCCAGTTATTTGGAAATCTAATGCAAAAGCTTGGGCTTTTGCATCTCTCTTTGAGGATTAGTTTTCATATAGTCCAGTTTTGTTTTCATATCATTTTACTCCTGCTGTCAAAAATAGTGAGAATGAATATCTTGCATTTAAAGCATTGCTTATCATGGGCAATTGCACCTGGCCATTCACTGTCTCTTGATGACCTAAACCCGTACATTAAGGTTGTTTTCTTGCCACCAAATACAACATCATTGCTGCCACTCGTGGACCAGGGATTAATTTCATCATTCAAGGCCTACTATCTCAGGCAAACTTTTGCCAAAGCAAACACATCAACTAATGATGGAGGAGCTCCTTTCCTGAAGCAATTTTGGAAGTCATTTAAAATTGTAGTCAAGATCATTAGAGAGTTCTGGGATGAAGTCAAGAAAAGCAACCTTTGTGGAGCTAAGAAGTTGTGTCCTCAAATTGTGGCCGATTTTCAAGGCATTGCAGATCCTGAGGAGGATGTTACTGCAAATAGAATTTTAAATTTTGCTATGATATGATGGTGTTTCTCCGTATAAAAGTTGTTCTTCAATGCAGCAAGGAACTTTTCCTTGGTGTTTGAAATGCAATGTAGGAACTGTGTATCATTTCAAAGGAGAGCACGTTTTTTCCTCCTCTTTTTTCCTGGTGGAGACATTTGGCTTATGTTATGCTACAAAGGTCTTCGTCGGTATGTAAAGAAAGAAAGGAAAACATCTTATGTCTGTCTATGCACAGCTTATTACAAATATTTACAATGCAATTCATGAAGAATGAAATTAGGTTGAGTAAAAACATTTCTGTAAACATTCCCTTCCATTACAGCACGATCCTTCGTTCATCGCTTCATAGGAGAGCGTCAACGTCAAAACAGCTTATTTGAAATTCCAAGGCCGACATTCTTCCGATAATTTAGTGCCATGCCTCAAAGAGAGGCATTTTGTGAGAAGGATAATATCTGTCATATATTTTTCAAGACCTTTAGAATTTTATTTTAATCTCGATGAAAATTGCAGGGAATTGAGTATATCTATTTGTAAGTTTTGTTTACACATAATATACGTTTAGTTTTGCTGATAGAATTTTAGTTTTTACCACGGACCTACAGATTTTCGGTTTCTCAAGTTGACCCATAAATACACGAGGAAAGGGAACCCACCAAATTGTGTTCCTTTTCTTTGACATTTGAAAGAAGACGAGGCCTGTTTTCCTCTTCAGATAAGTGCTTTGCTGTTGTGCTAGCAGGGCCAAAGCAGTGATGAAGCGAGCAGGCAAGAAGAGGACAGGCCAGCAAAAATCACGAAAAGCTCTTCCATATATTTACATAATAGATTACTAGAAGTGTTTCCAAAGCTATAAGGCATTTCTTGCTGAATCCATTTACGCATGTGTAAATTTCCTGAAAATATTTGGGAAGGACTTATAAGCTAAAGTTTTCCGTGTTTTATACAACGTCATATCTCCCTTTCCAATGAACGAAATGCAACCATTTCTTCAATGTGACTTCTGTAATGACTAAGAATGATGACTGTATAACTAAGACTAAATAGTTACTAATTTAAGCTATTTTTTTATTAAGATTGCACATCAATATCTTCTATAGATTTTCCAGTGATGAATGTTATTTAAAAAGCGCGAATTCACGCCAGAAAATTAATGATTGGTGTACATTCTCTTCTACTCCAACAATCTTTGCATGTAAAATATTATACGCAAAATAGATATTTACAAATTTAATATTTTTCATAAATCCACAAAAAAAATTCAGAAAAATCAAGAGAAAACTTCTCAAGTTATGATTATTTTAATATTTTCGAACGTTTTTGCAATGCAATCATGAAAATTTAAAAACCTCATCCGGCCGTATGTGTGGGATTTAATAAATCTCCTCTGGGTTTGAGGGGTTAAGGATGAACCCATTTAATATTGGGATTAAATTTTTAAAGTGTATAGAGGCCACTTTTTCTGCTTGTCAATGCAGCAGCACCATCAGTAGAAATGCTGACACAGCATTCCCACTTTAATCCACATGCATTCTGTATAAAATTATCCAGTAAATTAAATTGCTTCATCAGTAGTATGTTCCTTTACAACTTGACCTAATCCCTAATACCTGATATGACATTTTAATATTGTACATAAATTATCATCTGAGAATCGTTTGACGCATCCGTTGACTCATCTAACTGCAAAGCAAACCTTTCACCAACCTTGATATCAAGCGTAATTTGCTGTACAACATCATCTGCCATTTCTTATATACATTTTTTTTATAAGTAGAATTCGTAAAAAAACGAAATAGGGATTTTGCAAATTTCGATATTTTAATTTGTTTGTCAGTTAAAAATTCTTAAAGTTTAAACAATTAGATAACTGTTTAGACATTACGGAATGAGCTAGGAAGCTGAAATTTTCAAATTATGTGCAGAGTAATGCATTTGCACAAATAAACATTTACATCTCTCCATAAACATATTGCGGCGGCCGTTAAAAATATTAAAAATTTAGACAATTAGTAAAATATTTTTTTTACTTCTAGAAGTACTACAACTTTGAAATTTGGCATTAGTACCCCATAATGGAGAAAGTATAAAATTCTTAAAATCGCAAAGTTTTGGGATTGTTTTAGTCTATTATTTTTACACAAGGGGAAAACAAAAATCCCTCCGGAGGTGAAATATTTAGAATTAAAAAAATATTTGTAATGATGAAATATGAAAAATGAATGTTTTTTATGTTGAGATGATATGCTTGCAGAATGCAAGCGCCAACTACTAGTATATCGATATCCTGCACTTCTTGGGAAAAAATCATAGAAGCCTTGTTAGAGGAACACATGGGTGAATCCATTCAGGATGGTGATCTTACTGTTCCAGAGCATTCCAGGCGAAGAAAATCTTTTATCATTTGAAAAAAACGACCGTATTTGTTAAGACTAATATTTTCCATTCTTGTAAAACTTGTTGCTTCCTTAGAGGCAGAGCGAAAACACGAGACACCAATTGGACTGAGTTGAGACACCAAATGAACTCAGAAAACTAAAATCTAGGCAAAACAAATAGCTTCTTTATTACTCATTGTATGAGTCATTAGCAACCTCCAATGAGGTTGGATAGAGAGAAAGAGAGAGGAGTCTAAATCCCGCTCAGCCGTCCCGCATGCCTGATTGATGTGGCAACGCCGCTACATACAGCAGTATAGGAAATGCAGCGCCTTATGGCTACAAAGAAAAGATCTATATAAATTTATTACAAGTCTTGATTAACAATCTGGTTCCTACAAAATATTTTCCGTATGACTCTTTACAACAGTGTTTTCAGAATTCCTCAATCATTTTTTCCACTGATAAGTTTCTTTTTAAAGTTTTAACACAATTAAAACCATAGGAATTAACATAGAGCTTAGAAAATTATATTATTGCCTCTATATTACCTTAGTTAATCACAGTATCAAATTTCAAAAGCTTTTGTTTAATAGTTATTCGTTTATGAATTATTATATATGAATACTTCTCGAAAGTCAGATGCGTAGTTGGTTTTTATGGGTAGCTCCTCTGTTTAACTCGCAGTAAAATTTTAAGTTCTCTATCTAAAAATGTTAAAAAATCATAACTTATTAAGCATAAAATAAGCTTTCCAATGTTATTCTTGTACATTATTTCCAATAAACATAGCATCGCACGTCCAAGTTGAGATGCACGTCTTTTTGATGCAGACAGCAGTACATAAAAACATAAGGTTGGAAAGGTGGACTCCATGTCGGAGTACACAGAGTTGCCAAATGCGTTCTTTGATGTTTCACAATGTTCTTAATATTCTTTGCTCAGATGAGAATTTAGCAAAAAGCAAGCCAGGTACGTTGTAAAATACATGTAGGTCTTCATGTCAAGTACTTGGAATTATTGTCTGATTTTAACCAAAATTGGAATCAGTCAATTCATTTTAACAAAACTCCCCAATACCAAATTTCATTAAAATACATCAAGCGGTTCCCGAGTTTTAACATGTGGACGGATGTTGGATGTTGGATTTTCACAGCTTATGCCTGTCTGCATAGGATCTTCAGATCATATCATTCCATCAATTTCATGTGGACGGATGGAAATGACCTCCCCTATATGTGATCACTTCATGCAAAGAATGCATAATAAGGCATATTTATTTATTTGAACTATTATGATATTTTTCTTATTTTATTTTTTAATGCTGTAATTTGAAAATGTAAGTTTTTATTTATTTGGTCGAATAATAAACTGTTTAAAAATACACAAGTTAAAAAAAGTCTCTCTGTGCTCCACCGGTGGTACGAACATTGAAAAGTGTATTTCCTGTGGCTGTAAGCATAGAACGGAAGGCATTCAGCTTTCCATTTCTGTTACAGAAGGATACGGCACATAAAGGTTATGTCGCAAATGTGTTAAAAAGGGGGTACAATGAAGGGAGAGAGGGTCACCCAAATGCTAGCAGTTGCTGGCATGGAGGGATGAGGGGGTCAAAATAGTTGAACATTTGCTGTCGTAATACATGAACGGTTCCCAAGTTGAATAAATACGATCTGTAAAATCTTGTGGCATCAGGGGTGGCTCGTGGTGGCGAAAAGAAGGGGGGCTTCATGTCAACCAAAATCTACCTACTATATATGAAAACACACTTACTTCATGATGACATTGGAGGCCTAAAGTAGTGACAATCGGACCAACCAGTAATTGAAGTCATGTCATCATCCTTGATAGCATTGAACAGCATATGCAGAACTCACAAGTAAATACACACAATATATACAATCTTCCCTAGCTATATATAACACTTAAGAAATGTTGCCACATGAGAAAATGCATTGGCCTAAGAGCGAGAGACGTCAGAAGACATAATCACAGCCTATATCTAGCACTGGTTTTCATGTCAAGAAATGCCTCTTCTCAGCGTTATAAAGCCATATTGTAGAAGTCGCAATTACATTTTTCAGGTTTCTAAAGTGGGTGTCAGACACCTTCATCAGTACGGTTTGCATGATTGGGCGCCCCCTAAATCTCGGGCCCCCCGCATTCTGGAGGCCTATCAGTATGCCCCTGAGAAGCTGCCATGGCTATTTTCAATGAAAATGACTCAACTTTGCATGCAGCTCCAAAGTCAATGCAAGTTTCTTAATGATTATGCTTGCTACAGGGAAATATACTGGGAGGAAAAGAAGGCATCACTACAAACTTCTCTGGACAGTATTTTCAAGAGAACAGAGCTATGCAGATCCTCTGAAAATAGCCATTGATAGTCTCAAGATGAGGATGCTTCATCCTTTTCCGTTTTCGTTCAATAATTTTTCCCATTCAAAATTTCAACTGGTCAATTATGCCAAGAGATTAATTGGCATGAAAAAATTATTATAATTTTATTTTATTAAATAGCATTTCATAAATATTTTAATATTTAATTTACTTACTATCTTTTTATTTAACTTTAACTTGGAAAAAATCCTAATTGTAATTGCAATAATATATTTTAAATAGGTATTTCTGAGAATTTTTGAGGAAACATTGTAATGGCAACATCACAGAAATAATTGCAGTAGATGGTTCAAGAGGAACATTGTATCAAAAGCATTATGATCCCGATTGTTGTGGGTTCTACTGCTCTTCCCCTAGAAATTTCTTTCCTTGTTGAGAATGATGATTTAAACATATACCAAGAGGACAATTCAGAACTCCTCGTTTTAATATTGTCTATGGAAAAAAGTGATCCACTTTTCATCAATCTACTTTTCGCCGTGGCTTCCAAAAACGTAACCTGAGGTAAAAGCAGAGACTGCCTGCACACAGGACCTACAGGCAAACTCCAGGAACTAAATGAACAACTCTTATTAATTCCACCAATGTTTCGAGCACCATTATAATCTTGACCTCAACATATAAAATATGGCCATTTTGTTCAATCGCAAACAAAATTTTACTTTGTAATCCAGAAGCAGCATTTTACTTACCACAGAATTGTATGCCTCGCCAAGTCTGACTTCTTCCGCATGCAATGCCTCTGGCTCGGGAAGAGATCTACCAGAAGATCCCGATCTAATTCCAAGATGTCTCGAATGCCGCATATGCCCCTGGTTGAAGCGATGCACTCTATGAACTCTGTGATGTACTCCGTGTTCTGCAAATAAGAAATTCAGATGTATTACTTTGGCAGCTTTCTTATGTATTATGATGTAATTTCTATTAGAGGAATCAATACAAAATGTTGAGCAAGAAGTAATGATGCGCTCCTGAAGTGCAGTATCTAACAGGAACATTTCTCTAATGAAATTTAGGAGTTGAAGTTAGACTTTTGTTTCAATTACGATGATAGACCCGAAAGATGAACATACTGTGACTAAGGTATTATCTCCCTAAATTCCTGAAATTTCCTCAAAAGCAACTTTTATAGATTTCCATCATCATCATCATAGGTAGTCTGTCCGTAGACAGGTCCGTGATTATTCATGGTTAAACCTGGTTCTCCATATACTCCTATTTTCCGCTGTCCTCTTTATATCTTGATAACTCTCTTTCCCTTTCAAATCGTCTATCAGCTGAAACCTTTTCCTACCTCTTTCCCTTTTCCCATCTAGTTTTCCTTCTAACACGTCTTTAATCATACTCTCTCTCCTCAGGTAATGTCCAACCCAGTTAGCCTTCCTCTTTCTGATAGTCTGTATAATCAATTTCCATCATATGGGTAAATATTTCAAATATCAAATTTTATTTCTGATAACATAGTAGCTCTGATTGACAAGGGGAGACTACGTACCTTGGGTCGTCAACTTTGACGAAACTTTTTTGGGTGGTAGAATACTTAAAATAAGAAGACCCGTGTATCCACTTTTGATTGAATGGGCCCTAGTTTCGGCAGAATCTTTTTTTCTTTATGCAGGATTAACCATGGCTTGATAAAATGCAATAATAGGTCGACAATGTTGAGCAGGTGGGTTTGCTGGGTGGTTACCGTATTGGCTTCAGAATATTTTGTCCCAGGTTCAAATCCCACATCATACCAAGTTTTTTTTTTTTCGTTTTAATCCAGTTCATCATTGTTAATTTATTATATTATTATTATTTATTTATTAACTTTATATTATTATTTATATACAGTGGTACCTCGACATACGAGTTTAATTCGTTCCGTAACCTTGCTCGTATGTCAAATTGCTCGTATCTCAAAGCAATTTTCCCCATTGAAATTAATTGAAATGCCATTAATCCGTTCCAGCTCCCAAAAAACCACCTCAGTCGTTTTTGTTAAGTGTTTTTGAATAAGAAAAATGTATTTACAAGAAGAAACATTTATTTATAAATAACAAATACATATTCTATAAAAACATAATAAAAGAAAAAGTGAAGTGCTTACGGAAGCGCTTAATTTTCGTCACTGGTCTTCGCTTTTTTCGTCATGCTTTGCTCATTTTCACCTGCAGATCGTTTAAAAAAACTGTCCAAGGAGGTTTGTTTCTTCCTCCCTTTCAGGATATTGCGGAAATGTGTTAGGCAAGTTTCGTTGAACAACTCCGATGCACGACCAGTTGCAACTTTTTCGGGGTGATTTTTATCCACGAACTCGACAACTTTCTCCCACATTCCCAAGATCTCCTTTATATCTCTTGTAGAGATAACCTCCTCCATCTCTGGCTCCTCTTCAAAACTAATTTTTCGTTGAACCACCGTATGCTGCTGCGAATGTAGATCGTGTAACTCCTCGGTTGTCAGCTCCTGAGACTGTTCCTCGACGAGTTCGTTCACATCTCTCTCATCCACCTCCAGACCCATGGATTTTCCCAGAGAAACAATCTCCTCTACCACTGACACTTCGGGTTCCAATCCTTCGAAGGCCCTTTCAGCTACAGCCTCAGGCCACAGCTTCTTCCATGCAGAGGTTAAGGTCCTCGTTGTAACACCCAGCCAGGCCTGATCAATAATTCTTAGACATATCACGATGTTAAAGTGGTCCTTCCAGAACTCTCGAAGGGTAAGGTTTGTGTTCTCCGTCACCTCAAAGCAGCGCCGAAAAATGTGCTTGGTGTACAACTTCTTAAAATTAGAAATCACCTGCTGATCCATGGGCTGCAGGATAGGAGTGGTGTTGGGTGGTAGTTAGAGAACCTTTATAAACTTGAACTCTTCGAGTAAATCATCTTCGAGATTTGGTGGGTGAGCAGGGGCATTGTCGAGGACGAGAAGGGCTTGCATGGGTAGGTTGTTTTCCTGTAGATATTTTTTAACAGAAGGGCCAAACACCAGGTTTATCCACTCCACAAAGAATTTCCTGGTGACCCACGCCTTCGGATTTGCCCTCCACATAACTTGCAGTTTTTCTTTTAAAATCTTATGTGACTTAAAGGCTCTGGGATTTTCCGAATGGTATACTAGCAGAGGCTTGATTTTGCAGTCGCCACTCGCATTGGCGCAAAGTGCTAGAGTTAATCTATCCTTCATGGGTTTGTGACCTGTCATCGTCTTCTCCTCTGCCGTTATGTAAGTCCTATTCGGCATCCTTTTCCAGAAAAGCCCTGTCTCGTCACAGTTGAAGACTTGCTGGGGGATGTATCCTTTGGCTTCTATCAGTTCGGAAAACGTTTTGATGTAAACCTCAGCTGCCTTCACATCCGAACTTGCTGCCTCACCATGCCTGACGACGGAGTGAATGCCGGTCCTTTTCCTAAAGTTGTCAAACCAGCCCCGACTGGCTTTAAACGAGTCTTCCGATTCCTCGTTTGTGGAAGTGTGTGGGATCTGCTTCAGCAAATCACCGTAAATCGCTCGTGCCTTCTCACATATGATGCTTTGTGTTAAGGTTCCTCCTTGAAGCTGCTTCTCTGTCACCCACACCATCAGTAGTTTCTCCATCTTTTCATGGAGAGAGGTCCGGAGCTTAGAAATTATTGTAACGCCCTTAGCTAGCGTTATTCCCTTTATCAACTCCTTCTGTTTAAGCACAGTACATATCATTGATGTGCTACGCCCGTACATCCTCGCCAAGTCAATTACTCGCACACCTTGCTCATGTTTTTCTATGATTTCACGCTTTAATTCAATAGACATCATCTTCTTCTTCGGACCCATGGTTATAAAAATAAATGTGATAATGTTTTGTAAATGTACAAAAAGCAAAAAACGCGAACCCAACTTATCAAAAATGCTTCGAAAACGAGGGAAACAAGCACACAGACTGAGGTCTAGTCTGAGGTGGGAGAAACTGTTAGACGCTGCACACGACACCAACATGCGCCCCGCATGTTGGGGTCGTGTGCAGCGGTGTAATGTGCGATTCCTCGTATCTCAAATCTTGCTCTCATCTCAAAGCAAAATATCGCTCGCTCGGCGGCTCGTATCTCAAAACACTCGTATATTAGGGCACTCGTATATCGAGGTACCACTGTACTTCATTAAAATCGATGCACAAGAGCATATTGGTCACTATTTTGATGTGAATTAACGTCCGAAAGAACATAACTGTTAGATTCGTGCTATTCACCACTTGAAGGGGAAGTCTGTGTACACATTTTTGGGATACAGCTGTCATAAAAACAGGAAAAGCATTCATAAGGCTACACAACTGTTTTAAAAAATTGAATCAATTCTGTCATCATTTTATCAGATTTGGACCACTTAACTACAACGTTTAGGAACTCCTCCAACTGCCTCACGGTTCTGCTCACTCGAAGCCCAAACATACTTCCAGGTTCTTGCATACAAAGAAACACTTTGGGTTGGAAATTTCCTGAGGCGGTGATCGCATACTGTGCCATGTATGAATTCGTGATTTTGTTCCTGTCTCTGATATATCTTTGGACAGCCTTTTCGCCTTGATGAGTCAAGGTTCGCCTCACGTCAACTCTGTACTCATATCCAGTTTGGTCAGTCTAGTCTAGGTCATAGTTGGGTATTATGTGCAATGTTTGTTTTCGAAAAACCTCGGCAGCTTTTAAAGTTTCTTCCAAAGACATTTCATCTTTTTGAAAAACGTAGTTTGTAACATTTTGCTGTCAAATTCGGAATTCATTCTTGAATTTTACTAGCCACGCTCGAGATGCAGTGAAGGTGAACCCCAGCGATGTATGTTGATAGGCTGCACTGGATGTAACTTGGTCCTTCCTTTCCCTTGCTTTGCAAAATCTGTCTTATGTAAAGTTTTTAATCATGTTATGTTTGTCCAAGCATGTTCCTCCTTTCGCATTATCTTTACTCCACTGTGATACTTGTCCTTTGCATTTCAACAGCTGTGATTCTCGTTCCTGTAGCATTAGATTTATAATTCACATCAAAATATCTACCAATATGCTCTTGTGCATCGATTTTAATGAAATGATAAATAATAATATAGTAAATAAATAATATAATAAATAAATAATATAATTAAGTTAATAAATAAATAATAATACAATAAATTAAAAATAATCAAGTGGATTAAAATGAAAAAAACTTGGTAGGACGTGGGATTTGAACCAGGGACAAAATATTAGGAAGTCAGTACAGTAACCACCCAGCAAACCCACCTGCTCGACATTGTCAGCCTATTATTGAATTTTATCTAGCGACAGTTAATCCTGCCAAAAGAAAAAAGGTTCTGCCGAAAATGAGGCCCATTCAATCAAAAGCCGATACACGGGTCTTCTTATTTTAAGTATTCTACCACACTAAAAAGTTTCGTCGAAATCAACGACCCAAGGTATGTAGTCTCCCCTTGTGAGTGAAATTACTCAATTTTGTTATTCTTATCGAGAACTATTAAATAACTACTAATTGGGGAAAATAATGACATTCTGTTGTACGTCATCCACAGTTCAGGAATATGGCAAGAGGAGATAAATGAGGAGGTTCAGTCGAAGTTAAGTACACAATATTGTAGTATGTTGTTGCTGTTTCCATTTCATGTTCAGAAAATTAGTCGAGAATGTTCCCAAGGGATTTATCAAAGCAGCTGCAGTACTGTGCTCAAGTAAAAATTTGGGGCAGCAAAGGGATACATTGTGAGAGTGTAGATACTAGATGGCCTATCGGTGAAAATGATAGAGCCAAAATCAAACGAACTGGTAACTTGATTGAACGAGTGGAAGCAGAGCCAGAGAATAACAGAAGATGAAGGGCAAAGTGAGACAGTAAAATGGATGGTGCAACAGTTAACTTTCTCAAATCTAACAAGAAAAGGCCACCTGAAACAGACATTAGACGGCATTATATTTTTTAATTTTAGACAGACAGACACATAAAGAAAACTTGCACAGCAAGATAGAATACTGAATCAGTTGGTGAAAAAACGAAACCTCCATCTGCTTTTGTTTAGGATGAGTTAGCTCCTCAGAGAGACAGATGGACACATTGACCGTATTAGTAGATTTGGAAAAAATTGCTAAAACAGAGAAAGTGGATAAGAAAACTGTGGAGTTGAGGTATAACAGAGCAGAAGAAGTTGTAGCTCCTCGTGTCAGAACAAATTACGGGAAGGGCCAAATCTGAAACCCAGGAGTTATGACTAGTGTGGGACTTGCTTGTTTCAGTTAAAATGCCTATTAAACCTCCAGCTGCGTATCCCATGATTTCCTTGTGCAGTCTACGTTAAATCCTGCACATCCCGCTATTACCGCTTGTCTTTTTCTGCTGTATTAGCCTGCATACCATGCAATTTCCCCATCTGTTCATGATGCTTCAACCAGGAAGATTTCTCATTGGTGTGGTTCATATTTATTTTTACTAGATGGCATAGCTGTTCACTTTACATGATCTGTATGACTACACAGTTCTCTGTGCAACGAGTTCTGTGTGACAAATCCTGTTTGGCTGAATGGTGAGTTGCTGATCACTTGCAGATTAATGAACGTAGTGTCATTATTTTTGTACCAATTAAAAAAGTGCTCCAGTTAATTATTACAAAAAAGTGAAAGTTATTTAAAAGCACGTAGAATACTTTGGAATGTTTTACCAGCAATCATAAAATTTTTTCTTCTGTTTGTATTAACTCCTTAACTGGCCACATTTACAGAAAATATTATGGTGTGATAACAGACAAATATAAACTTTTATATAAACGTAATTCCTAAAACAGCATTTCCCAACCTTTTGAACCAGCACACCACTTCAGCAACCCTTTCAGGTCCTGCAAACCACCTCATTACTTACATTAACCTACTTACTATATCTACAATTAAGAAAAGGGAGTACTTGGTTAAAAGTTTATTTGACCATTCTCAAGTATACATGCAGACGAATTCCAAGCGGTACGAGCACTCTCAGCTTGTGGTAATAAGATCAGTAAGTATAGGTTACGGATGGTAGAGACGTGGAATTGCAAGATATGAAGGTGTGGGAAAATCTTCAAGTAAAAATGCCATTAATGAAAATATTCGATGCCTGTGATAGAAGTAAAACTTGGTTAACTTTTCCCAAAAAGATTTTAGCAAATATGAGGTGCAGCCTAAAAATAAACTAATTTAGGAAACTTTCATGGACCACCAACAAAACCTTCGCGGACCACAAGTGGTCTGTGGACTATAGGTTGGGAATTGCTAATCTAAAACATAAATAACTGCTTGGAGACTTTTACAACTAAATGTGCTCTTAAGTGAACTTAGCAATCATATTAATTAAAGCTGTCGAAGTGTGCTGCACACGTCACATATATATACATATACTCTTTACCGATTGGTAGTACTTACTTAGATTTAGTGCAAGATAATATTTTAATTTAATGGGATAAATAATAATTGGAATGCATATGTAATAGCAATATATATGCTCAACTAGTCCTTTTTATTCTGCCACTTTTTTTCCTCATACTAGAGCTCTGCACCAGCCTGATTTTCTAGGCCCGACCCATACAAATTCGGACCCGGCCCGGTCCGTACGTTGTTGAAGAAATTCTAGGCACGGCCTGTGGCCCGTTTAAAGCCCCTCGCCTTGAAAAATGTAATTATTTTGTTCCAAATTTTCTACCAACATCTGTGGGCTGTTCAATGATTTGAAAATGATTTTTTTAAATACACATATTCATATGCATTGAAAGACCACAAACAAAATAAATTACTTAACAAAATACACAAATGTATGTTATAGGCAAAAAATATATTAACCAAATCAGTACAGAAGATGTCACACTTGTTCTTCACTAACCCTGGGTTAATTTACTTTAAAAAAATCCCATGCCACTTTTTTTCTTGAACCCATTCAGTATGGAGGACTAGTGTGACTCGCCCTCCGTGCTGAAAGTTTAATAGAAAAAATGGATAGTTTTTGTGTTACAAGCATTTTTCTTATTGTTCCATTTAACCTCATATAAGGCTTCATACACAAAGACAGCGTTTTTAGCGCTTTTTGTCATTGCTGAAAAGCACTATTATTTTCATGATGTCCATCCATCCGTATGCATATATCAGGGAAGAATTAACTGAACTGATTTCAACCAAATTTGGTACGTAGAATCTTCACATAAATGCATTACCAAAATGACATATTTCGACCGGATCAACTCAGCAGGGGTGCCACAATTGCAAAGTAAATATTTTCGGTAATTATGAAGGCAGGTGAGTCATGATTACTGTGCAGAGAGAGAAATACATGTTACATTGCTTCCACTCTGCCTGTCTGCATAAGCTTTCGCTCGGAAAACAATGCATGATGCACGAAGTCCTATGTCGCTATGCCACAAGCATTCGCTGTTCGCTCTTGACAGCTGGCAACATTGTAACCAGCTGACGTGTTGAATCGTCTGCATGCTCCGTCTCATTTTTGAAATACTGATACACTTTATATACGATTTCTCTTGCTTGTTTGCGCAAAACCTCGAGTTTACTTCCTTTGTCCTCCATTTTGGAACACCACAAGATGGCACTATTTAAATCTTAATTGTAAAACATGCAAATAAACACAAAAATCATGCCGCAAATGTACAAACCACACGCAAAGAGCCGCTGTAACTGACTGACGTTGATTGGCCAAGTGAAGGAGCGACAGAAACCATGTGACATTCCTAGCCTTCTGCACATACAGTTGCCACCCACCTTCATTCGTGCTCCCTACTATAGTGCCATGCAAATTTCGGTGGGTTTAGCCAGAAGTGCAATTATGAATTTTGTATTACCTTAGGAATACTATCACAGTGAAATTATTTCTTAAGATAATAAGCTAATTTTTTCAGAAAATGTAAAAAATAGTACATTCTTCATAATTACATAATTTTTATTCAATGAAATATTAAATTATGTAATAACAAAAAAATTATTGCATATCACATTGCAAAAAATAAATAAAAAGTTTATCACAAATAATTTTCATTTTATATACAATATACACCATTAGAACTTAAAAACTATAATACCTATATTACTTGAGAAAATCATAAGGAATCACATTGAAATACAAAAAATAATATGAACTACAGATTTTTCAATCAACCTCTGCAGCCATAAATTTTGAATAAAAAAATTAATATAGTGATGAAGGAAAAATATTGGAGTAATTGCATGTGGCTTTTGGTTCTGACTAGTGTTTCATCTATACTAATGTGTTTGTGGGGTGTGTAGTGACTATGATGAGTTATTACCAGTTCAGTTTTGGTCTACGCCCGAGCCGATATATCGGCCGTGGCACTTCGCCCGAGAAGCAAAAGCCGATATATCAGCCTGTGGCACTAAAAGGGTTAATAAATGTTACTGTTCATATGCTAATATGTATGGATCAACTGTCAATTGCTGAAGGGTAGTCGAGTTGAAAAGAAAACAACTCATTTGTTCACTCGTCTATGCTCAAGCCGAGTTCAGCAATAATCGTCTCCATGGCAACAATCCGGTAAAATGCGATTAAAACGCAAAAACGCTATTTTATTAGAATTTCAAGAAAAATATGACCAATTATCAAAATTCTGTGATAAGAATTAGAATTTACATTCTCTTCCCCTTACAACAGTACAAACCTCGCTCCAATGTCACAATTTTAAGATATTTAAAAGTATTAAAGAAAACATCTCTGCACAATGGATTTAAGGCTTCCTATGTAATACAAATAGGGAAAAACGTTCCTGGAATCGAACCTGGGACTTGAATTTTGCCCAAATAAAATACAATCCAGAGGTGGGCCCGGGCAGCATGAGCCTCATAGCATGTTTCATGAAAATAGGTCGATTGATGCAAATGTTGTTAGAATGGGGCACACACATACATACACACATGCACACAGACAGGACCCTTTCATAAGGTTATGTTTCCTTTGGAAACCAGCCTAAAAAGCAAATCAAAATATTTAGTCTAGATATAGAAATGCAGGTCTGCAGCAATAGAGGCATACCGCATTTAGCACATGTTCATTTAGTGCATTTTTGATATAATGCAAGCGGCATCTCAATTATTATTTACGAAATAAAGTTCCTAGATGGGAATGGTCTGTTAATACAGTCCCAACTTTTTTCTTAGTTACCTTCACTTCTTTGTTTCAATGACACTAAGTTGTTTATTATACACTAATTAGAGACAAACTTGTTGTTATTTATACGTTTATTAGCTTTATTTCTATTTCACCTGTTCACTTTTACTATGTTTTTACATTTGTTTGCCGTGATTCTATGGTCTTTTGAAGTGATGCAAACATTGGAAATTTTACACTTGTTAACGTTACTGTTGGGAGTGTTAAGGATAAATTTGCTTTAGGTGAGTTCTTGTTTTTAACATGTGATAGGTTAGTTTCATGATAGAATTTTAACTTTCTTAATCGATATTCATCAGTTATTCTTGTAATTTTGCTGTTGGTACCTATGTTGGTTGAATGCTCAGATAAACACTTATGGCTAGTTGAATTAAGATAAATTGAGAACTCCTTTGTTGGTACCTATGTTAAATTTATATAATAATAGACATGTTCCGTTTTTGTTAGCGCTTCAAAAAAATCTGATGTGTCCACCACATGACTTTCTCCATACCTGTAATATTTCTAAAAATTCCAAATAGGTTAAATGATAATAAATATTTTAAGGATCTGCAAGAAAAATTTTAAGACAACAAAAAACAGAAATAAACTCAAACCGTAGCCTTCTGATATTGAATATAGCCAGAAAGCTCCAACATTTAAGAAAATAAAAAGGAGCATTACGAAGATCTGAAGATCCTATGCAGACAGGCATAAGCTGTAATTTTGGGAATATTTTAGAAACAAGAAAAAAGTCTGCTATGACCGGGAATTGAACCCGGGTCTTCCACTTGCCGGGCAGATACTCGACCACTGAACAACCATAGATAAAATTTCTTGTTTCTGAATGCAGATGTTTTCTTGATAGGGGCCGAGCTAGTCAAGCTAGTATCTGCCCTAACAGATGTACTCAAAGAGATACATCGAAGAAAACTCCTCCTCAAATGGTGAGATTGCCAAGATAGAAATTGATGGAATCAAGAGATCTGAAGATCCTATGCGGACAGGCATAAGGACATCCGTTGGGGCAGGTATATAATAGCTTAGCTAGCTTGGCCCCAACCAAGAAAACATCCGTGTTCAGAAACGAGAAAATTGATCTGCTACTATAGCTCAGTGGTAGAATATCTGCTCGGCAAGTGTAAGACCTGGTTTTGATTCCCGGTCTTAGCAGACTTTTTTCTCATTTCTAAAATATTCCCTATGCGTCAAGTTTTTACAATAGTCTGATGTAAACAAAATATGCAATGTTTTGATCGGGATTTTCTCGAATTTTTATCTCCAAACTATAAGTCATAATTATGTGGTCTCTGGAACATCTTGTAGTAAATGTTGTTCTCTATTAATTGTTGTTTGCTGATAGAACCGTCTTAGCGATCGATGTTAACAAAATATGCAATGTTTTGATCGGGATTTTCTCGATTTTTTTTCTCCAAAACTATAACTCGTAATTACGTGGCCTCACAGGCTTTCTTGTAGTAAATGTTGTTCTCGATCCGTATATTTTTTTAAATCTATACCTTAAAGATCATATAACCGCTAGGGAGATAAAAGTTTGGTATTTCATTGTTACTTGACGGATGCCATTTAACGAGATATGAGTATATGTTTATTTACTTAATTATGTAAAGTGGAAGTTCTAAATTGACAGATTCAGTTGAAAATCACAATTGGGCGATAATTTTTATTCAAGACTACTCATACGTAATTAAATTAAAATCCGTCCAGCGGTTTAGGAAATGAAAGTTACGACGGACTGACGGACCAGACGTGCCCATAAGCAGTGTTGCCGTATTTTTGCGCTCGATTTAGCGCTTCACTTAAGGTTCTACAGCGATTCGGGAAAGCTTACACGCATTGATTTTCAATGGAAAAAATTACACCATTTTAAATGGATTGAAACCTCTGAAACAACACGGCTTTGGGCAGAAATTACAAATTACAGAGATGTTACAGGTGAAAACCCATTTGAAGATCTTTCTCAATTTGCATTAACAGTGCTTTCATTGCCACATTCTAATGCTGATGTAGAACGCTTATTCAGTCACATGAACATTGTAAAATCAAAGTTATGTAATAGAATGAAACTCCAAACTCTGAACTCAGTTTTGGGTATGAATTGCGACGACATGGAAGATGCTGTCACAATTATGAGTTGCCTGCGAATGTTTTGCGGAAAATTAGCACAACTGATGTGAATGAAAATTTTGCTGAGGCAGGAACTGCTGAAGAGCAAGCAAACAGTGATGATGATGATGATTTCATTTTTGAAAGTATCTTAATTTTTATGCGATATTTTTAAGTAAAATAAGGTGGTAGATATTTATTTTCTATTGACAAATAACAAACAATTTTATAAATGTATTCTACATGACTTTTTCAATTATTTTTGTCTTTATTGAAATGTAAAAAAGAAATACATTCGTAGATTCTTTCGACGTGTGTTCAAAATTCAGCATGGATGTGTACTAAATTCCATTCTGCTAAATCCCACTTTGCTTCAATTTTATGATGATTATAAGTCATTTCAATTGGAATTAAATTGTGTTCCACACTAATGTCACCTTTTTTGCAATTTCTTTTTAAACTTAAAGAAAAATCTTAATGTATGTAATAAATTTAAGAAAGTAAAGACGGAAAAATTTCTGTTTTTAGCGCATTATTTAACGCCATTTATTTTGAGTTTAGCTACTTTCTAGCTCTTTTGAAGGTCGATCTAGCGCGATTTCAAATTTTCAAACAGCAACACTGCCCATAAGGCGTTCCGCTATTACCGTTTCACTGGAAAAAACGCCTAAAAACGGTTAGGTGACAAGAATAAACACTTTCGGTTGACCGATGCTCAGCAAAAACTAATCAGTTCTTTTCCCTTTAACAAAAATGTCAAATATAAATTTTCGTGTTGATCTGATTAACAGTTTTTGAGTTCGAGCAACCGCAAAATCCCGGTCACAGACAGACAGACAGACACACACACACACACACACACACACACACACACACACACACACACACACATCATCATCATCATCGAGAAAATAGTCAAAACGTGTTCAGGGGACCTTAAAACATGTATTTCGGTTGAAATCTCGAATTCGATTTTTTCATGAAAATAATACTTGCTCTAAACTTCGTGTATGGAGAAAGTAAAAAACGGTTTAAGTGACAAGAGTAAACACACACATACGGTTGACCGCTTATTACCAAAAACTAATCAGTTCTTTGGTCTTTATCAAAAATGTCAACTATAAAATTTCGCGTTGACCTGATAAAACGTTTTTGAGTTAGAGCATCCATAAAATTCCGGGATTCGCCGCGGCCGTTTCGCCGCGGCCGATTCGCCGCAGCCGATTCTCCGCTCAAGGTCTTATTTCGAAATTTTTGCAAGGATGCATAAAATTGCAATTCTAAATTATTTGAATGTAGGATAAGTACTTCAAAATCTTGTTATTAATTGGTAGGCTTAAAGAAATATTTTATCTCGGAAACGTGGATTATAGGAACAAAATCAATGAACAAGCGAAATATGAAGAAAAAGATCTCGCGTCACAACTTAATGCCACCGATTTAATGCAAAGTATACCGAATAGGATCACTGCGATAGAATATGAAAGATCGACTGTATAACCGAGATTTCTTATTCCTTCCTTCCTACCATAATGGGTTGCAGTTAAAATAACTGAAAGATAACGCCATGATGAGGCGGTAGAAAAATTTAATTACGAGTTACCCATTAGAATAAGAAGTCAGAGATATATTTAAATTCTAAAATCACAATAAGAATTCGACCCGTCGTTTACCTTTCACTTGCCCTCCCCCATTTTAGGGCTTTTCGTCAATGCTGAAATGTTGACGTCCGTCCGTAGGTACGTACGTACGTATATATCAGGGAAGAATTGGCTTAACCGATGTCAACCAAGTTTGGTAAATAGAATTTTCACATAAATACATGACCAAAATGACATATTTCTACCGAATCGACTCAGTGGGGGTGCCAAAATTGCAAAATTAAACATTTCGGTAATTATAAATTTGGAAGGAATTGGCTGAACCGATTTCAACGAAATTTTTTATAAATGAGGTGTGCAACATAAAAAACAAAATCAAGATGTTTAGCATTGATATCGGAATCAGGGCTGCCATAATACAAGTAATAAAAAATTCTTTTTTACACGTATTTGTGTTGAATTGTCCATGTCAATTTTCACTGATAACTGAAGAGTTTAATTTAGAATTGTGGCACTCCCGTTTGGCTGATTCAGTTTATATATCCTAATATGGTATTGTATATGTATTTATTCTGTGTTTAATATGGTTAAAAATGATGCAGACAGTTCAACAAAAATACGTCTAAAAATAAATTTATTTATTCCTTGTATTGTGGCAGCCCTGCTTTCTATATCTATACAAAAATCTTTATTTTGTTATACTATATCGCACGCCTCTTTCAAACAAAGGTTCTTTGTAATCGGTTAAGCCAATTCCTTCCAAAATCATAATTGCCGAAATGTTGAACTTTGCGATTGTGGCACCCATGCTTAGTCGATTCGGTCTAACCACGGCATTTTCGTCATTAATTTATGTGAGTATTCTATGTGCAAAATTTGGTTAAAATCGGTTAAGCCAATTCTTCTCTGATATATGCGTACGGACGGACGGACATCACGAAGATAATAGTGCTTTTCAGCAGTGACGAAAAGCACTAATAAAAATAATTGCTTTAAACGAGAATACGTAGAATCCAATTCCGTTCAATACCGTCATTACGTAAAGAGTTTAATTTGTTATTATGGCCCACCCGTCTGTCTGATCTGAAACAAATATGATGTTACTAGTTGATTTGCCCGTCAAATACGACGGGAGTAAGTATAAAATAATACAATATCTCGGCTCAAAATCGATTATAATTATTGTATTTTTCCATTAAATCAAGTTTTATGGCAAAGTAATTTCGCCTATCTTTCCTTCAATGAAATAGCTAATTTTAAAAGTACCTACTTCAAATCTAATCACGTACACAGGGGCGTATCCACCAAGTGTCTAGGGTGTGCAAGTGACACGGGCGCAGCCAAAATGGGGGCGCAAAAACTTTGCGTTGCGATTCACTCTATTCACTAATTCGTAGATATTTATGACAGTCGAAAAGCATTTTAATTTCTAAATACAATAAAGAAATAAATGAGGCAAATGAAATAAAACATCAGTTGGAGAACTTTGAAACAGTATTCATAATAGTTCTTGAAATAGAAATATACAGCAGATTGAATCCCGTTTCAAAGGCACTTCAAAGCAAAAACAGATATTAAAACTGCAGCTGATTTGTTGGAAAAATCATATGATAATTTTAAGACGGTGCAGAACTGTTTCAAAGAAATCAAGAATAAAGCTGTGGTAATGTCCAAAGAATGGACAATAGATACTAATTTTTTTAAAAATCTGATGTGGCCACCACATGACTTTCTCCATATCTGTAATATTTATAAAAATTCCAAATAGGTTACATAATAATAAATATTTTAAGAAACCGAGAAAATTTTAGACTTTACAAAGAACAGAAATAAACTCAAACTTTTGATATTGGAGATAACCACAAAGCTCCAACAATTAAAAAAAGAAAAACTAGCGTTACTAAGACGTAACTAAGCGTCGATTGTTAAGAAGTCGGTAGATGTGGCAGCTAAAAATATAAGATATCTCTTAAACAATATGGAAAAATGTTTCAAACAAAGATTGTAGAAAATTAAATTTCCTACAAATTTCATTCCAGTACATCTTTACATTTATCAAATATTAAAGCAAATATTTCAAAATAACGGAAAAGTGACAAGAGTAAACACCCACTTCCGGTTGACCGATGTTTACCAAAAACATATATACATATGTAACAAAGTTACAAATGTATGTACAAAATCTTTAGGTAAACTTAACAGAGGAGAATGATTATGGAAAATGAATTCATTTAAAAGAAACGAATCCTTACAATTCATTATCTGTAGCTGTTCTGGAGCATCCAATTTGCGGCCTTTAATTTCTAAGCGGAGGAATTTAGGGTTAAAAGAACTGTGGTGATTAAAGAGGTCTTCTCCTTCCCATTACCCTCCATTCGGAATTGTGCCACGCTCTTCATTGGCTGGAATGGTTAACTTTTGATGGCAGTGTCAGACATCGTGTAAATGGTGTTGGTTTTGCCAAGCTCTCTACCCTTAGGAAGAAACGGGCTGCTCTTTCCTCAAAATCAGTGCAGTGCAGGGACCCCAGTCCTAAACTTGGTGACCACAAGTTTTACCCAAGAGTGACTAATTTATCCAATTGTGTTTTACCCCCTACTGTTTTGGACCTGTTTAACTTAGGCCTGAAATTCGCCCCTAGCCTCCCTTTGTCTACACGTGGTCTGAAAAATCTAGTCGTCGACTGTGATTTGCCCAGACCACTACCCCGCTCTCACTCTCCTGCCTTAATCTTGTGTTAAAGAGTTCATTACAGACAACAAAATGATTGTTCAAAAGGCAGATAAAGGTAATGGCATGGTGGTGACGGACCCAGACCTTTATTTGGAGAAATGATATAGGTTTATCAGTAACAACAAAATCTCTGTTCTGAAAAAGACCCTACCTCGGTTTATCAATCTGCGATCCAAAAAATTCTTTCTTACATTTCTCTTCTTTTCACTCCTAAAGACAGACGCAACTTACTGAATAGTCATATTTCCGATAATTGCGATATCACACTTGTCTCGATCGGAATTTTTATAAAGTTTTAAGAAAAGTTTATTCACCCTATCGGAGAAATCTTCTGAATGATGAATCGTTTCCTCTGGGAAATTTTCCCTCATATCTCCTTTGTCTCGTGATTCACGTGAATAAATACGTGACAGTTCTACGCGGCTCGCTATAGTTTCTCGCCGGATTCATTATCACCTCCGTTGCAAACCTCTTGGACGTTGTTCTAAATACTTCGGTGTCTTATTTTTCGCGAACTCTCCGTTCTGTTCCTGAGAATTAGCTCTTCGTAAGACAAGAAACCGCATTTCGCAAGGACTACCTCTTCTCAGTATAGCAATTACTAATTAGGCCTTGTTCTGAAAAATGTAGTAGCGTCGATACTTTAAAATATTGACGTCATCTTATGAAAATTCAAAGAGCAGAGCTTTTGAGTGAAATGACTTGACGGACCACAAATTATAGGAGGAAAAATGTCGACAAAGGTAGTACTCTCCAATTTGTCGAAGATGAATGCGGCTCGATTATTATCACAAATAATGTTATAAGGAGCTTCATCCAAAATGCACAAGAAAGTTATTAGGTATAATTTTTCGAGCTGACAGGTGATGGTGCATGATAGGTTTTTCTCGATTGTTCGTAAGGTACAGTAAATGTAGCAGCTCGGTCGAGTATGCTTTCCACTACTTCCTTCGACAAACGCAACGGGTTAGCAATAGTGCTAACGCGTGTGCCATGTTGCTAAAGAGTGTGCCATGGTGCTAACGAGTGTGCCATGGTGCTAACGAGTGCATAGGTGAGATTAGCAGAGCGGTGGAATTCCCGGAGCTGGGCAGGAGATTCGTTATCGCAGGGAACGAGGAGTAATCGCCGAATCACGCGCCGAGTCTCTTTAACGAAGGCTTCCTCGCCAATGGTAGCGTTTGAAAGGTCGTCTTCCCCTGGCCTAGGTAACCTTCCTAGTCTGTCTTTTGTTAACAATGTTTTAAATAAATTTAACTTAACTCAGTACGTTAGTATTCCACTTGTAATCAGTTTCCTTGATCTTATTTTCGCCCCCTTAGCAGGTCAAAATAGCCACTCAGTCTTTCTCTTCTGTTCTGATAGACGAAGAAATTCCATCGGAACATGATGCGATTTTGAGTTGTCTCACAGTCAAATTAATTAGAAAGCTTCGTAACAACGACGCGTTACGATACAATTGGAATCGGTTAGATATAAATGAATTTCGCAATCTTTTGCAACTTTCTCTCTATCTCTAGAATAAACTGGACTGCGCTTATAACGGCAACGAAACACTTGATTTGTTTTATTCCTTAATTGAAAGAAGTATCCTCGACACATCCCCGCTATTGGGAGTCAACTGCAAAAAATGTCCGACTTGGTTTGACAAGGATTTGATTCACCTTATAACCTAAGAAAACAGATCACGCAGAAAATGGAAGCGTAGCGGACTTCTGTGCAATTACGTTGAATTCAATTTTCACACTCGAAAAAATAATTCTTATCTTAAGGATGTCGAAGAATAGCTAAAACCAAACCCTAAAACATTTTAGAACTCTATTGCACAAAAGAGGTAACCGTCGCCTTCCACAGTCAATGTTTTTAGATGATAACAAGGCTGATGATGCCAAAGTAATCTATTCTCCCGTCATTTCTCATCGGTCTTCAAATCACCAATATTACTAACTTATCCACACCCTCTCTGATTCTCCAGTTACTTTTGAGTAATCATCATCATTAGTGAACAGTTGACAGGTGAAGAAACAACAAAGTCTCAGTAAAACGTTCTAACGAAGTAGTTGTTAAAAGTAGATGGGTGAAATCCTGGTAAGCCAAATTCACTCAAAGTAAAACAAGGCCAATCCAAGTCGAAGAGATAAAAACAAACAACCGAACAGAAGGGCAGAACCAATTCTGACGGAAAAACGAAAAAGTGAGATTGACAAACCCCCACGTTTGCCAAGTACCAGTAGAGCTAAACAAAAGCCGGAATTGCTGATAGAACAGTAGATGGTAGCTCGTAAGCACTTTGGCTCCAAGTTGAACAGTTGTATAAAACTCCTTCAGCCAAAAAATTGTAGGGTAAGCCCTATGCATTTCGCCCACTAAGTGGGCATCTTCAGGGGAGAACCTGCCTTGGCAGTGAACAGAGTTCAACTGCGACGAAGTTAGAGGAAAAGTTTATAACGAAGACCGAAAAACATTTGAGGGACGAAAAGAATTTTGTGCATCAAGTTCGGTCAATTTATATAAAGTTTTGTTAAAATCAGTATCTGTGTTCATAAGATTGTTTCTGTTTTTATAGATATGCAGATTTTCTAACGAGTTAAGTGAATGGTTGGCTGAAGTTAACAATGTTAAGTCCTCTATGTGTATACTGTGTCCAGTTTCGAGGATATGAGTGGCTACGCTTGATTTCTCAAAACGATTGTGTTTGTAATGGGCTAAGTGTTCTTTAAATCGTGTTATTAGTTAAATAACAAAAAACTTAAATAACGTTGGCTTCGAACTATGGAATAACTTTGAACATAAAATGCACGAGACCAATTCTCATAAATATCACACCAAATCTTTAATTTTAGACAAAAAATTAAATATCCTTAAACAAAAACAGATTGGCCATACACAAAACATAGCCAATCAACCCAATCAAATCTCACAAAAATTTGAATTCATTAAAAACATATCCAAAACTTCTTTTTCTCAGGAAGAATTGTCTTTACTAAATATGGGTTTGAAGTTTGTATTACCACCTAGGAAGCTACCTATAGACGAACTCATTACTGACATTGAAAAATCCATAGAATTTTTCGATGAAAATTCAAAAAATTATATTAGACAAGCTTGTTTATTACAATTAAAAGATAACCTGAACAAGCCTACAAAGATTCATCATAGTTATAGTAACTTCCCCAATACCATTAAAAAACTTAGAGTAAAAGATTGCTTTTACATCAACGCAGATAAAGGCAACAAAATTGTAATTATGGACAAAGCACAATACGTTGACAACGTCCATGCCATGTTAAACAATGGACCATATATTAAATTAAATAAAAACCCTTTAAATTCCATGGTCAATAAAACCAAAGCAATCATCAAAGGATGTAAAAATATCATAGACAAAAAATTAAGTTTCAAATTAAATACTTCCAACCCAAACATACCTAAACTTTATTGTCTCCCTAAAATCCATAAGAACGGCAACTCAATGAGACCTATTGCATCAGGGATCAACAGCCCTACTTACAATTTAGCCAAATGGCTAAACAATGAATTCAAACATATGTCATTCCTTGACAAACACTCAGTCAAAAATTCTTATGATCTGATCAACAAATTGGAAAATACAACCATAAAAGAATCAGAGATTTTGGTCTCTTTCGACGTGAAAAGTCTTTTCCCCAGTGTCCCCCTAGATGAAACATCCCAAATCTTAAAATCTCTTTTATTAAAACAAAATTTTACTGATGAAGTTGTCCACGAATACTTACGGCTCACTAACTTATGCATGCAACAAAACATTTTTCAATTTCATAACGAAATTTATCAGCAAACACAAGGTACCTCCATGGGAAACCCTTTATCCCCCTTTTTAGCCAACATATTTATGTCACATTTTGAAAAGACTTGCAAAGAAAAATTCCATTATTTTCCTGAAAGTTGGTTTAGATATGTTGATGATATTTTTACAATTTTTGATTTAAAAAAACAAAAAGTAGAAGACTTCGTGGATCAATTAAACAACTTATATCCATCCATAAAATTCACTTTTGAACTTCAGGAGAACAATACATTACCATTTCTGGATTTACTAATCATCAATAACCAACAACAAATAGAGTTTGATATTTACAGGAAACCAACACATACTGACAATTATATTCCAAATAACTCCTTCCATCCCATGAATCAAAAAACAGCTATTTTCCAATTCTTAACACACCGATTGTGCAACATCCCCAATCGTTTTGAGAAATCAAGCGTAGCCACTCATATCCTCGAAACTGGACACAGTATACACATAGAGGACTTAACATTGTTAACTTCAGCCAACCATTCACTTAACTCGTTAGAAAATCTGCATATCTATAAAAACAGAAACAATCTTATGAACACAGATACTGATTTTAACAAAACTTTATATAAATTGACCGAACTTGATGCACAAAATTCTTTTCGTCCCTCAAATGTTTTTCGGTCTTCGTTATAAACTTTTCCTCTAACTTCGTCGCAGTTGAACTCTGTTCACTGCCAAGGCAGGTTCTCCCCTGAAGATGCCCACTTAGTGGGCGAAATGCATAGGGCTTACCCTACAATTTTTTGGCTGAAGGAGTTTTATGCAACTGTTCAACTTGGAGCCAAAGTGCTTACGAGCTACCATCTACTGATCATCATTAGTGTACCGTCTTATCACAGGTCCTACCAATCCTTAGATTGGTTTGATGACTAGGGAATGTACATTCGCGGTGTGATGGTTTGCCGTTTCCTTCCACATCGGACACACACACTCCGAAGGGAGGGGGGAAATCCCTTGCCGGCATTAGCCTTCTCTTTGCGAAGAGCACCAAGGGAGCCAACTGCCTAATGACCCTTCCGACGGAATGCTCATTTGTGCGTTATCATTTTCGTTTCCTCGTTCTCTTAGTTCGTACGATCTCAGAAAAAGTCCTACTGCCCCTTCGAGCAGCGTGCGAGTAGCATCCAGCGCCCTGACCACTGCACTACCTGCCGGGTCTTAAGGAGGCCATGGGCCCTAACTTTTTTGATGCCCCCCTCCCCGCTTGTGTTTAATTTATCAACTTTTTGCCATGCTTATTAAATGTTGCGACGGTTACTACCTATCTGATTTCATAGGGAATAACAATATAAAATGTTACGTTATATAGGGATGGTTGGCTTGGGGGTATAAAGAAATACTGGAAAAATTGAAATAACAAATAAGATAACTGTACCCAATATGACCTAATCGTCGTATCAAACGTACTTCGTGACAAAATTGATAGATGGTGGTTGCAGTATATCGGTAGACAGCTAACAACTGCGTTCATATGGAATTCCGCTGGACGCGCTCAGTTGGGTGAATTTGCTCGAGTGTTTTGTTTGAGACCAGCGTTTGTGGTTACGTGCATCTAATTTCAAGACGTTGGTTAAGTCCTTGTTTTTTACATGTAAAAGTTAATTGATTTGACCTTAGGCATTCTACAAGATAATTGTCTCTACTATTAGTGGTGTTATTGGTTTGGCAATTCATCGAGATGCTACGTGGTTCCAAGGGAATATGTTTTACTATTCTAAGTCTCCCCATTACGGCCTACATAGGCCATATTCCCCATTTTGTGATCCTTAAATAATGACAATGAATTTTTTGGATGATTTTAGATCTCATGTTGTTGTTCATTTCTTTATTTAAATTAAATTTTGACCTCATGTGCCTAAATCTTTGGTAGTACAATTTTACGACTTTGACCTGTGTAAAACTAGAATCTTTCATTCTTTCATTTTTTAGTTATTTTTCCCTACTGACAATTTATTGTAACCATTTTTGAGCAATCAAGCCTTAGAATTTTGATACAAGTACTTGATAAATATTTCAGATTCTTGTTCTCTTATTTTTTTAACAATAACCCAATAGGCCATATTGAGATCAGATGTTCCTAATATGGCCTAACAGCAAGGTTTTGCAAAAATTCTAACCAGCAATTCCATGTTGAGGCGTTATAATTATAACATTTTTTTCTGTTTACTTAAATAAATTGTCTGATTGTAAGAATACATTATGTTAGTTTTACTTTCAGCATTTCGGAAAAGTGCTTAAAAAATTAATAAAGCTTAGCTAGGCCATGTTGGGTCGAGTTACCATAAACAAAAGGTGTAAACTCACAATTTTATATTATATATGTATTAAAAATTCAATGAAAAAACCAAATAGGCTATTTTTTCTGTTCGTAAGTATTTCTGACTTTTGAGTGTTTTATTTCTTCTCTCCAAATTTTGAGGTCTCCACTCTAAAGTGAGGCCCTGGGCCAAGACCCATATGGCATCCCCCTTAAGAGGGCTATGACCACCTGCATCCCCTTAGAGTAGTAGAAAGTTAAATAAATTCACGGATGTGCAAACCGTGCTAAAAGTATTTAAAAAAACCCTCTGAACCTGATGATATTCCTGCATTCTTAACAGAGGAATGCGCAACCGAACTGCGACCTTCTCCTTGCAACCTGTTTAATAAACATATCTTTTCACGGATATCCTGAAAGATGAAAAATAGTCGGTCATCCCCGTCCACAAGCAGGGAAGCAGAAGCGATGTAAGGAACTACCGGCTAATCTCGCTCCTCTGTATTCTCTCAAAAATATTTGAGGACTTAATCCATAAAAGCTTAATGGCCTTCTGCCAGAACAAATTTAACCTGAGCTAACATGGCTTTTTAAGCAGAGGGTAAACTGTCTCCAACGTAGCCACATACGTACATGAGGTCTGTCAACGATAAGAGTCAAGCCGATGCCTTGTAGCTTGATTTTTCCAAGTCCTTTGATATCGTAGAATTACTAGTCTCTGGGAAGTTAATTCTGGTCAATTACTCCATCTCCTAAGATCTTATTTACCTAACAGAACTCAGGCCGTACTTGTCAGCGGATCACTAACTGATTATTGCGCCATTGCCGCTGGTGTTACTCAAGGATCTATTTTAGGACCATTTTTGCTCAATGCCTTCATCAATGACCTGCCGGGACGAATTGCGAATGCTTCGGCGTGCCAGATTAAACTATAAATCGGACGATAACTGGAGATCACAACGTAACACATCAGTGAAAATAACGTCAAAATTATGTTTTTAGCGTTGGCATTTCAATATCAAGTCTTTTATTGTCGTAATTTGAATGTACATATATGCTATGAATGTGTGTTAAATCTCCCTTTAGTCATAGCGTCGAGGGCAGCACTAAACTCTCTCGAGGACATCATGCGACCCGCGGGCCGTATATTCCTACATTATCACGCGCGGTGATTTCCTCTTCGCTGCCATCAATACCGCTCATATTTCGCTTGCCAATTCGAACGCTGGCGAGATGCCACATCTTTTTCGCTGACGTGCATCTTGATGGCAGGATGCGGATGTCGAGAGGGGATAGAGTGGCTGTGATGCGTCCGGACCAGCCGATAGGTGACGCATGGAGGTGGAGAAAATGGTCGATTTTCTGCCGAGAAGTGATTTATCGGATCAGGGAACACACGGTGTGGTGTATTTACTCTTCTCACCGTTTGTCTCGGGCTCGGTCCATAGCAATTGCTGTTGCTCGGCGGGAATCAATAGCAGAATATATGAGGATGAAAAAAATGCGTATCAAATATTTCGTACATGAAAATATCCTATTTGTTTTTCTCGATGTTTACCTTTCCGTACTAAAAATTTGGCAACGTTTTGGGGCGTAAATTGACTTTGAAAAATAAGATGTTATATGAAAAGTTTGGTGATAACTTTATATTTGCCCCTAGTGATTTCTGCGAGTACCAGGAAAAATTTAATCGACGCTAAGCGCTTGTTCTTCAAATTATACTCAATTAAATGGCATTTTCTTAAATGCCACATCTTGTAATCATGACGGAATTCTAAACTCAATTTTATCGATATTAATTTTTGCACCGTAGTTGAACAATTTGGACGGTTAAGAAAATGAAATAAAATTTAAGATTTAAAGACTACCGGGAAGCAGTGTTAAAAACGAAACTATGCATTACGCTGGGTCATTAATGCGGTTATTTATTATTTAACAGTAACCCATCCTAACTTAATGCAGGTTTTTTTACACTGAAGTATTGCAATTTTAACGCAACAGTAGTTTCCTAGAATTGCATATGTAACGCACGGGCAGGCGTAGAGTGATTGCTGCCACCACCTGAGGTTTACCGAGGGTCAGGACTTCGCGAGGGTTCTTGCCCTGGGGCGTTGAGAGAGAGAGAGAGAGAGAGAGAGAGAGAGAGAGAGAGAGAGAGAGAGAGAGAGAGAGAGAGAGAAAGAAAAACACTCAAATCTACTTGACGATTTATTCCACGAATGACGGCCTCCGAATGTTGCCGTACCCTGTCTTCCTCTCTAATGCCTGGGACCGCTCTCCCGGACCGCTGCTCCCTTCGCTCGCGTTCCCGACACTGCCCGTTGACGCCTTAGTCCTCCATCCCCTTCCATCTGGAAGGGTCAAGGAACCCATTCTCTCCACAAATGTCCCAATGAAGCTTTCTCTTACCCTTTTGTTTACAAAAGGTCCGAGGAGTTATGCGGCGGAACAATAGTCGCCTAGGCCTTCCCAGAAGAACGCAGCAGGGGAAGAAAACGACCCTCGAATGTCCACTTTTACGACTACCCTCCATAAATCTAGAAGGACAGTCAACCCGTTTACCCGACTCGTTACACATACGTATGTAAATACTTGTATAAGTGACCATTCCCAAGCTAAAAACTTGATTAATTTTACTGCCATAGCAGTTCCAGGTTTATCTGATTTTTTTTAAGTTCTCGATCAGCAATATTACCGAGTCTCGACTTTCGAGCATTACTCATCGATCACAACCAGTGATGAGCTGTAGTGGCCTCGCTTGGGCTCGCGAGAGACCATTGTTAATCTGTTTTTAAATTTGCAAGCCAATTGTTAAAACTATCGTTAATTAGGCGTTCTTTATCAGCAAAGCTGTAATAGGTGCGTCAACACTTGGCGAACGAACACGAACGAACATACTGTCACGAACGAACATAGACGTACGCGAACGAACATAGACGTACGCGAACGAACATAAACGCACGCGAACAAACAATGAAAAACTATGTTTGAGAGATCCGATTTGGAGAAACTAATACAAATGGTATCCAAGCATCAAACTTCTTCTTGTCCAATTTGTATTGAGGGCTGTTGGTGTCTCATCAAATGGGAAGGCCTTCTACATCCGCAGCAAAAGATACGGTGACGTCGTCCGATCACTCCATCTCTGTAGACACTGCGCCATTGAACAAATACGCGTCCACACGAACGAAAATTTCCCTTTGATGTAACAACAGACGGCGGATCGTTGTTCGTTCGTGTTCGATCGTAGTAGTTTGTGTTCGTTCGCGTTCGAAGACACGTCCGCACTGTATTCGTCAATGTGCGTTTGTATGCTCGTTCGCGTTCGTTCGCCAAGTGTGGGCGCGGCTTTATGGGCGCGTGTGATCCGTCCGTCCGTCGTAACTTTCATCTCGTAAACCGCTGGACGGAATTAAATTAAATTAAGTAAGAGTGATCGTTGTTAAAATTTATCGCTAAATTGTGATTTTTAACCGAAGCCGTCAATTAGAACTTCCACTTTACATAATTGTTTCAAAAAACGTATACCCATATCTCGTTAAATGGCATCAGTCAAGCAACAATGAAATACCCAACGTTTCTCTCCCTAGGTCTCGTATGATCCGTAAGGTATATATTAAAAATTTTATTCGGAGAGAGAACAATATTTACTACAAGAAAGTCCGCGAGACCACATACTTACGAGTTATAGTTTCGGACAGAAATTCTAGAAAATCCCGCCAAAACATCACCTATTTTATCAATAATGAGATCAGGCTCAACCCTGTTGAATTTACTCATCATGAAAAAAAGAAGTTAGTTAATATCAGGTGATGATGTTGCGATCGTAGCGAAACCGGTCGTTTAAAATTAAATTTGTGGAAGCAACCAAGTTCTTTTTTTCACGATCACCTATTTTGTTTACATCTATTAAATTGTGTGGAAGTGTTCGAGTTGTTTCATTACATCTCATGATGAGCAAATTCCACAAAGTTGAGCCTGACTTTATTAATGATATCGCATATTTTTTACATCGAATGCAAAGACGGTTCTCTCAGCAAACAACAATTAAAGATCCATATATTTCTCTCCCGTGCTCTTATATGATCTGTGAGTTATAGATTCAAATATTTATTTGGATAGAGAACAACATTTACTTCGACTTATTGTTTCGAATATAAAAATTCGAGAATCGCCCAATCTTTCGATACCGTTTCAAACGCATTTCCCATTTTAAGAACGCCTTTGAAATCTCTTTGTGTATTCCATTTATGGAGTCCATCTTGTTAAGCGCGTTTCGCTTTCAGCATAAGCGCCTATTAGCGCCGGTTTGTCCGTCCGTCCGTACGTTCGTTCTCGGCTTCTGCCCAACGGATTTTTATGAAATTTGATATTAAGGGCAATAAGGAAAGCGCAAAGATAAATCGCGTAAGCCAATCAGGGGTACCACTTTACTGGTGACAAAAAATGAACTTTCAGATATATCTCGTAAAATTTAGGTCAAATTCAAATAGTTTTAAAATAAACTTGTAGAACCAGTAATTAATTAATTAATATGGTGTCCAGTGACATTACACTGTACGCTAAGCTACCTTAACTATGACGTCGCGCCTCCGCCGAGTTCACTATAAATCTTACTACAGCTTATACGGTTAAATTAAATCGAATGACATATCATATTTGTGAATAATATCATTCATAATAGACACTATGTAAAGATGAACGATATTGCGCAACAACTAAAGGTACTTTATTCTTGGATATCTTGAAACAAAATTCGATTTACTCAAAAATGGCTGTAAGGATTTTGATTAAAACCCATTCAATCGTACAGTCTGATGTCACAAACAGTACTAATCCAGTCATATATCCCAAAAAATTAATAAATATCGATCAGTGGCATTAAAATACTCTGTGGTTTTTTTAATGTAATAAATATGGAGGCAGCATGGAGTGAGTTACACAAGGGGGGGGAAGAACCATCTTTTAAAGGGAAAAATGATCACAAATACAAATTTAAGTGTAGAAAACAAAAACAAATATAAAAAATATTCATATTTAAACAGAACTATTGTTGACTGGAATGAGTTGCCTGCTGAACTATTTGATCCCTTCCCAAAGAGTGTAAATGTTTTTAGGAATAGATGTAAAGCTGTTTTGTGATTTTTCTGTGATTTTGTGATTCTTTTTATTATTTCTCCTTCCTTTTTGAAACTTTTGAATTTTCTTGTAGGCAGTGATATTTCTTATGAGTAATATTTTTGTTATGTCATTACTATAGATCTTTTTATTGCTGTCTTATTGTTTGTCTTTAGATCTCGTTGTTGGAAGTGTGAGAGACCTACGAGGTTTCTTTATGTTACCACCTGGCAGATCGCCAACTTGTAGCACTAAGTTTTAAATAAATAAATAAATTCACTAAACTACGGTTAACTTTGAATTATAAGCGTTTTTCTTTTAGAAAGCGTACACAGTGGACCAAATGTATATACGTATATGAGAAAGTTTGTGCAATGTATATTGCGCCGTTTATTTTACTTCCATTCTGTTATAACTAGACCGCGGATCTTTATGTAAAAACCTATTTATTTCCTGAGTAGATATCTGAATATACAATTGTATATATACGTTTCATGAATAATTAACCCCGAAAACGTATATTTTATGGTGCCTAAAAATGCCTATTTTGACATGAATGCCTAAAAATGCCTATTTCAACGTTAATGCTTATTTTTGCCATTTTCATGCAAAAAAGCGTAAAAAGGGCTAATTTTGTAGAAAAAATCGACAACAAAAGCAAATTTTGGTACTAGTCATATTTTTTAAACTGACTGTACAATGTTCAGTTGAGGGTTAGGAAAATGTCCTTCACACCACGGTCATGATCAGGTGGCGAACATCAGCTCAGACCTGTCACGCATCCGGCGGTGCTATTCTTTCCCTGTGTCGCGCGATGCGACAATGTAACAATGGGTTTAATCTGATGTTGCGTTAATTTCTCATCGTTACATTGCCATATTGTGTGACACGGGAAAACGAGAATAACCCTGCAGTCCATCTCCAGACCGCAGAGGGTGAAGGTGAGAAGTGTGAACGTGAAAATTGTGAAAGTGCAATGCATAAAGTAGCAAGTTCGAAAGCTTATTTAATACGTCAGTGGCTACAAGAGTTTGGATGAAAAAATTATCTTCTGTCAAGCATGCAACAAGGAGGTAAGTACATAGTAATGCTGGCTTGCAGCGAATTATTGGCCGTGAATTGCTTGTCATCTTTAAGGCAACGCCCATCTACATTTTTTGTTTATACGAGCCATTTTATGGTAACTATAGATGTGGTTATTCAAAATCTCCAGAAATTCAGCTGCGAACCTTCGTAGCTCTAAAGTCAATTTTATATTTTTGTCCCATTTCAATATTTATTAGATTATTTCCGTATTTTTAAGGTTAATTATTTTTTCAGAACTTTCCTTTATAGGTTTCGAGTTATAAAAAACCCACCTAACTCAGCATGTCCAAGGAGTGCTACATAAGGCAAATGTTGAACGCAAATCGAAGATGAAACAAACGCTTTTAACAAAAACTTCTGAGGGATCCTGCAAGAATCAGTTTGATGCAGATTTGTGTCATGCAATTGTGGCAGCCAACATTCCATTCAGAACACTAGAAATTCCAACATTCAAGGGGTTTCTAGAACGATACTGCCATCAGTCGGTACCTTCTGAGTCAACGCTAGGCAAGAATTACGTGCAACCCACGTACGATGATGCAATGTGCAGGATACGGGAGGACATTGGAGATTCACATATTTGGATATCAGTCATCGAAACCACTGACGCTCTCAGAAGATACATGGCCAACTTAGTTGTGGGGAAATTAGACCCAGATGTACCATCCAGAACCTACCTCATCTGCACAAAGTAACTTGCCAAAACAAATCAGGAAACAATAGCACATTCTGTGAACAATCGACTGAAATAGCTGTATCCCAACAATCTAGATGAAGAGAAAGTGCTGCTCCTATACACAGATGCTGCCCTGTAGTTCCTCAAGGTGTTCTATCCCTCCCTTGTGCATGTGACATGCCTTGCCCGTGGTTTGAACCGCGTAGCAGAGCAAATAAGACCGGAAATCCCCAAGGTGAACAAATTGATCTCTACCGTGAAGAAGGTCTTCGTCAAGGCACCAACAAGAAAACAGGCTTTTTGAAAAAAAACTGCCCGATGTCCCTCTGCCACCTGTGCCAGTGCTCAGCCGCTGAAAGCAGCTGAATTTTACAGTGAGCATATCCTTCATGTCAAGGAAGTTGTGGAAAATCTAGCCGAGGATACTGCCTGTGCCACTTCGGCGAAAATGTTGCTGGATGATCCCTCCAGTCCCAAGGATTTGGTGTATATTAGATCCCACTATACATCCCTTGTGTGGATTATGGCTGAATTGGAGGGCTCAGAAAAACCCATCTACGAAAATACTGCTTTGCTGAATGAAGTGAAACAAAAAATCAAGGAAGCGCCAGGTGAAGTGGGGGAAAAGTAAGAGCCAAACTAGAAAAAGTGCTACAAAAGAACTCAGGTCTGCAGAGCCTATGTACAGCAGCAGATATACTGGCAGGAAAATCCAGTGAAGTTGAGTGCAAAATTTCATTTCAACATGCACCTAAGTTGTAGTTTGCACCCGTCACAACCGTGATGTCGAACGTTCTTTTTTTGCTTACAAGATGATATTAACTGACAAATGCCATACTTTTGTGCTAGAAAACTTAGAAAAGGTGCTTGTAATTTACTTTGAGGCCAACTACGGGAAATTTGTGGAATAAACGCAAAGAGGTGACAAATTCATTATGGGAATTCCGAATGAAACAGTTTGTCAAACATTCTGCATAATACTTAAATATATACTTGAATAGTGTTTTCAGTCAGTATTACTATATGTAATGTAGATAGTATTTTCTCTGTAACGCATGGTAAATTCACCATAAGAATAAGTTTCAATGCATAGTAGTAAAATATTTTTATGTTCTTTGAAAACAAATCAATAATGTTTCGTCGACTGGTAATTTTTGGAAGTAGTTTTTAGAGCCTATTTTACGTTTTATAAAGCCTAATTAAGCTACTTAAAGAGCCTATTTTAGTCGCCTAAAACTTAATTTTTAAAACCTAAAAATCCGCCGTCTAGTTATAACACACAGCGAAGTCTCTATTCGCCTCATTATCGCTGTCTTACAAAAGCTAACGCGGTCTTTTTCCGAGTTGGTCTGTTCATGTTACTCTTTCTGTGTTAAAATTGCAAGCCGTGATTCTCGGTGTATGGCGGGGGATGAATATTTGTCTTATACCAAAATGGTATATAAATTTAGGTTTATTTCTATTGGCTGATTCTGAAACAAAAATCCCATTCGTAGAAATAATAAAAGTATTAAAAATACTGTATAAGTCGGAAATTTAGTATTATTGCATTAATATTGTGCTTTTTTAGATTACAAAAATATGAATGGACGAGTTGCTTCTACGAATTCAATTCTAAGTATTTGAATGTTGAACAAATAATTCGAAAGAGCAGAAAGTCAGATATACAATTTAAGTTTGGAAGAGAGATACTATCATGGAGCGCTATTTTTATCAAAGTGTGGGATCTTACACAAAAAGGGTTTTATTATGACATATATTCGTAAAAAATCGCTGACACAAAATTTAGAAAATAATAATCTCTATAAGAATAATTCGAAAATAAAATGATTTTATTAGTTTAATAATAGGGAATTACGACTTCTACAGTATTTTTAAATACTTTTATTATTTCTACCAATGGAATTTTTGTTGGTAAAACTGTATATTTCGGCAACCGCGGATACTAGATATCGCTGTCGGCGAGGGGCTATTGTACTGGAGGTGCTCTTCAAACTATGCAGCTCTTTCGCACAAAATAGTTCTTATGGGCATTTGTTCCCTTGGAATTCTTTTCTCCTGCCAAACGCTTAAACTCGCGAAAAATTCGCTTTCTTCCGATCCGTCTTTCTCAGCTTTCTCGCGATTTTCTGGGTCAGGATAGCGAACTTTTTTTCGCTGGCGCACCAGAATTACAAAAATAGGCTTTCCTTTTCGAACTTGCGTGCCAATTTAAAATACATGGAAGAAGAAATAATTATATGGAATAACCATGATCATTTATTCTCAGACCTACAGCTCAGAAAACGATGCATTGGTTATATCAAATTAATTTATCATCTAAAAACACTCATTTTCCCAGATTATTTAATGCCGGACGACAAATATAGAAAAATATCTCGTTCTTGGAAAACACGTCACGATTAGTCAGCCATTTTATCATCATAATTGCAATCTCACTAGAAATAGTCTTTTACATATAGTACTCGTGCGCGAGTTTCGTGGATATGACCCAAGGTTGTTTCGTACAGCAAATGTCTCATGGACGCAAAACTCAAATCAAAAGAAAATAGACGGCGCAATATACATTGCACAAAGTTTCTTAGTTAGGTAGCTTAGCGTACATTGTAATGTCACCGGACGCCATATAGTGACATTAAGAAATATGTGGAGTATTATTTGTGAAATCAGGCTCTACAATTGGATTGATTTTAATCAAATTCTCTGTAGCCATTTTTGAATAAATCAAAATTTTCTAAAAATAGCCAAGAATAATACACCCTTTATTTTTGCGCAATATCATTTTTATGGAAAAAAGGGTCTGCAAAAGATGATATGTTGCATAAATACAAGATATTCGATTTTATGTACGCGTTTGGGCCCTAGAACGGCAAACTGACAGACAGACGACATGGCGTAAACCACTTTTATGGACACAGGGACACCTAAAACATGCCTTTCCAACAAAATCTGGAAGTCGAATTTGGACGATTACAATATTTTCTCAATATACTACGTATATGAGAAAATAAAAATGGTATTCAATGCCATTTGAATAGGTCTTCTTTTAAGGAATTCCAAGAATCTGTCACCATGCAATAACATTCTCTAACATCTAAAGTTTTTTAAAAAGCTTACAAATCCTTCTTCGTCAGTGTCATCAGTCAATAAAAGTTTTGAAGGAGTTGTTTACTATGTAGACGTTTAAATGTTTCAATCACCCTGATCCATTGACTGAAGTGACATCTGAAGGGAGAAATATAACTTGAAACATGCCGTCATCACGTTCTAGAGCAGCGTGGTTCGCGCACCCCTAGGGGTTCTAGAAATAAATCCGATGGGTTCGCGAGAAATATTTGGCAATGGGGTCTTTTTCATTTTCTTGATTTTACAATTCTTACTAATACTTTAATTTCTTTCAAATTAGTCGCATGGTTTAATTTTCAATTTTTTCTTACGCTGCAAGAATTATATTTGAATTTTACATGGTACTAACTAGAAACTGATGACAATATCAGAGATTCTGATTTTATTGTAAACGTTTGCATACTATGAGATATAAGCTTTTTATTTTCCATGAATTAAACGCGTTCGAAAATATTTGTTTTCACAAAATATACTCGCCATTATAAGAAGAGTTTAATCCAAGGAGTTCGCAACGAGAAATAGGTTAGCTCAAGAGGTTCGCAACGAGAAATAGGTTAGCTCAAAGGGTTCGCGAAACGAAAAGGTAGGGAACCGCTGTTCTAAAAGTTTAGCTGAGGGAAGAGATGGCGAATTGTATAAAAGTAGAACTTTTTCCACGTTTCCAATTTTCTTTTGGAATTTTTTAACTTCGGGAAAGGTTTTGTCATACCATTCCAGAAATACTTGAATGTTCATCCATGCTTTTTCTGGCTGTTGTAAACAACAAATCAAGTTTTAACATCCTTAAATGTGCGAGGTCAATTTTCCGATGAGTAGCACAGGCAGCTTGTGATTTCCACTGGCATTCTTTGGACACTTTATAACCAGGTGCAATCTCTGCTCTCCGTGATGCAAGTGATTTTGTTGGTAGAGTTTGCCAGTTAAGTCCGGTTTCATCTGCATTATAGATCAAGTCCATATTGTACTTTTCTTTATGAATCAACTCTTCCAGGTTTTTTACAAAATTATCAGTTATTTTGAAAAAAAAACTACGTTTACAGGAGGAGGATAGGCAACAATGTGTTGAATAAATTCGATTCGGATAATCGAAGCTCCACTGTTATGGGAAAGCCACTCTTCCTGTTGTGCGGCGATCAAATCGGAAAGGGTGGATAACTAGGAAAGTTTTTAAGAATGATTTAATTCTTACTTCTGCCCTACAGTAAAAAATTATTGCAAAAACATTACGCACAAAGCATTGTTGTTACTTTAAAATGGCTCTGAGCACCCGATCAACTGGATAAGTGTGGTAACATTCGATTTGATTTTTTGCCGAAGAATACAACAGCATTGATTCAACCTATGGATGAGGGCGCAATGTGCATGTTTAAGGTGTACTATTTAAAGAAAACATTAGCCCAGCTGATATGTGGTATAGAGGGAGAAGGCAAGCCAACAGTTCGAGAATTCTGGCGTAATTATAACATCATGCATGACATTAAGAATATTGGAGAATCTTGGGATAAAATCAAACGTTCAACCTTGAATTAAGTGTGGCAAAATATATGGCCGGAATGAGTGTATAACTTTCATGTATTTGAAGAACCAGCAGCTGTAATAAGCATTGTTAAACTTTCAAAGATATGGGATTCAATGAGGTTGAGGCAGGTGATGTAGAGTTGTTAAACTCTCATAGTGAAGGCCTATCAAATGAAGAGCTTCTTAAATTGGAGAGGATGAAAGCAACTTCGGAGGATGAGGAAGAAAGAAGTTCTGAAGAAAAGATTACTCGTCAAATTACAACAAAGAAACGAGCATTCACTTTAATTGATGAGGCGCGGTCAATTACTGAAGAAATTGATCCCATAGTAAACCGTAGATGGAGTGTTTGAAGGAATTTGGATCAATCTATTGAATGCTACAGGGAATTTTATAGAAAGAAGCAGAAGACTACTATGCAAAATACATCTACATCTACATATTACCCTGCAAGTCACCTTGACGGTGGATGGCAGGGGGTGCCGCGCACCAAGTTCCTAACTAATTATTATTCACAGTTATCTATTGTGGTCACGTATTGTCCTAGGGAAAAAGGACTCCTTATACCTCTCCGTCCTACTATCTATTTCGCGAATCTTGTCCTCATTATCCCTCCGTCCGATATACGTTGGTTGTCGAATAATATCCTTCATTTCATTTACGAATATCTCCGACCTATATTTATCTAGAAGTTTAAGTCTCGCCTGTAATCTACGATCTTTCAACGATGGCCAACTCAACTCTTCAATGAGTAACGTAACGCTCTGTTTTTTATCGTAATTCTTTTTCACGAATCTAGCTGATCGCCGCTGTATTTTTTCTAAATCCTTTATGAGTCCCCTCTGATATGGATCCCAAACCGCTGCTGCGTATTCCATTTGAGGTCTAACCAAGGATAAATAACAGGATTCTCTCACCTTTTCCGTGCTTTTCCTGACTATTCTACGCACAAAAGCCAACTTCTTATTTGCCGCACCTATCACTCGTCTTATGTAGGTGTCCCAAGACAGGTCACGATTCAAGGTTACCCCGAGGTATTTCACGGATTCCGAAACAGGAATGCTCTCACCATCTATCGAGTAGGTAAACACGGACGATGGGCTTCTAGATTTCCAAAAGTTTAGAACGTTACTCTTTTTCTGATTGATTTCTAGCTGCCATTCCTTGCACCAAACAGATAACGCATCCAGATCATGCTGAAGCTGACGATGGTCGCTAGGACCAGTAATTTCTCTATAGACTACGGTGTCATCCGCAAAAAGCCTGATATTACTTTTCACAACTGAGCTGATGTCGTTTATATAAAGCAAGAAAAGCATAGGTCCGATCACACTACCCTGCGGCACTCCAGAGACTACATCTGCCACACTCGAGGACTTACCATCGATGACTACTTTTTGTTTTCTATTCCAAAGGAAAGCGCGAACCCAGTTAATGACTTTAACATTAACGCCAAGATTTCCCAATTTTAATAACAACTTACATCTACATCTACAGTTTACCCTGCAAGCCACCGCAAGGGTGTGTGGCAGGGGGTGTATTAACACCAAGGGGAAAACTCCAAAATTAGGCCTTGGTTTACGCCCCTACGCGAGGTTACTTTTGATCGCAAGTTTTATTCTGCTCAGCTATCGTTCTAGGGAAAAATGAGCCTTTGTATCTCTCTGTCCTACAGTCTATCTCTCTTATTTTACGAGGATGGTCCATTCTACCGATATAGGTGGGAGTTCTTATTATTTCTTTGACGTCGCTGGAGAAAGTACTCGTTCTAAATCTTTCAAGAAGTTTTAACCTAGCACGTGATCGACGCTCAGCTAGTGATTCCCATCCTAAGTCCTGTATCAAGCCTGTAACGCTTATATTTCTATCATAACAATTTTTGACGAATCTAGCAGCTTTTCGCTGCACTTTCTCTAACTCGGTGATTAAACCTTTCTCGTACGGATCCCATATGCTCGACGCATACTCTAGCAGCGGTCTAACTAAAGAAAAGTAACATGTCTCTTTGACTTTTTCTTCGCTTTTACCTACTATCCGTTTGATGAATCCTAGTTTTTGCTTAGCTTTCCCGGATATATTTCGTATGTGTGTGTCCCACGAGAGGTTACTTGATAAAATGACACCTAAGTATTTGACGGATTCGGATAATTTTAGATGTACGCCTTCTATACTGTAATTCATCGCCTCAATTTCTTTGTTTCTCCAGAATCTCATGACGGAACACTTACCTAAGTTCAGCTCTAATTGCCACTCTTTACACCACTCGAGAATTGCGTGTAGGTCGTTAGAAAGTAATGCTTGATCAGCAGGACTGTTAATCTCTCTGTAAACTACCGTATCATCCGCGAATAACTTGATTTTACTTGTAATAACATTATCTAAGTCATTTATGTATAAAAGGAATAATAGGGGACCGATAACACTTCCCTGTGGAACGCCGGAGGACACGCTGACCGAATCTGATTTAAATCCATTTATGACTACCATTTGTTCCCGATCATTGAGAAAGTCCCTGATCCACTCGATTATCTTTCGATTTATTCCACAGGCTTGTAATTTTTTCAATAACTTAATATGAGGGACTTTATCGAATGCCTTCTTGAAGTCAAGAAAAACCGCGTCTAGCTGGGTCTTTCGATCACCGGATCGTAGTATATCATGTGCAAACAGAGCGAGCTGTGTTTCACAAGATCTTGCCTTCCTAAAACCGTGCTGATATTTACTGAGCAAGTCCTGGCTATCTAAGAAGTCCATCACAGAACTAACGATGATGTGCTCTAGAATCTTGCAAGATATTGAGGTTAGCGAAATCGGCCTGTAGTTTTCTCGGTCGTCTTTTTTCCCGCCTTTATGTAGCGGAGTTATAAACGCTAATTTCCATTCCTTAGGTATAACGCCATGACTAAGTGACTTACAGAAAACTGTTTCGAGATAAGGTGCTATTTCTAACGCTAATTCCTTTAATACTCTAGCTGGTATCTCTTCCGGTCCCGGGGATTTATTTGCATTTATGATTTTGAGCTGTTCTGCTATACCTTTCGCTGATATAAGTATATCGTTCATCTTCTCTTCGCTTGGTTCGGGTGGATCGACCTTCCTTTTCTCCACTTCGGTCGTAAATACGCTTTGAAAAAATGAGTTTAACAAGTTTCCTTTATCAATGCTATCGTAAACTACCTCTCCTTTGTCGTTTCTTAATGGTGCTACGGTTGGGCGTCGATCTTGAACTTCTCTAACATAAGACCAAAAGATTTTGGGATGGGTGGGGAACCTTGTCAAAAGCTTTTCTAAAATCAAGGAACACTGCATCGACCTGCTTATTCTTTTCGCCGCATGATAAAACATCATTCACAAACAGACCGAGTTGGGTGTCACAGGATCTACCTTTTCTGAAGCCATATTGACAGCTGACTAAGAGCGATCTACTCTCGAGATAACGCATTGTGTTGCTAACAATAATGTGCTCCAAAATCTTTCATGATAATGATGTTAGAGAAATCGGCCTATATTTTTCGGGGTTTTCTTTGTCACCTCCCTTGTGAATGGGTGTGACGTGTGCTAGTCTTCAATCATCAGGAACCTCACAGAGGGTAAGAGATTTCTCGAATACTATCCGAAGGAAGGGAGCTATTTCTTCTGCTAGTTCTTTTAATACACGCGCGGGAAATCCTTCTGGTCCTGGGTTTTTGTTGGGCTTTATCGAACCCAGTTGCTTCGCTATTCCTGCCTCAGAGATTTTAATATTATCCATCCGAGTACATCCATTGGGAATAAGATTATCTTCAAGTCTATCTGCACCTGCCGTGAACGCCTTCGCGAAGTAAACGTTTAGTAGATTATCTTTATCCTCCCCATCGTGAAGGATGTCTCCGGAATCACATCGCAGGGAGGGTATTGAAGGACCCCCTCCCTTGACTTCTCTTACATAGGACCAGAACGCTTTTGGATCCTCCTTCAATTTTGTATTTAATACCTCATTCCGGAAGGTGTTAAATGCGTTACGCATGGTTTTTCTCGCTAATACGCGGGCACTGTTATACTCATGGACTATAGCTGTGCGATACTAGGTAGGTATGTTTTTCAATTTTGCGTGGCTACGCCTCTGTCGTCTTAAGGCAATCCTGACTTCCTTATTAAACCAACGAGGTTCTTTCTTATCAGATTTTAACTTACTGGGGATAAATCTATTGATACCTTTTCCTAGTATATCCTTAAATAACAACCATGATGGCTCCATACCTAATCGTTCTGTCTTTTCACGATAACTGACAAAGGTACTTTTGAGATGTAAGCTGAAACTTTTAAAGTCGGCCTTGGCGAAAGCGTATACATTCCGAAGGGGCTTAGGATGTCTTTTGAGCTTTAATTCGCACTCCGCATAAACAGCTCGATGGTCGCTAAGTCCCTCCTCTGTGGAAACCTTAGTTATCCTATGCGGGATGTTAGAAGCAAGCAAGTCGAGAACATTGCCCGAACGCGTGGACATATTTTTAAGAAAAAGTCGATTATCAACGATAAGCACGAGCAAAAACATGCCTTCACCACCTCCTGCAGAAGTAGCCGATTTAACGAAAGCATCCAGCGAAAGTGATGAGGCGTCGTCACACATCTGCCTAGAACCAATTACCCCCATAAGAGATAACTCCCCCTGTTGACGTCTTGAAACAGCTTTCCCATATTAAATGAATAAAACAACTCTATTATTAACTAATATTATAGAATATTTATTCCTATATTGTTTCCCATGCTATCCTAGTATGTAGTAAGTAAAATATAGTTAGATAAGTATACAAAAGGTAATAAACGAGGCCGAAACTACGTGGAATTCCACAATCAAATAACATGAACAATACTAGATAGTATTTTTTATCTATATTAAACTTTTGTTAATTTCCACAAAATATATGTAATAAAACACGACCGGTTTCGGTGAATAATCACCATCATCCCATTATCTGCTTATACAGCATCAGCAGGTCAAATATTGACAAATATTATATCAAATTAATGTGAATAAACTTAGTTTCTGTGTGCATTGTATATAGGAAATGTGGTGAAGTTTGTTGTTTTAAGTGTATATCTTCTTTTACAATTTTGCTGGTAATTTCCGCATAAGAGGTTTTCAACAATGTACTTAACACGTTATATATTTATCTTCGAAATATATTGTTTCAACAAAAATATGTATGCTTCTTCTTCACAGTGACCCTACCCATACATATCCATTATTTTCCGCTAAAAGTTGTAAATTCCATAAAACATCAAAATATATTCCCAGGGGAAGGGGGAGAGGGGGAAGTGGGAGGAGAAGTGGGAGAAGGAGAAGTGGGAGAGGGGGAAGTGGGAGAGAGGGAAGGGGTGAGGGGGAAGGGGTGAGGGGGAAGGGGTGAGGGGGAAGTGGTGAGGGGGAAGGGAGAGGGGGAAGGGGAGGAAGGAGGGGGAGAGGGGGAAGGGGAGGAAGGGGGAGGAAGGAGGAGGAAGGGGAGGGGAGGAAGGGGAGGGGAGGAAGGAGGGGGGAGAGGAGGGGGAGGGGAGGAAGGAGGGGGAAGGGGAGGAAGGAGGGGGTAGGGGAGGAAGGAGGGGGAGGGGAGGAAGGAGGGGGAAGGGGAGGAAGGAGGGGGAGATGGGGAAGGGGGGGAGAGGGAGAGGCTCTTCTCGTCGACACAATCACCCTTCTCATAAGGCTCATCACGTTCCACACTTGGAATACGCCTCCTCCCATCCAATAGCCTTCCATCGAATAATCTCCATCGAAGGGACAGTCAGCGCGGAGTGAAAAGAGGGACATCGCCCGACGCAGAGACCTCCCCCTCCCCCCTCGAGTAACGCGCCTCGTGACGCACGGATGGCCGCCATCGCTAATGCTAGGCGTCATTCCCGGACTTACTATCACCCGTTCCCCACCCACGACACGGTCTACGCCCATATTCTTCCAATGGACTCGGTAAGATTAAGCGGAGAGAGAGAGAGATATGTAGAGATAAAAGAGGCAATGGTATAGGAGGGGGAGAGAAATAAAATTTTATTTTATGTTATAGAAAATAATTATGGTCAGAAACTGGGTTCGTTGTGTTAGTGTCGTAAGTCTTTGCAAATGTCGTTTAGTCCGTTAAAAATAGAACGGGTATATATGTGCGCGTTCTTTTCATTTAGTAACCACGTGTGGCCATACGAGTACGATGACCTACGCCTAGAGGTTCCGCGAAGCGGAATGTCGTGAAGGAGGTTTGAACTAATAATTTGCGGACACAAGAGGGCTTCACTCCTCACGGACTGTAACAGGAGTCTTTTAAAGGAAAAACAGTTGCTGATGAGCATCCGTTAGAGCTCGCGTTTTCTTGACACCTTTAACACCGATTAAACTGATGTTTATTTTAAAGCTATACCAGAGCATACTATGCTATTCAAAACTGGTTCTACAACAGCAGAAAGACACAGAAAGTAAAGAGTGAAAGTACTTCTTAATTCCATCATAACCGGTATAATAAAAAATGACTTGTTATTGCGAAAAGTGCCCACGCGCCTATAGAGGAATTCAAAATCTGCCAGTTGACTACAAACAACGCAAACGCATGGATGACATCACAAAACTTGATTGACTTTTTGAAAGAATGGGACCGAGAACTCTTGGAAGCTAACAAGGAGACACTACGAGATCGATGTCACGGATCCAGTGAGGAATTTTTGTGAAGAAACTAGAGCCAAATTAAGGAGACACGTGTCTCGGCTTTCTCTCCCATAGGCCCAGGTTCGTGAGAAAAATAAAGAACTTCCAGCGTAGTATAAGCTAGCGGCGTCAGTAATTAGCAACAAATTGCGGTGGCCGAGTGGTTTAAATGCTTGGACACGGAAGCGGGCCAACACAGAGCTCTCACTACGTGCGCCTCTTTTTTAAGTTGTGTGATTGAAAATGTTTTGTGAATAGTTTAATTATTGTTATTTACAAGACGCATGTTTTACCTATGCACATATGGATTGGTTGTTAAATGCACATTAACTCAAAAAGGCGAGAAAACAGTGCAGGTTGCGATCGGGGGTATGAATCAAGTTACCGACTCATATACGGCGCACTATGCAATCCTGCATCGGGAAAGCTGTTGCCTCAAGTATTTTTGTGCATGCAGGAAACTGCAGGTAAATTCGGTCCCAGAGTATGTGAAACCATTCGGATACTTGAACGCGAGTTTACAAATGTTTTTTTCACGTGATCAAAATCCGGGAAACTAACAACGGTAGCGTTCCAATTATTTCTTGAGAATATTGCGAAACTATGTGAAAGAGAAAAGGTTTTGTCGTTACTCGATTCTTGGGGCAGACAAACGAATGTAGCGATATACGATGAGAAATGATATACCGACGCGCGCAATAAAAATCATTCTACCAAAAAGTACGGCGTTGTGCCAAACGTGCGACGTCTATTTCTATGGGAAGGTAAAGCAGTTCATTGCGCATCCCCAGAACTTCACGTATCCACTGCAATATAAAAGAGAGATTACCTCTCGAGAGAATGTTATTAAAAACATTTTTTGGTACATACCCACTGTCTGCACCTACCTTCCAAGACGATTCAATACGCTTAGTGGAAAATAGAAGTGTGTTCAGGAATGTACGTGAAGTATGTTTCCTTTCCGATCTGCACAAGCGTAAGTGCAAATGTCGGCAAGTTAGCTTTATTAGATGCGCTTGGTGTAGGCAAAATCTATGCTTCCCTTGCTTTTACGATACTTACCATCAGTGTTGCCGTTTGAATATTTGAAATCGCGCTAGATCGACCTTTAAAAGGAGCTAAACGCAAAATAAATAGCGCTAAGTAATGCGCTTAAAACAGAAAATTTTCCGTCATTTACTTAAATTTATTACATACATTTATCAAGATTTTTGTATAAGTTTAAAAAAAATTGCATAAATAGGTGACATTAGTCCATAACACATTTTAATTCCAATTGAAATGAATTATACCTAGTCATCATAAAATCAAAATTTTGAAATTGAAAAAAGTGGGATTAATAGAATGGAATTTAGTACACATCCAGGCTGAATTTTGATCACACGTCGAGAGAATCTACGAATGTTTTTATTTTTTACATTTCAATAAAGACTAAGACTAATTTAAAAATTCATGTAGAATACATTTAAAACATTGTTTGATATTTGTCAATATAAAATAAAAATGTAATGAAAATACATTATTTTACTTTAAAATATAGCATAAAAATTATGATACACCTTCAAAAATGAAATCGTCATCACTGTTTGTTTGCTCTTAAGCAGTTCCTGAAGTTCCTGCTTCAGCAAAACTTTCATTCGCATCAGATGTGCTAATTTTCCGCAAAACATACTCAGGCAACTCATAATTGTGACAACATTTTCCAAATCAAGATGAAATCGTTATAGTCGGTGGTGACTTTAACTTACACTAAATTGATTGGGAAAACCTGTGTTTCGAATTTAGAGGTAAAGAACGCGAATCCTGTGAGGCATTAATTGAAACATTCTGCGAGCACTCTCTCCTTCAATTAGTCAGAAAGCCAACGCGATCGGAAAACATATTAGATTTATTAGCAACTAACGTCCCAGAAAGAATAAACAAGGTCACCATTGAATAATAAGTGACCAACTGGACGTATATGCAGAGTTTAAGTTGAAAATCGATAGGCACCCTAAGCCTCGAGGAAAGTTTCATATATTTGCTAAGGAAAACTTTTCAAGCTTCAGGTCGCGCCTACGAAAAATACTACCTGGCTTCCGTGATATGACCGAACGATCAGGTGCTGAGTCGTCCTGGACATTATTCAAGGATATAGCGCTAGAGGGCATCGATAAGTACATTCCAATTAAATTGAAGGTCGACAATAAAGAGACACGTTGGTACAATAAGGAAGTAAGGAGTGCGCCTATGCGTCAGAGAATAAGCCACGCGAAAGTTTCGGACGTATAAGGAATCCCGCGCTAAAGCGAGAAATACTATGCGCGAAGCTTTTACTAACTTCCGGAATAAGGTATTAAATAATTAGTTGAAGGAGGACCCTAAAGCGTTTTGGTCCTATGTGAGAGAGGTCTAAGGTAGATACCCTACCATACCTTCCCTGCGTAATGACTCGGGTGCCGTTATTCACAATAGCGGCGAGAAAGCCAACCTGTTAAACGGTCATTTTGCAAAAGCATTTACAGCCGTCACCATTGCGTACATTATGCACCCGCAATAAGGAGGGACCTGATGTACGATATAATATTTTCTGAGGTGGGAATAGCAAAGCAATTAAGTTCTATCAGACATAACAAAGTCACTGAACCGTAAGAAATTCCTGCTCGCGTTTTAAAAGAATTAGCTGAAGAAATAGCATCTTTTCTTCTAATAATCTTCGGGAAATCCATTTCTCGCGCAGGGGTCTCTAGCGACTGGAGGTTAGCGCACGTTACCCCAATTCATAAGGGCGGAGACAAGGAGAACCCAGAAAATTACAGGCCGATTTCCTTAACTTCGATATCGTGTAAGATTCTCGAGCATATACTCGTTAGCAACATAATGCGATTTCTTGATAGTAATTCATTGTTAGATGATTGCCAACACGGCTTCAGGAAAGGTAGGTCTTGTGATACTCAGCTCGGTCTTTTTGTTAATTGTATACTGAGAAGCGGAGAAAAGAATACGCAGGTCGATGCCATCTTCTTAGATTTTAGTAAAGCCTTTGATAAGGTGCCTCACAGGAAGTTAATAACGAAATTAGAAACCTTAGGCGTTAATTGTAAAATCGTTAGTTGGATCCGTGAATTTTTAAATCATAGGAAGCAGAAGGTTGTTATAGATGGGAAATCTTCGAACTTAGTGGAGGTTGTCTCTGGCAGGGTAGTGTAATTGGTCCGTTATTATTTCTAATTTATATAAACGATATCAGCTCACATACGCCCACAAAAATCTATCACATACAGACAGACAGGCACACAGACATCATCGAGAAAATAGTCCAAACGTGTTCAGGGGACCTTAAAACATGTATTACCGTTGAAATCTCGAATTCGATTTTTTCCATGAAAAAAATACTTTCTCTATACTTCGCATATGGAGAAAGTCTTATCGATGTGGAGCCGCATCTCCAACTTAAGCTCATCAATATCGAGCCGTATATGGTCACAAGGAGTTCCATTCCTCGCATTTATCAACTCGATTATTTCCAGTTCGATTTTTTTTCATGAAAACAATACTTTCTCTATACTTCGTATATGGAAAAAGTAAAAATAAGGAAACAGTAGACTACCAAAAAATTATACAACTTACAAAAAATGCTTCAATTGACCATTCTTGAGGACAATTTAAATCATTTTGTTCTCTCCAAACCTTGGTTTTCATTTAACATTTCAAATGTTACATATGAGTGAAGTTTTTTCAGCTCTAAAAAGAATAAAATAAATCGACAATATTCCCAAAAAAAAACATTTAAAGAAAACGTGCACACATTACAATCTATTTCATTAAACAGAGTAATTAAGAGTACCCGTGAATTGTGGCGATAATCCCTCAATAATACTCAATCACTTTGAGTATTTTAAATGTGGTTACTTAAAGACGGGTTTTCACTGAGTGGACTGACATCAGTTAGTGCTTGTCTACCAGTATTTCCTTTGGAGCGGTCTCAGATCGTCCTCAGAAGGGTCTTGCGAGATACGTTGTATTCTTAAAAGTTGTAGCTAACCATAAAATAAGAAAAGCGGATACAATGTATAAACGATAGCAAGGTCGTATAACAGGAATTGTAACTCATATTCACAGGAATCATTTGCTTAAAAGCGGGCTCTCCATATGGCTGGATGCCGTGCCAGTTATTATTTGGACCGGATGCTCAATAATTCCGGATATGAACGAATATATCAACTCAATAACTTGAAATAATTATGAATTTTCGAATTGATACAATGATATAATTTTAGAGGAAATTAAACAAATCGTGATAACTATTCTAGGGTGAAAACCATACGTTTTTATTCAATAATCTATCTTCCAACTTGAATGTGTATATAATATTACAAAAGGAAGCTTTCTTAGGATTGTCTATAACGGCGCAAAGGGAAATATGCGGGCAATTTAAACCCTTAGAACTAACAAAATTTAAAGGGGGTACCATATCTTCAACTTATCTAGGCTTTTTTAGATAGTCGCTAGAAATAGCTATATTTTTTAATCAATACTTTAGATTTGTAGCAAGTAGCTAGGGTCATTTTTCAAGAGCTAATCTTAAAGAAAAGTCGCTAGATCTAGCTACAAATTCGCTAAAATGGCAACACTGATTCTATGCACCAAATTTGGTTTAAATCGGTTCAGCCTATTCTTCCCTGATATATGCGTACGGACGGACGGACAACACGGAGAAAATAGCGCTTTTCATCAATGACGAAAAGCACTAACAAGTAGGGATGCAGACGGGTTTCCCGTGGTACAGAAGTGCTTTTCGTCAAATTCGCCCTAGTATAATCGTATACTATGCTATGCTATGAAATCAGAAAATTATTTTTTCCTTATATTGTGGCAGCCCTGCTTCTTAGATCCGCTCTAAACATATTCATTTCGTTTTGCCATTCTATACTCGCCCTACAAACGAAATTTCTTTGAAATCGGTTCAGCCAATACCTTCTTAGTTTGTAGCTACTGAAAAATTCTAACCTTGATATTGTGGTAGCCCTGTGAAGTCGATCCGGTTGAAATATTGTTTTGGTTATTTATTTATATGAAGATTATATATATACCACATTTGGTTAATATCCATGCGGTAAGTTCTCTAGAAATACGCGTAAAAGAATTATTATTTAACTTTTTACTGTGGTAGCTCTGCTCGTTAGCTCTGATTTATACATCTTGATTTTATTGTGGTATGTTGCACAAATGATACATATGTATACAAAATTTTATTGAAATCCGTTAGACCAATTCCTTCCAAATCTGTAATTACTGAAAGAGTTTAATTTGTAATTTGGCTGATTCGCTCTAAATAGGCTAAATGATTTTGCATGTATGTGTAAATTATAAATATTAAATTTGGTTAAAATTGATGTGGACAAGTCAACACAAATACTTTTAAAAAAGAATTTTTTTTGCTTGTATTGTGGCAGACCTGGTTTCAATATCTATGCTAAACATCTTGATTTTGTTTTTTATGTTGCACACCTCCTTCATACAATATTTCGTTGAAATCGGTTCAGCCAATTCCTTCCAAATTTATAATTACCAAAAAGTTTAATTCTGCAATTTTAGCACCCCTGCTGAGCCGATTCGGTCGATACGTCATTTTGGTCATGTATTTATGTGAAAATTCTATGAACCAAATTTGGTTAAAATCGATCAAGCCAATTCTTTCCTGATACGAGAGGTGTCAGAAAAGTAAGGTAACACAATTTTTTGTGGGATGAGTTTCAATCTTATCTTTATGAAACTACATGACACTCAAGGTAGATATCTGTACTAAGGTTAAAGGTAGTCAGTAACCTTTCCTATTAAGACATGTCCCATTGTGGGACGAGATTATCTATACCAGGGGTGGCCAACCTTTTCCAGCGGCGGGCCAAAAATTGCACAGAAATGTTTTGCCGGGCCACTTCCCTCCCCCCTTCCACCTCAGTTTTACGATATCAAAGAGAAACAAATATAAAAAGTTTAAATAGAAATAAAACAGGATTGGGGAAGAAACTTATTTTTGTATTAAATATCTTTAAAACATCACAATTATATTTAGACAATCATTAAAACATCTAATTTATACTCAGACAGTCATTAAAACAGCAAATTTATACTTAGACACAATTATTAAAATAGCAAATTTATATTTAGACACGAGATAAAAATCAACTTTCAATGACAAACAATGAACTAACAAGTTTATTTTCAAAATCAATTCGACATTTTTAGAAGCTCATCAATGCGATTTTTGAACTTGTTTTTTATCTAACAATTCCTCAATTAGTGGGTTGATTTCCGAAATTGATAACACGAGCAAATTTTCAATATGAGCATTTGTCAGCGTAGATCGGAATTTATTTTTGATGAAGTTCATTGCCGAAAATGTCCGCTCACAAATATAAGTTGACCCGAATCTACAAATAAACCTCAGAGCAAGATCGTGTAGTTCCGGGAAGTTTTGTTTAGGAACAAATTTGCAGAAATTTTCTAAATCGGGTGAAGTTGGCGACTCACATATTTCCCAAAATTTGGCAATCGGTGTGATTTTGAATTTCAGAAATTTCTAGTTGAACTTTCGCTCGAAAGTGCATTAGTCGTATGTTTTCTCTTTCTGCATCAAATTGTTGGAAACGAGACGCAAATGCTTCCGCTAATGCTTTTACAGCTGAATGATATTTATCAGTGTCCAAAATAGTGTCTCCAAACTCATTTAAAACTTTTATCAGTGTAGGAAAATGGTCAAGATTTTTATTAGACTAACTGTTTTCGAAAATAGTCAATTTTGATTTGAAGCTAATGATGATGAGGTCATACATTGCAGCAAATAAATTATCACCCTGTAATCGGTTATTGAGAACATTAAGATAGTTCATCATTTCTACTAAGAATGCTGAATCACAAAGCCTGTATTGAGCTTTAAGTAGCTGACACTCGGTGGGCATACCTTTTTCCTCCATGTACTGAAGCACTTCATTTTCCAATTTCAAAAACCGGGCCAATACCACACCTTTCGATATACACCGAACAGAGGAATGGAGCAATAATTCTCCGTGTTCCTTAATTTATAAAGACACATGAATTCCCTTCGATGGAGTGCCCTCACTTGGATATAGTTGATGCAGCGCACAACAGGGTCGAAAACATGACCGAATTTCATTTTTTAATGTTTAATGGTTTGATGAGGGGGTGGGGGGGGGCAATGTCATGCAACAAAACCACACCCAGTGTCAGGAGTCCTGGACGTTTGTGGCAGATTTTTTATTTCAATTTCACCAGTGTTTAACAGTACCGATCAGCATTGATTGTGGTCCCTTGTTCCATGCAGAAATCGAATTACAGCACGGATTTCCACACCGGACCATATCTCTAGTGGCACCGTCATTGTTCTATCTATCTATCTACATTATACCCAGCAAGTCACCTTTTTGGTGGATGGCAGGGGGTGCAGTGCACCAAGGGTCACTAGTTTTCCTACGTTATCTTTTCCTATTATGGTCTCTTATCGTCCTTGGGAAAAACGATCCTCTATATCGCTCCGTTCTACAGTCGATCTCGCGAATCTTATCCTCACTGTCCTGCCTTCCGAGATACGTCGGGCTTCTGATAAGTCCTACTACCACATTCGCTAGTCCCTTCGACATAAATTTTTCCAGTAATTTAAATCTAGCCTGCAGCCCACGTTCCTCGAACGATGTCCATTTCAGATTTTCTATTAATGATGTTACGCTTTGTTTACTATCGTAATTCCTCTTTACGAATGTAGCTGCACTAAACCTTTTCTATCTCGTTAGTGAGTCCCTTTTCGTAGGGATCCTACACAGCTGACGCATATTCGACCTGCAGTAGAACCAAGGATAAATAACATAATTCTTTTACTTTTTCGGAGCTATTTCGAACTATTCTCCCTATAAAGGCCAGCTTTTTGTTAGCGGCACCTACCAATCGGCGAATGTGAGTGTCCCACGAGAGATCGCGATGGATCGTGACTCCGAGATATTTAATCGAGTCTGAAACTGGAATCTCTACTCCGTCCAACGAATAATTATTATCCAACGAGATACTCTAGGTTATCCAGAAGTTGATGATGCAGCTTTGTTAATGACGTGTCAGAAACACTATACTGGTACCTTGACCGTCTTGTAGTTTCATATAGATAGGATTAAAACTCTTCTCACAAAAAATTGTTACCTTACTTTTCGGACAACCCTCGTATATACGTACGGACGGACATCACGAAGATAATAGTGTTTTTCAGCATTGACGAAAACACTAACAAATAGGGATGTACACGGGTTTTGTGATACAATAGTGCTTTTCATCCGTAGTATAATCGTATACTAATGTAATCAGAAAACTATTTTTCTTTATATTGTGGTAGCTCTGCATTTTTTAATTGTTCTAAACATGTTCATATCGTTTTGCCATTCTATACTCGCTCTACACACGAAATTTCTTTGAAATCGGTACATCCAATATCTTCCAAATTCATAGTTACAAAAAAATTCTAACCTTGATATTGTGGTAGCCCTGTTTAGTCGACCCGGTTAAAATATAATATATTGTTATTTATTTTTATGAAGATTAAATGTACTATATTTGGTTAAAATCCATTGGGTCAGTTCTCTAGAAATACGTGTAAAAGAAATATTATTTTACTTTTTATTGTGGTAGCCCTGCTCTGTAATTCAGCTTTAAACATCTTGATTTCATTATGATATGTTGTACAAATTATATATACAAAATTTAATTGAATCCGTTCAGGCAATTCCTTCCAAATCCCTAATTGCTGAATGAGTTCGGTTTAAATATGATATTTTGGTTTTCTATATGTGTACATTTTAAATATTAAATTTGGTTAAACTTGATGCATACAGTTCAACACAAATATGTGTAAAGGTAATGTTTTTTATTTATTGTATTGTGGCATCTCTGCTTTCCTTATCTATACTAATCATATTGATTTTGTATGTTTCACACTTCATTCTTAAAAAACTCCTTTGAAATCAGTTCAGCCAAGTCCTTCTAAATTCATAATTACCGATAAGTTTAACTTTGCAAATGTGGCACCCGTGCATAGTGGGCCTGGTTCAAATATGTCATTTTGGTCATTAATTTATGTGAATATTTTATGCACTAAATTTGGTTGAAATCGGTTCAGCCAATTCTTCCCTGACATAAGCGTACGGACGGGCATCACGGAGATAATAGTGATTTTCAGCAATGACGAAAAGCACTAAAAAGGCAACTTACAAATAACGCAATAAGATCGATAATGAGGCCATTCCAAGATGATATTGTAATGTTTGCTATCTGTTAAACAAAAATATAATAACACTACAATCTAACCGCCCAAAATGTTTAACTGGTAAAATGAAATTGCAAAAAGATTCTTTGAAATTAAACTACTAAAAAAATTGTAGAAAAAGAACAATTATAATAATGAATCGTTATTTAAAATAGTAACTTAAAGATACGTGAAATAGTTGAATAGGGTATTTTATGGTGCACCAGAACGAAGTTTAAATCTGATTAATAATAAATTAATATTGTTACGTTGTATTTCATATCCAAAAAATAAAAAATTCATTATATATATCACATTCCATCTTCAAATCAAGATACAACTTAAGGTTGAATAAGGTGATAGACAATTAAATAGATATAATCAAATAATGTTAACGTTGCGGCAAGATTTATCGATGTCATAATCAATGTAATATTCCTTTTAAATGGTTTAAAAAAATCTGAAGCGTATTTTGGAGTGGCGGGATTGGGGGGGGGGGGTCAAAACTGTAAATCTTTGGGTCACAGCAACATGCACAGCTGTGCCCAACAGGCACTTCAACAGTCACCAAAATCTGTAGTCGTCTTCAGTACGCGATACTATATTAATTTATTTATATCAACCCATGTCAACATTTAATTGCCATTACAAACCCTATATGAATTACAAGCGAATGGTTTCTGTGGACATATGCTATTAAGGCGATTCAAACACATCCTTTCTGTTATACATGTACACACAATATATTTTCGCGGAACCCCTGGACCTCTTCCGCGGAACTCGGGTTAAGAACCACTATTCTACACGAGACACGGAAAGATTATATTATTACGAAGATCTTCTCTATGCGAAGTACAAATAGAAGATACGAAGATAGAGGCACGTGAAAGTGAAAGTTACGAAACACCAAGCGATAAGTGCGAGATAACTTCAAGCAGGACCCACGTATCGCAATGGGAAATGCGCAAGTGATGACTAATCATTATCATCATCATCATGCTGCTGTCCGAAGACAGGTTTCAGCTGAATCGCTGCCTCCATCTCTATCTCTAGGGTTAAATGTAAGAATGGACCTTCTGGTCTAAATTTCGCCCGAATAAAGACGATTATCTATCTATCTATCTCTCCGAAAGCCTCTTTTATACCTCTATAAGTACTATATTCCTGCTCTAACTTCTCTATTATGCCTATTCTTTTTCTCCCTCTTCTTCCGCTAATAATGCCTTCTAATATCGTCCTTTGTAAACACTGTCTTCTCAATATGTACCCTATCCAATTTGCTTTTCTTTTCCTGATTATTTTTATTGGCGTTCTTTCTTCTCCAACCATTTCTAATATTTGTTCGTTTCTCTTCCTCTCGGTCCATTTCACTTTCATCCTCCTCCATACCCACATCTCAAAACTTATATTTTTCCTCCTTTCTCCATTTCGCTAATTTCTTCCTTCTTTCTAAATTTATTTTCTTGCTTGTGAGAAGCTCCTTCTCGTTAAATGCTGCTTTTGTCATTGCAATCCTACTTCTGATGCCCTGTGTACTACTTCCATCCTGCGTTAAAATACTGCCAATACATTTGAAACTACTTGCTTGTTCCAATTTTTGGCCATTTACCATTACATTTAATTCTTTATTTTCCTTTGAAGCCACCATGACTTTCGTTTTTACGACATTGATCTTCATTCCATATTGTTGACCAAGCTGCACTATTCTGTCTGTCATCCTCTGAAGTTCTTTCTCGTCTCCTGCTATTAATCCCTGAGCATCTGCGTATTTAATGGTGGTAATACTTTCACCTCCTTCTTCAATCCTTTCTCTTCCATCAAGGCTTCTTCTGTTATTGTTTCTGCACAAATATTAAATATCGCTGGTAAAATGGGACATCCCTGCCTCACTCCCTTAAGGTTTTTAAGAAATCTTTTATCTTTCCAATCTATCCTTATTATATTTACAATGCCCAACATTTTATCCCATTTCACTCGGTCAAAAGCTTTCTCCCAATCTACAAAACAAAAGTACATATCTTTATTAACGTCTAGCGCTCGTCCTATCACCATCCTCATACATTCTATAGCATTTCTTGTCCCTCTTCTAAAACAAAACTGATTATCTTGTAGCTCCTTTTCTATTTTACCTTCAATTCTTTTGGTTGTTAATTTAGTTAGAACTTTAGCTGTATGCCAGTATCATATACATGGTTAACGAATTTTGTGAGTTGCTTAACTGCTTTCGACCCCAAAACCTTAAGAACGTCCCCTAGTATATCATCACTCCCAACAGCCTTCCTTCTTTCCATGTCATCAGTTGCTCTTTTAACTTCAGACTAGAAAATATTCAGTCGTAGCTGGTCTTTTTCCACATCCTCTTTTTCATTTAATTCAATATTTCTGGATTGCCTTATTTGTCATATAGCACCTCAATGTATTCTTTCCAGACACCCTTTGCATCGTCTGGCTCAGACTATTGTACCGCTTTTGTTCAAGATTCCTTTGCATCCTATCTTCCTTACATTTTTCTTGAATAGTTCCCTTGCTTTGCTATACATGAAGTCTGTTCTACAAATTCTTTCAAACTTGGCAATTTCCTCACATTTCTCATTTATCCACTGTTCTCTGGCTTTACCTGTTTCCTTCTTAAAGCATTATTTAACTCCTCGTATTGCACGTTCGTTTTGTGGTTGCGCTCGGCGACGCGTGAGAGGGAAAGACTTGGAAGGGGAATCTTTAAGGCGAAAGTCTACGTCATAGCCATGCGCAGAAGCACATTTTCGGTTCGGAATAATAATTCGGAGAATAGGTCGCGCAGCTTTTGCCCATGGCTAAACATGGCCTCCCCTATAGGCAGTCCCACCTCAAGGATGGTTGACATTCAGTCAGGAGATATTTCCTAGAGACTATCGTGTCTGTAGAAAAGATCGCGCCAATAGATCGGGCGGGGGGGTGGGGGGGGGGGGGGGGGGGGGTTCCATAGCAGTTAGCGATAAGTACGATAGCAGTGATATTCTGAGAAGTGACGAGGATGTCGAGTGTTTGGTGTCGCATAGGTAAAGAAGGCTCCAAAAAGGTGTTCTTATGCTCGTTTTACAGGCAACCTAACGCTGGTGTAGATTGTATTTTAAATCTCGAGAAACAACTATCAAAGATTAGACTGATAAATCAAGATGGAATCGTTATAGTCGGCGGTGACTTTAACTTACACTCTCGAAGTTGGGAAAACCTATGTTTCGAATCTAGAGGTAAAGAACGCGAATTCTGTGAGGCATTAATCGAAACATTCTGCGAGCACTCTCTTCTTCAATTAGTGAGAAAGCCAACGCGATCGGGAAACATATTAGATTTACTAGCAACTAATGTCCCAGAAAGAACAAACAAGGTTACCATTGAAGATAGAATAAGTGACCAACTGGCCGTATATGCAGAGTATAAGTTGAAAATCGATAGGCACTCTAAGCCCCAAAGAAAGTTTTATATATTTGATAAGGCAGACTTTCCAAGCTTCAGGTCGCGCCTACGTGAAATACTACCTGGCTTCCGTGATATGACCGAACGATCAGGTGCTGAGTCGTCATGGACATTATTCAAGGATATAATGCTAGACGACAATAAAGAGCCACGTTGGTACAATGGCCAAGTTAGGAGTGCGCTTAGGCACCAGAGAATAAGCAACGCCAAAATAAAAAATATGCCGTCTACATCATCCGATGAGTCACCTTTTTGGTGGCTGGCAGGGGGTGCAGTGCACCAAGGGTCCATAATTTTCCTACGTTATCTTTTTTTATTATGTTCTCTTATCGTCCCAGGGAAAAACGATCCTCTATATCGCTCCGTTCTACAGTCGATCTCGCGAATCTTATCCTAACTGTCCTGCCTTCCGAGAAACGTCGGGATTCTGATACATCTACATGTTACCCTGCAATTCACCTAATTGGTGGGTGGCAGGGGGTGCAATGCACCATAACCTACCTAGAGATTCTATCGCAGGTTGAAATTTTCTATTGTGATCTCGTATTGACCTCAGAAAGATCGAGCCTAGATAACTCCCCGTCCTACAATCGATCTCACGTATCTTATCGTCACGTTCCTTCCTACCTATATACGTTGGTGCTTCAATTATTTCTACATCCTCGTCTTTTAGACATTCCGATCTATATTTCTCCAGAAGCCGCAACCTTGAGTTCAATCTACGATGCTCCAGTGGTACACAGTTCAAATCCCTCAATAATGAGGTGACGCTTTCCTTATGTTCGTACTTTTGTTTTGAGAATCTGACTGCTCTGCGATGCACTCTTTCTAATTGAATTATATGTCCCTTCTCGTACGGGTCCCATATGTGTGAGACGTATTCCACTTGTGGTCTAACCAGTGATAAGTTACATATTTCGCGTACTTTTTCTGGAGTGTTCCGTACTATTTTACCTATGAAAGCCAGTTTCTTGCTGGCCGCACATATAACTCGACGAATGTGCATGTCCCATGAAAGATCTCAACAAATGGTTACTCCTAAATATTTTACATACTCGGCTGCTTGAATATTTATTCCATCTATTTTTTACTCGAAACCTAATTCTATGTTCTTACTTTTCCAGAACGTAACAGCAGCACATTTAGTGTAATTAATTTCAATTTGCCATTCTTTGCACCACGTTGAAATGGCTCTTAAATCTTCACGCAGCCACTGATGGTCCTCCTGGTTTTTTATTTCCTTATATAGAACGGTATCATCGAAAAAAACTAATTTTACTACGAACTACCGAGCAGATATCATTCACATAGATTAAGAAAAGTAGAGGGCCCAATACACATCCCTGAGGAACACCCGACGCAACTTTAACGGGGGACAAGTATTTCCCATCGGTGACAACTATCTGTTCTCTATTCGAGAGGAAATCTCTCACCCAACTGACAACTTTCGGATTGATACCATATTGTCCTAACTTCGCAATTAATTTCTTATGAGATACTTTATCAAACGCCTTTCTGAAGTCAATGAATATGGCATCGACCTGAGTATTTTTCTCTCCACATCGCAACAAATCATCCACGAACAAGCCGAGCTGCGTTTCGCATGATCTACCTCTCCGGAATCCGCGCTGTCATCCGCTAAGAAATGAGTGACTATCTAAATAGCGCATTACAGAACTAAAGATTATGTGCTCAAGTGTCTTGCACGATAATGAAGTTGGGGAAATTGGCCTATAATTTTCGGGGTTCTCTTTGTCGCCGCGTAACGTGTGTCATCTTCCAATCTTTAGTAACTACACCTTCCGTAATGGATTTCTCGAATATATTTTTAAATACGGCGCGATTTCAAAAGCTAACTCTTTCAATACTCGCACGGGTATTTCCTCCGGCACAGGAGATTTACTTAGTTTAACTGAATGAAGTTGGAGCACGATACCGTTTCCGGAAAATATCAAATCATCCAAATAGTCGCCCTGATGCATAGGAATAGTGGTTTCATATTCATCGTCATTAGGAGTCAAAGCTTTCCGCAAGTGTTGACTTAAAAGGTTTGCTTTCTCCGCACTATCGTGAACTACATTTCCCGTTTCCAACCTCAGTGACGCAATAGTGGGGCCTCTACCTTGGACTTCTCTGACGTAAGACCAAAATGCTTTCGGGTTCTCTTTCAAGTTATCCAGTAAAACCTTCTTGTAAGTCCTACTACCTCATTCGATAGTCCCTCCGACATAAATCTTTCCAATAGTTTAAATCTAGTGTGAAGCCTACGTTCCTCTAACGATGTCCATTTCCGATCTTCTATTAATGATGTTACGCTTTGTTTACTATCGTAATTCCTCTTTACAAATCTAGCTGCCCTGCGCTGAACCTTTTCTATCGCGTTAGTGAGTCCCTTTTCGTAGGGATCCCACACAGGTGAAGCATATTCGACCTGCGGTCGAACCAAGGATAAATAACATAATTCTCTCACTTTTTCGGAGCTATTTCGAACTATTCTCCCTATAGCGGCACCCATCAATCGGCGAATGTGGGTGTCCCACGAGAGATCACGGTGGATCGTGACTCCGAGATATTTAATCGAGTCTGAAACTGGAATCTCTACTCCGTCCAACGAATAATTATTACCCAACGAGATACTCTTGGTTATCCAGAAGTTGATGACGCAGCTTTTCTTTTGGCTGATCTCCAACTGCCATTCCTTACACCATGCAGAAATAACTTCTAGGTCATTTTGGAGATACTGGTGGTCTTCCGGATTGCTTATTTCTCTATAGATGACGGTGTCGTCCGTGAATAGCCTAAATTTACTTCTGACTACTGAGCTGATATCGTTTATATAAATTAGAAATAATAACGGACCAATTACACTACCCTGCCAGAGACAACCTCCACTAAGTTCGAAGATTTCCCATCTATAACAACCTTCTGCTTCCTATGATTTAAAAATTCACGGATCCAACTAACGATTTTACAATTAACGCCTAAGGTTTCTAATTTTGTTAACCTTATCAAAGGCTTTCCTAAAATCTAAGAAGATGGCATCGACCTGCGTATTCTTTTCTCCGCTTCTCAGTATACAATTAACAAAAAGACCGAGCTGAGTATCACAAGACCTACCTTTCCTGAAGCCGTGTTGGCAATCATCTAACAATGAATTACTATCAAGAAGTCGCATTATGTTGCTAACGGGTATATGCTCGAGATTCTTACACGATATCGAAGTTAAGGAAATCGGCCTGAAATTTTCTGGGTTCTCCTTGTCGCCGCCCATATCGCAATTAGATAGCGTCCCTCGCTCGTACTCGAGTCCCGAACCCTTGCACAGTGTAGTCTACCCTCACAGCGGGTGGTGAAATTACCGATCTATCATTGCAAAATTGCAATACCTTTTGCAAATCAGGCGATTAAAAGTTACATCATTGCATTGCGTTAAAAATGCTTATTATTGGCGTTTTTTATTTATTTGTCCTAAAAACAGCACAATGGCCCAAATACATTGGAAACAATAAACAAATATAATACAATAATATACGATATAATACAATAAATTATAAAATAACATAACGTCAATATGGTACATAGCTTGACATTAAGAAAATAAGAGTTCTGCTAACTGTTTTTTGAAGTGATTACCTGAAAATATGTCAACACCTGAGTTATGATGCAGCAGGTTATTGTATGCTGATGGAATCCGGCAGAAGAGAGACCGCTTTGAAATAGAGAGACGAAAATTGGGAATGTGAAAGAAGTCCTTCAGACGGGTTGTGCGCGAGGGAATACGGAGGGCAATGTATGCTAAGATTTCAGGTGAGCGGTAGAAACCGTTAATAATTGAATGCAGGAAGGTAAGTTCGGAAAACAGTCGTCTACTAGAAAGTGAAGGAAAGCTTAAGTTATAGTTAGGAATCTGTGAGTGGTGTCGGATTATGGCTAGGAAAAACCTCTCTATTGAATCTAAACGCTGTAGATTTCTGGGGGCAGCAGTACACTAAATTGGAGAGCAGTAACTTACCACTGGTAAAACACAACTGTTATAAAATGAAATCATAGCAGAAGGATCTTTGATTTCTGGGAGTCTATATAATATTCCCAGAAGAGACATGGATTTAGAGACAATTTTTTTAATTTGCTTATTAAAGGTGAGTATATTGTCAAAGATGACTCCTAGGTCATTAATGTCGTAAACAATTGGAATGGTATCACCGCTTACTTTGCATGAAAAAGGAATAAAGGTGGATTTTTAACTGAAAGGAAGAAGCTTACATTTTGTAGGATTAATTTTGAGTTTCCAAGTTGCGCACCACTCGGCAAAAGAAGAAAGTGCAGCCTGGAGTACCAAGTTGTCCTGGGGAGAATTTATCATTTTGCAGTCGTCTGCATAGTGAAATTTTGCAAGAGTGTAGTGTGACTATATCAACAACGTCATCAATAAATAAAGAAAAAAGTAAGGGACCTAAGACGCTGCCTTGGGGTACACCAGAGAGAACTGGAATAGCTGAAGAGGAAACTCCATCAATTACAACTCTTTGAAGACGTGATTGCAAATAAACTTGAATTAATCTCAAAAGCGGACCGTGAATATTGAATCTGTTGGCAAGTTTGTGTAACCTGTGGTCAACAGAATCTAATGCTTTACTCAGGTCAATATAACACACGTCAAGTTGTGATCTATCCTCAAAGGCCGTTGTTACTTCATTGTGTAGCATTGTTAGGTTCGTTAAACATGAACCTCCCGGTAGAAAACCATGTTGTTGGTGGGAAATACATGGGAGAGGATAATGAAGAAGATTTCTACGTATTATTCTTTCAAAGACAATTGAAATTATTGGGAGAATGGAAATGGGTCGGTAATTTGAAACGTTTGAGCTGGTACTGGATTTTAGAATCGGTGTGATATTTGATAATTTCCATTTAGTCGGAAACACACCACTTGCGAGACATATATTAAATATATTCGCTAAGGGGAAACAAAGAGCTTCCGCTGTGTTTTTGAGGTATATTGCGCTTACTCCGTCAGATCCGGATGATTTCTTCGTATCCAATGCTAGGAGAAGATTTCTAACTTCGGAGGGCGATGTGCTCAAACAAGAAAGTGACTCTGATGTAACAGACTTGACTTTAGGCAAATTACTAATTGCTGAGGGAACAGTGAAGTTCGTTGAGAAATAATTGTTGAAAACGGAAGGACGTTCATTACCAAGACCGCTAATATCTCCGTGTTTGATTAAATCTGGTATACGCGGTTTGCGGCGTCTCGAATTAATAAGGGACCAGAAACGTTTGCAATTTGTTTTTAAGTCGTCAGTGACACTATCCACATATAGTTTATAATCTCTCCTTAGAAGATATTTACAGCGTCGTCTCATGTTACTGAAGACGTTTTTGGTTTCGGAATTTAAACGAAATTCTACGATACATATCAACGGAGCTAGGAAACGAGCGAAGTAGAGAGGGTGGAATGAAACTGAAGGGAGTGAGTGTCAGATGTACCAACATAAGCGCTTCGACTTAGCTTAAGCGTTTTAGGAGGGAAATTTCAAATCGACATTGCCTATCCAAATGACATCACGTACAGTGACTCTGTCCTTCCGCTATCCATTTCAAATAGTCTCCAGGAAACAGAAAATATTAAACATAAAACGACTATGAAAATATGATTGTTTTCATTGTTGTTGGTCTATGTTTCATGACTTCCTCGGAATTTCACATTTTATTCTTTGGAAGAAATAGGAACAGGGTCTGCTAGACGTTTTTGTTGCGTTTTTCTAGGAGGATAAAATAGACCATCAGGAAATGAAAAATGTCTCATTTGCGCAAATTATGAGTTTCGGACCAGATACAATTCAAGTGATTCAATGAAGGCACTAATACTAATGACAAAATAGGATGAAAATATTAATGCCGTTTTCTATGGACCACCATATCGCTTTGAAATGAGGAAATTCGAATGATTATATAAGTTCACGCTTTTACAGCATGCGGTCAAGCTTGATCCCCGTTTTTTTTATTTTACTCGAAAAGAAATCTAAAATTAACTAGAGGATCTATTGATCAGTGACCTCGCTAACGTTTAAAAAAACTAACATCTAAAAAATTAAAATTATTTTAATTGAGTTTAACTCACATGTTCATTTCATTCGCTGATCTATATCACAAAATCACTCCAACTCCGTAGTTAAATTTACTAACTCGAAGATTATAGACGTACATTAATAAATCAAAATTTAGAAGCCGTTGAACAACTCTATAAGTAGGGTAAAATATCATAAAATGAGTATGAATTATGTTGTGAATAATACTGCTAAGTAGTACGGGACATTGGGCTAAAATTTAATAACTCATACAATCTCATGCATAGCAACCACCAGTTAAAGAGTCAAAATTTTCACAAAAATTTTGTTTTAAAATTAAATATGAGTGATTACTAGCCGCAGGGCCGGCCCTAGCTACGGGCGGCTGCCCGGGGCGCCGAAGTTTTAGGGGCACTATCCCGATCATTTATGTATTACTTGCAAGTGACTAAATATTGGATACCAATTTATATCGACGAACAGGTTAGAATCTTAATGGCAAACCTTTTAATTTTTCATTTCAATAATGTTTAAGCAGAATGAATAAATTAACATATACTATGTTACTCTCTCAACAAACATTAAGGGGGGCGCTGGAGTGCTATCTCGCCCGGGGCGCCAAAATTCCTCGGGCCGCCCCTGACTAGTCGAATATGATAATCGATTATAAGAATATTAAACCCTGTTTACTAAATTTCAAAATAGATAGTCCGATGATAGCAGGGCAATTTCTTCTAATTTTAACTTGCAAAAGAGTAACAGCCGAAATGTGTGTTTTTAAATGTTATCTTATGGGAAATATAAAAGAGCTCGAGTCGAAGCGGACATTATTTTTTCTCTTCATTACCTTTTAAGGCGTAAGTAAAGAGTATACCAAATTTGACTTAACCTTAATTTTAGGTAATTTTCAAGGAGGAAATTATATAGCGCTTATGTCGGTCTCGGTGGCGGCGGGATAACGTCCTCGCCTGCCAATCCGAAGGTCGCGGGTTCGAATCCCGCCTAGGTGGGTTTTTCTCCACCTAGGGCATGGATGTATGTGTTCGTCTATTGTTATTGTTAACATATTCCACTGTAAAATGGCTACAAAAGCTGTATGTGGAATTATTGAATAAATAAAATAAATAAATAAAATAAAATGTTGGTACATCTCACTCTCCCTACAGTTTCATTCCTCCCCCACCCTCTCTACTTCGCTCGTTTCCTAGATCCGTTGATATGTATCGTAGAATTTAGTTTAAAAAACGCCAATAATCGGCATTTTTACCGCAATGCAATGATGTAACTTTCAATCGCCTTATTTCCAAAAGGTATTGCAATTTTGCAATGATAGATCGGTAATTTCACCACCCGCTGCGAGGGTAGACTACACCGAGCAAGGGTCCGGGACTCGAGTCCGAGCGAGGGACGCTAATCCTAATAAGGATCGAACGCGAAGAGCAGATAGTCATCCTAGACATGGCCCCACATCTGCTACATGAACCGAATATTGTTCTAATGCAATGCGGATTATTTTTAATCATCCTATAATACGAAACTTCTACCTCTCATTCGACATCGCGCTCTGAGCATGGATCAAGTGTGGTTGCGTGTTTTAGAATTATGGCGCCAACTTGAGGCCTCCATCACAGAACAAATACGCGGGAGGTGTCGAGGAACGGAAATAGCGCCGGCGTTATCGCTAAGCGACAGCAGATAAGGAAAAGCAATTGAGCGAAATTTTGATGGAGTGAAGCGTCGATAAGGTGCGGAGTAAGAGCGAAACTGCTATAGACGAAGATATTATTTCAAAAATATGAAATAGCAGTTACGAAGAATATTATAATCTCGCGATTCCGATTATTTCACTTAAGGTTTTAGTTTGACGTTTTTACAATAGTGATGGTGGCGAGCAAATATCTTGATAAGCTATTATATATATACTTTTATACCGTTATCGATCCTAAAATGCGCCCCAAGCATTCCAGCAATCCATCACATCATTTCTATAACGGGAATTTTTTATCTTACCTCGATGTTCGAGATGTCGCTTTATTGGATCGTGATCACACGCGTTACTTTCAACTGGCAGTTTTGACCAACTAGACCAGGCGAAGCCTGTCGACCAATCGTATGTTCCCAGCTGATTCACCTCTTCCTACGCGCAATGGATATCTAATTGTAAGAGGTGGTGCAATGAATAGCCAGCCGGATAGGGAGGGAGGAGAGTAACCTGGTGCCGGCTTTAAGCCTCCAGTGGCGGAGTAGAGAGAGTGCAGGAGTTTCGAACGCGGTGACCGCAAAGGTTCTCTGTGGCACCCGCCGAGGTTTATTCAGGTGTCCTCTCTAAAACCATTAGCTCTTTTGACTTATAGTGTTCAGCGTCCACAGAATCTAGAAAGTACTAATCTAAAAATATTTCATGACTTTGTCTTATAAAATTTACATACAATATCATACACGGCATGATATGAATTCATTCGCAGGGGTAGCTGCACGAATCCTGCGCAAGTAGGATTTTTTCCGAGGTTGTCCGGCCCCCTTTTTGTGCGGTTTGAGGAGACCGCGCAAATTCAGCGTTCCGTACTTCGGAAGGGACGTTAAGCAGTTGGCACTCTTGGTGCTTTTCGTAAGAGTAGGCTAATGCCGGCACCGGGTTTCCATCCTCGCTTCTGTATGACTTTGCCCAGTAAATGACAGTGCAAAATGACCTTAGCCGTCAACGCACTTAAAAATATCAATCACTACTACTAGGCCTTATTACGTCACGCCTCCGCCGCGGTCCATTTAAAATCTTACTACAGCCTTACGGTTTCACTAAATAGAATGATATCTCATATTTGTGGACAATACCATTCATAAAAGACATTCTGAAGAGATGAACGATACTGCGCCACAATTAAGGTTATTTTATTCTTGGATATTTTGAAACAAAATTCGATTCACTCAGAAGTAGCTCTAAGGATTTCGATTAAAATACATGCAATCGTACAGCTGATTTCACAAATACCTAATACTAACTAAGCCATATGTCCTAAAAAAGTTACTATACTTCTATCGTCCAGTGGCATTATTTCAGTACAAGACGCTCAGCACACACGTCAGAGGGGAGGGGATTCCCTAGTCTAAAATTCTGTACTTCTCTGTTAACGCCACGCTCTTATTAGTGAGAGGTACTAGATGTGAGAGGTTCAAGTTGTCAGTCGCTTGGGTTCTGTTGCTACGCATTATTAACATAGTTGGCAGTGATTTGCCAAGCACACAGTTAATTTCGGGGCAAAGAGTGTAGTGAGACCAAACGTATATGAGAAAGTTTCTGCTCTAGTCAAATATTCACTGATAATAAACAGGTTAAAAGTTTCTTATAAAATATCCGAAGGGATATTTGCTTGTACGTCATAATCTAATTTAAAATACTAGGGGATCCGCGGGATCTTCAGCTTCACGCAGACCACTTAGGGTTGGTGGGGGTAATCACGTTCAATGTTATTATCGTCTTCATACATCTCCTGCACCTCATACAGTGGGGATGTAAAATTTGAATAGAATCGAAAGCGCTGCTCTCAGCAGCAAAATATGTACGAAAGAAATGTAAATCTAAGAAACGCACCAAATAAGGAACTAATGGCAAATAAACCTGAGCCTTGCCTCCTCGTTGAGACAGAAGTTATAGTAGAACAGACCAACAAATAGACAAAGTGCACAAGGATTCAACAGGAGAGATCGCGCGAACGCAAATTAAGTGCCTCTGGGAGGCTCCCTCTACAGTTTAGAGAAATTTTTATTTGACGTTTTCTTCGTCGGTTGATGTTTTCCGTATGTACGCTAAATTTCGTTTTGATTGGGTAAGATTTAGAAACTAGCACAATGCACGAACGCAAATTGCGCAGGAACTATAAGGCTGGTGATCTAGAAAAACTATAGGCAGTTGACGCTAAGTTATTTGTATAAGCACACTGAGTTTGGTGAAAATCAGACAACCGAGACAGCAGTTATCGTAGAACAGACAGACGAAATGCACAAGGATTCGACAGGAGAGAACTCGCTTCGCTCGGCCAACAATTGTTTGAGATTGAAAAAATATTTTCCAACTTATGTATTCTTTTATGTTTAATGAATAACATTATCATAATTTGTTTGTAATTGTGTATTGCGCGTATTTATCTGCTCTGTGACATCTCCAACTCTTGAGATATTTCTTTCGCCAGCATCTCCCGAGGACAAAATAATGAGATTGAGAGAGATAAACACCTGCCTGACATGTGAGCACAAACAAGCCATATTGACCGAAAGCGTGATCAGAGAGCATATGAAGCGCTAGGGTCGCACAAAAAAATATTCTCTTGCGCCTCTGTTAGTCTGAAACAGTGGTTCTCAACTGGGTGGACATGTACCCCTGGGGGTACAAAATTTCTTCCAGGGAATACAGAGTGACAAGGGTGCCAACAGTGCGTCGATGTAGACGCCGGTAAATTTATTTGAGATAATAAGCTTAAAATGGATGTAAAGTGAGTGATGATCTGTACACAACACGGTCTAGTATACAAAGTTATCAATTGGAGGGCAAGGGGTGAGGTTGTGAAAACGTGGAAAGGGAGATACATAAATCGCTGATTTATTTAAATGTCATTCGACCTGTTGGGTGGAATTTAATTAAATATCTTCAGGGACAACCAATGCTGAGACGGTACTTCGATAAGACGTCTTCGAGAAATGATATGAAGATGTTTATGACATATCTCTCCTCTGCCCGAATGTGTTTCTTTGT